>CM065471.1:549694-1036361 GCA_032872505.1 Leptopilina syphax
GTTAACCTCTTCTTCCGTCCACATCTTTTGTCTTCATTACCGAGGTAATGAAGAACTCGATGTGGCGCCAAGAGTCTGCGCTTTGGAGCATAGTTGAGACCATGTCATCAGCGGTGAATTGAGTTTTCACCGCGTCAAACATGGCCCGTCTTAGCTCACTCCATTGCCCGCAGGAGAAGAGAGTGTGTTCCGCGTCGTCTATTTCAGCGCCGCAATACACACATTTCGCCTCTTCTCTGATCTTAAATCTATGAAGGTACTGACCGAAGCTGCCGTGACCAGTCATCGCTTGCGTAAGGTAATAGCCAACCTCACCGTGCTTTCTTTTTAACCAGGTGGCGAGGTGGGGAATCAGGCGGTATGACCACCTTCCTTTGGATTCCCCATCCCATCTTGCCTGCCAACTATCGACTAGTCTGATTTTTGCCGATTTGCGGATAGCCATCTTTAGGCTACCGCCGCTCTGTTGTTCCTGCGAGACAACTCGTTCTTTATTGAGCTGAAAGACTTCCTGTCTTTCTCTTGCCAACAGATCTGTTGGCGGTGTGTACTCGCAAGAACTAGAGCAGCGCAATCAGACACCGTCCTGTAGGCTGAGATTACTCTCCGTGCGCTCCCTGTCTGCACAGAGAGCAACCTGTCCAAGATGGCGTGGGTCTTAAGGGCATCAGCCCATACAGGGGCAGCATAAAGCTGCTTTGCTAGACCCACGTCGCCACCAAGCGCCGCTTCTTTTCCCTGGGACCACCGATGTTGGGCATTAACCTAGATAGGTTACCCATACATTCGGCGGCCTTGAGTGCTGTGATGTTCCCGTGAGGACCGAAGCTTAACCTCGGTCCAACGTCACTCCCAGGTACTTATGTTGATTTCCCCATGAGACTTCAGTTCCTCCTATTTTCACCTTTGGGGCTTCAAAAACTCGCCGGACTGTAACAAGCAGAGCCTCGGTCTTCTCTAAGGCCATTTGCAGGCCATGAAGAGACAACCAACGCTCTACTCTTCGCAGACTTTCATCGAGTTTTATCTCGAGGAATTTGGTTTCCTGCGCTCTACACAACCAGAAGTACGTCATCTGCAAAGGCTTTCAGGATCGTGTCTTCGGGCAGCTCCATTTCCCAGAAGATCGTCGTACATGACGTTCCATATGAATGGACCCACCTTAGACCCCTGTGGTGCCCCGCAGGTCATCTCTTCCTTGAGATGGAACACATTGACTTCGTACACGACCCATCTGTCGCTGAGATAGTTGTCTATCATTCGCAACAGATAAGTCGGCACTCCTTTGCGTCTCATTGACTCAATGCAGATGTCCCATCTCGCGGAATTGAACGCATTCCGGATGTCGATGGAAACAAGAGCACAGAAACCCTTCCTCTTCCCCTGATTGACTTCCTTTGCCAGTTTCACAACAGAGAGTATTGCATCAACTGTTGACCGGCCTTTCCGGAAGCCAAACTGGTTCTCTGATAGGCTATTTTCGCCTACCAGGATTCCCTGAAGTCTTTCTAGAACCATCCCCTCTAGAAGTTTACCCATCGTGTCCAATAAACAAATTGGTCTGAACGATGAGACTTTATCCAGAGGTTTATCGCCTTTCCTAAGGAGAACCAACTTTTGCGCTTTCCAGTCGCTGAGGAACTCTCCGGCTTTTAAACACGCATTAAAGACGTTGAGAAGCAACTCTGGGTATACCGCGACGACCTCTTTTAGGATCTCGCTTGGTATTCCATTCCTGCCTGGCGCCTTGCCATTTTTCAACGCCCTTGCCGCCTTTTTAAGTTCTTCAAGCGTGAAGAGCTCCTCCATCTGTTACTACGCAAGTATAGTCCTCCCTGGGGCTCGGTTCCACATGGGGAAACAGCGCTCTTATGATTTTTTGGACCCAAATCGGATCGCCTAGACCAGGGGTTTTTTGTCTTGAAACTAATTTCTTAGTTACAATTTTAAACGCCAAACCCCATGGATCATTCTCGGTCTTCCCGATTAGGTCCTTCCAGCACTTTCGCTGGCTACTCCTTATAGCCCGCTTGAAGATTCGCCTGGCTTTATGCCAATCTTCTTGCAGCGTGAGGTCTCCCTTCGAGTGGGTATATTTCCTCCTCGCTGCATTGCATTCTCTCCTTAAGCGGGCTAATTCATCGCTCCACCAGTACAGAGCACCCTTCCTAGCTTTTGTTTGGCGCCGGCGAGGCATGGAGCAGTTGCAAGCATCCGCTATAATCTGCCTCGCCTCTTGCGCTATACCCTTTGCAGAAGTTGGCTCCTTCTGCCAGCCGGACCTCTTGATGAGGCGAGCTTCGGCCAGGGTCTTTACCAACTTCTCCCTATCTAGTCTCCTGAGGTTCCAAGAGGATTTCTTTTTGCCCTTTTGTGGACGATTGCACCCTCCCGGCTCTTCCTCGGAGACTGAAAACTCAATGTACTGGTGGTCGCTCATGGTCACCTGATCCAGCACCTTCCAGTTCTTTACTCTGCGGGCCAGGCGAGGAGATGCAAATGTCAGGTCGAGAATTGACCCTGACGCTCCTCGCCTAAAAGTGAGCTGTTTGCCCCGGTTCATCACCACCAGGTCATTCGCCGAGACCATATCGGTGACCAAGATTCCTCTCCTGTCCTGGCGGGTCTCCCCCCATTCCGGCGACTTACTATTGAAATCTCCCGCAATGAGGACATCCCCGCCGAAAGCTTTTACGCTTTCCTCAAGAGAGCGAATCTCGGTGTCAAACTTCTCAAGGGGATCGTTTGGGGAGAAGTAGCAGCTGTAAATACGAACACCCGCCACCTCCACCCAAACGAAGCCCTTATCCGTCTCGAGGAAATCGCCTACAACGATGTCCGGGTTGCAAACTTGTATCCCGGACCTCCCTGATGCGTCCTGAAACCAGACAGAGAATTGTGGCTTTCTATACTGCTCACTGAAGATCAGTATATCGGCCTTCCTCTGCCTGGCAGTCTGCATCAGGAGGTCCTGCGCGACTCTTCCTCTTCCGAGGTTAACCTGGAGGACCCCGAACTTTGGCTTTCAAACCAGACAGGATTCCCCAATAAACTGGGCAAGCCCTGCTTCCCGGAAGGTGGCTTATCTCCTTGGACCCCTTGTCGGAGCAAGTCATGCAACTAGCTGGGCTCTTGCAGGACCTGCTCTTGTGATCCAGGCCACCACACTTCCAACAAGCGTTCCTTCGATCTGGGCCACCGCAGCCCCGTGCCAAGTGGCCGTAGCAAAGGCATCTAAAGCACCTATCTACTTCCACTCTAGCCCGGATTCTGCAGTTAACCCAGCCGATCTTAATGCGACCGGTCTTCAAAAGCGACTCCGCGTCCGCATCTGGCAGACGCAGAATCGCCATCTGCGTGCCGCCGTACCGAGCAACTAGCTGGCAAGGCACTTCCAAGTCGGGCTTGCCCAGACAACTCCGTACTGCCTTTTGTACTCCTTCTTTGACTACGGTTTCGTCGAGGTCAACGATTTCTACCGACCTCGTCGAGACCACAGTCGTGACTTCCGCCTGACCTTTGAGGACAGTAGCCAGCTCACTGCTGAACCGCGTAAGATCCTGCCCCTTCTTAAGAACCAGAAGAACTTCCTTCTTTCTGGATCTACGGACTGACAGGATCTCAACGTTGTTTTCAACAGGGCTGACCCCTGCGAACATATCATCCATGATCTTGCCATAATCTTCCTCTTTCTTGGCGCTTATTTTTATGGCATCTGTGTCCCTTCTCTTTTTTTTTCTTTCCCCGGGCTTTTTTTGGGTCCCCCCTCTGGGTCTTCCCAATTTTTTCTTTCCCACTTTTCTTTTTTTTCTTTTTCCTTTTCCCTGTGGCCTTAATCCAGGTATCCCCATCATCCCCAGCGGTTTCCCGAACCTCATCAGCAGATGGCTCTCTATCAATCTGCCGAGGTGATTCGGACCCCTTTCCTTTCTTCGAAACCCTATCCTGGGGTGTCGTTGAAGCCTCCCTCTTCTTTTTATTTGAGAGGGGAGTCCCCATAGGACTATTGTCATGCTTCGGGATATTTCTTCTTGCCTTTAGGAGGAGAGGGCCAGCTTCTAGTTTTTTAAAAAGCTCTCCCCCCTCCTCTTTTAAATCCCTGGCAATGCCGGCGGCACTTTCACTAAGGTGAAAGGCCTCCACGGCACTGTCCTTCACTGGCTTCGGGTTGTTCTTCAGGATGCCCTCCTTCACAACTTTAAGGGCCCTGGACATTTCCTCCGAAACTTTGCATTGCCTCTCCATATGAAGAAGCATCTTCTTAAATCCCTCAATCAACAGGGATGTATTTGTTTGCCTTGTAATGGAGGCAAAGGTTTCTACAACCTCTGTCTCCATTTTTGAGTCACCGTTATGGTCAGAAGGACCAGTGTGCTGTTGGCCACCCCCAAAATCCGTGGGCCTTGCGTCGACCACCGGGCTTTCACCCGATCGGAATCGACGGCAGGATTACCCTCTGTCGAGGTACCTGCTTGGGGTATAATGTTGTTTACATCACACATTTCCATTTTAAACTTGAAAAAAGACTGACTTATATGGGTGTGATTTGTGTATCGTGTGTATTGTGTTGTGATTAATGTGTAGGTGTTGTAATTGTGTGTAACCCATATATGTGTTAGAATAGTGTACATTTGTTGTGTACTGTGTCTGACGGACCAGAACGACCATGCACATCCCCCGTCTCTCATGCGTATCTCACATTCACGGGGGTAGCGCGTTTATAGCACCCCCCCACATGCAGAAAAAAGGAAGAAACCTCCGCAAAATGTTCCTCTTTCATTCCACAAACTCTTTCATACATCAGTCTCAATTCCATTGAGACAAACCGGATACCGCCAAGGCTGGCCTATTGGACAGACTTCCCGGTTCCATAGTGTCATCAATAGAAAAGAGACTGCCCAATCGTGGAAGCGGCCGTCTATAGGCTACTCTGGTTCCGCATTTAGGGCAGGGGCCGTTTATAGGCTACTCTCCTGCCCACATGTACTCCTTCATACACATTTGTGGAAGCGGCCGTTCATAGGCTACTCTGCTTCCCATTCATGGAAGGGCCGTTTATAGGCTACTCTCCTTCCCTTTCATGCTCTGAATATACCGAACACTTTGGTTCGGATTCTCCTTTGCCCAAACAAAGGGATAAACGCGTTTATAGCGCACCCTACGTTCATACTGTACCATTCACACAGACGAGGAATATACACGGACGCACCAGTCCGACAAACTACCCTCCTCCTCCTCCAAACTACTTCACCCATGTACACGCATATACGTAAAAAAAAAATACATAAATGAGTATAAATGCGTATAGAAGATGGAGTCCCGGCTTGGGACACGGTTCTAAGCGGAGTTATTATTATCATTATTATTATTATTATTATTATTATCATTATTATTATTATCATTATTATTATTATCATTATTATTATTATTATTATTATCATTATTATTATTATTATTATTATTATTATTATTATTATTATTATTATTATTATTATTATTATTATCATTATTATTATTATTATTATTATCATTATTATTATTATCATTATTATTATTATCATTATTATTATTATTATTATTATCATTATTATTATTATCATTATTATTATTATCATTATTATTATTATCATTATTATTATTATTATTATTATTATTATTATTATTATTATTATTTTTTTTTTTTTTTTTTTTTGCTTAGGGAATTTTGGGAAATCTGCCTACAGATACCTTGGATTTCCGCACTCCAAGGTTATGTGGGGTTGGGTGTGATAAAACAAAAGGAGATACAAAAAAGAAAAATAAATATATAAAAATAGTAAATTTAATAAACTGGCGACCTACTGCCAGCCCGACCCACTAAAACCCGTAACCCTTCTTCTGGAGCCCTTTACCCTCCCTCGGAACTGTCGTAAGACTTTAGCCTTCGAGGGTGGCGCTCCAACTCTGTCCGCTAATGTGACTTTCTGCTTTTCTCTGCGGTTATCCTGCGTTAATAGTTAAAAATTTAAAACTATTTCAATATAAAGCGGAATTAACAGCACAACAATAATTAAAAATAACAAATGTGTAATTAAGTGTAAAAAGTCAAAAGATAAAATTATAAACGGATATATAAAAAAAAGAAAAAAATAAACGCGTATAAAAAATTGAAAACATAAAACTGTACAAAGATGAATAATAAAAAAAAAAACACAAACAATTAAAAAATGTATAAGGACAAATAAATCACAAAATAAATTAATAAAAAACAAACGAACAAATTAAAAGCTGTTTAAATTACGCTTTTTGGCGGCCGTCGAGATCCTTCCTCGACATAACCGAGATTATGAAGTTCTCGACTTGCCGCCAATTCTCCTCTGACTGGGTCATCAGCGATACCATGCTCTCCGGTGTAACTTGACTGTTTACACCTTCGAACATGGCCCGCCTCTCCAAGTCCCATTTCTTGCATGAGAAGAGGGTGTGCTCCGCGTTGTCCTCAGGGAACTGGCAATATGCACACACCTCGTTCTCGCGTAATTTAAAGCGACACAGGTACGAGTTAAAACACCCGTGACCTGTGAACGCCTGAGTCAAGTAAATAGGAAACCTGAACCGTGTTTCCTATTTATCCAGGTGGCGAGTTGCCGGGATAAGGCGATAAGTCCATCGACCTTTTTCCTCACCATCCCATCTTTTCTTGCCATCTTTCTATGAGCCTGTGCCTCGCTTCTTTGCGGAATTAGGCCCTTGCTTGGTCTTAATTCCTCATTTAAGGAACTGCTTTCTTTAGAAAAGAGAAACATTTCTTCCCTTTCCCTCGCCAAAAGATCTGCTGGCGGAACTATTATTATTATTATTATTATTATTATTATTATTACGGGGGGATCACAAGTTTTAGTTATATTCAATTACAATGACAATTTACAAAAATTAAAATTATTTTCCTAAAAAATACAAAATTCCTTTTACAAGAAGATATGAATGTTTACGGCAAAAGCGTAAAATTTAAGAATTTTAATAAATTCTAAAAATTATAATTATAACCCTATACCCAAGTAGAAATTTCCAAGGTTTGTAATCAAGAGCACAATTTTTCCCGACTTTAAAATTATTTATCAGATTATTTATTCAGCCATTTTTTGTCATCATTGGATGACTCAGCTTGTTTAAGTTAACCCGAAAATTAAATTATTAAAAGAACATCTTTAAAATTGTTTTCTGTCACGGATTTTCCAAAAATTTCAACTTAACCCATCATCAGTCGCACCTTTTTTGGTGTCTCACTTGCACTCTAAGAACGCCCTATAGGTCGAATAGTGTTGTGTGAGACTTTTTCTCACGGCGCGACCGCTGACGGGTTAATTAATGATTCTTTGAACTCTACATTATTTAACCTAATTTTTACAGGCTTATCACAAAAAAAATTGTTTGAAAAATTTTTTTATTCTAAATAATTTTTTCTTTAGATAATTGTTTTTCTAATATCACAAGACGTTTAAGAAAGATTCCAAGAGGATCCAAGTCGGGGTTAGCAGTGATTTTGCTTTTTTTGTCACCGGTTTTTCGAAAATTACAGAATTTCATGTAAATTGTTAATTTCTCGACTTGGAAGCAAGTTTTTCCTTTCAATAATTATTTATTTTAATTTCCGAAGACCCTTTAAAAATTGCAAGAGGTTCACAAGTTGGGGCAAGCAATGATTTTTATTTTTTTGTCACGGTTTTTTGCTAAAATCTGGGAATTCTAACTTAACTAATAATTTCTCGCCTAAAAAACAATTTTTTCTTTTGTTAATTGTTTATTTTCTTATCAAAATCCTTTCAAAAAAGATTCCAAGAAGATCCAAGGCGGTGAAAGAAGTAATTTTTGAATTTTTGTGTCATAAATCTTCCAAAAATACCGGAATTTAATTTAAAAAAAAAATTATTAAGTTGAAATTTTGTGATTTTTGGAAAAAGTAGGAGAAAAAATTCAAAATAACAACTTTCTCCCTACTTGGATCCTCTTGGAACATTTTTCAAATAGCTTCCTATATTAGAATAAACAATTATCAAAAGAAAAAAATTGCTTCCTGGTCGAGGAACTTGAAATTTTTTTAAATGGTTCCTAAAATTAAAATAAATAATTATAAAAAGAAAAAAATTGCTTCCGAGTCGAAGAATTAGCAACTTACCTGAAATTCTGGGTTTTTAGAAATTCTGTGACAAAAAAATAAATCCATTGCTTTTCCCGCCTTGCATCCTTTTGGAATTTTAAAAAAAAATTGCATTTTTGCTTTTGAAATTTTGACATTGCTTTTGACATGAAAATAAATAATTATTCAAAGAATAAAATTGCTTTCGAGGAGAGTGGTTGGTCACGGGTGGCTTCCATGTATGGCCCAAGTATAGAACAGGACTTCCAGACATGGACCATGGATGGAACAAGGCATAAGTTTCTACTTGGGTATCTAAATTTAATTATTTTCTACTATTTGTCAAATAAACTTCATCTCTACATTCATCTTTTAAATATAATTACCCTCTGCTGATGCTAACTTATCTCCACTCTATCGCCAAAGAACGAAACTTCCATAGTCCCCACCAAGCGTCCAGAATGACGATTTTTGACGATAACGGCCGTTAGCATTAGCAGAGAGTTGAGAAAGTTCATTAAAATTTTTAATAATTCAATTATTTTCAAAATTTGCCATTTAAATTCATTAAACATTGAAATTATTATATTGATATTATTTTGTTTCTACTTTAATGGGAATTTAAATTACAATTTTTCAAAACAGTAATTTTTTTCTTAATTTATATATTCAACTATTCAAAAATTCAATAATTTTTGTCAAATAAATATTTAAATATTGATTTTTGTTTTTTTCCCAAAGATATTAAAATTTTCATTAATTTTAATGTACCACCTTTTGGAAATGAAACTAATTATAAAAATTACAACTGTTATTCTTTTAAAATTTCTATTATTTTTTATAGGATTCTTAAATAAAAATTTTTTAAATCTTTTGAAATTGAATTATTTCTAAAAATTCTCACAAAAACACTTCATATATTCTATTATTAAATAAAATAAAAAGAGAAAAATTAATTTTTTAAATCAATTTTCATTACAATTATTTAAATTTAATGGGTTCTTTAAATAAAATAATAAAATTAATAAATAAAATAATTAATAATTAATAAATAATTAATTAATTAATAATTAATAAAATTTTTTACAATAATTGCATTTTTCGAGGAATGTATTTATATAATTGTATTAAAAGTAATATCCTGTGAAGAATGTAATTATTTACGAAAATAAATTTTAATAAAACGAATTTTAACAAACAATCCTTAAAATAATTAAACTTTAAAAAATTGTTTATTATATCTGTGGAAATAATTGGTTTTTTAAGAAGAAGTTTTTTACAAATTGGGTCAGAATTCGTGAAATTAGAAAAGTTTTTTAAAAGTTTATTTTTTAATATTTATTTAATAAATTATTTATAAACAATTTATTTTTTTTAATGTTCTGCGCCTTTTAAAAAGTTGAAAAAATCTCAACATACAATTAAAACTTTAAGGAATCAACATCCGTTGAGAAAGTTTATGAGCAACAATTTTTTTAAAAGTTACAATAAAAATGAAATTGATTTTGATCATTTTTACGGTTTAATAATCGAATACAAATGTTAATTCGACAGTGTATTGTTCATTTTGAAGTTTAATATTGTGTTTTAATTATAAAAAACATCAAAATCGCATCTCCGCACAATAATTTTCATTATAACTTTTAAAATAATTGTCGCTCATAAATTTTCTTAATGAGTTTTGATTCTTTAGAGTTTTAATTGTATGTTGAGATTTTTTTTCAAATTTTTAAAAAGCGCAGAACATTAAGAATAATAAATTGTTTATAAATAATTTATTAACTAAATATTGAAAATAAACTTTTAAAAACTTTTCTAATTCTAAACGAAAGTATATTTTATCCCCTTTATATTCCCGTTTAGCTGATTTAAAATCGGTTCATTCAGTTAGGAGAAATAAAATTTTGTTGAAAAATAAATTGTTTATAAATAATTTATTAAATAAATATTAAAAATAAACTTTTAAAAACTTTTCTAATTCTAAACAAAAGTATATTTTATCTCCTTTATATCCCCGTTTAGCTAATTTAAATCGGTTCATTCAGTTAGGAGAAATAAAATTTTGTTCAAAAAGTTGCAAAAGAATTCATTTTTCAATAACTTTTATAAAAAAAATTTTTTTTGTGCCCTTTGGTAAACTTATTTCTAAGACCAAATAGAAATGTTTTTTTCAACATTTCGATTAAAAAAAATACTTTTTACTTTTTGCAGGCCTCGGATCGACTTTAAAGCGCAAGGAAAGTCGCTTTAGTCGATTTAGAATAGAAAAAAGTCGTTTATTTAATTCAGTGTCGTCACAAAAATTTCATTTTTTATTCTTCTGATTTTTCACTGATTTCTAAATTTAATTATTTAAAACTTGAATAATTTTGTTAAATAAACATTTGAATACTTCTTGTTTATTTTTATACGGGAATAAAATTTTAAGAATTTCTATTTAAAAACCTTCTGAAATTTAATAACTTCTAAAAATTAAAACTTTAATTCTCTTAAAATTCAATTATTTTATACAATTTTTAATCAAACTTCTTCTCGAAATCAATTATTTAAAATACAACAATAAATTATAAAAAAAATTAGAAAAATACAATACAATAAATTTTCAGGGCCTTAATTTTTGTCAAATAAATCTGTTTATATTGTGACCTTGGGTCCAAAAGACCCAAGGCCACATTATAGACAGATTTGTTATTTAAATACTAAAAAAATTCAGTTCTTTGTAATAATTCAAACTGACAATGTTTTTTTAAGTTGTTAATTAATTTTCAAAAAATTATAATACAGAAATTCTTAAAATTAATTTTTCAAACATATTTTTAAAATAATTTATGAAAGATAATAGGTTTTTAATTATATAGAATTGAAAATTTTCTAACAATTGAAAATTGGTAAATTCTATTGAAAAAATAATTCATTTTTCAAAGAATTTTAGTGTTACGA
The DNA here is from genome assembly GCA_032872505.1 of Leptopilina syphax. Lineage (NCBI taxonomy): Eukaryota > Metazoa > Arthropoda > Insecta > Hymenoptera > Figitidae > Leptopilina > Leptopilina syphax. The sequence continues at coordinate 560,751 of CM065471.1, forward strand.
ACCGAAAAATAATTATATAATAAATTAATTAGAATCCGAAAATAAATTTGGAAAACCAAAATTTAAAATATAGAAAATTTTTAACTGGACAATTTGAGAGAGAGTCTACCGCGCGCCTGCGGAGGTTCGCCGGAGGAACCAAGCTGCCAGAGCCGAATGGCCCTGTTTTTATTGTATGGGTTCGTTATTCTCTTTTAAAAGAATTTGCCAAGCAACACCATTTTGATTTGTAAATTTAAAATAATGTGAGTAATTAAAGAAAAAATTATTACAGAATAAAACACAGAAATTATCAATAAAAGGTCACAATTTATTGAAAAGTAAAATTTTTTGTAAGAAAAGTTACAGAAAAGACACAAGAGAAATTAATGTAAAATTAGAACGATACATTTGTACTCACTCAATCTCCTTAAAACAATTTTCTTATATTCTACCGTCGGAACCTGATGGTTTCGGCGGGCGAAGATTTGCTTTAAAGTTTTCTCCTTATCGCTAGGCCTCTCAAATTTGGGTGGCCTAGGCACCACACACGCACAAATAAATCTCACGATTTGAAGAAAAGAAAAATTTCAAAACAGCACGCACTTATGCACTATTTTTAATTTTTTTTTTTTTACTTTATTCAAAATTTAGTCTGTGAATTTAAATTTATTTCGCGAAGTTTTTAATTATTAACAAAACTCAAAATTTTAATTTTAAAATTTTAAGATGGCGAAAATAATTAATTTAGGTCGGGCTTCACTAATGTGAAGCTTTTGCCTTTTTATTTATTTTCGTCTGTCCTAAATCTTAGACACTATCTCGTAGTGGTCTTTTAGACAAGGGGCCGATTAACAGACGGGCGCGTCCCGGCGTTTCGCAATCCGTTGATGCCTCCAAGAGGAGCTTACTGAGAGAGCGAAAGTTGTACTGCGATTTTGAAAAATGTTAATTGCTCCTCTAGTCCTCGCTTCTAAATCTGGGGGAAGATTTGGGATTAAAAGAGGTGGTTGTGGGAGTAGAAGTAGGGTTGGAACTTAAGGCCCATTGGTCAGGGAGGTTTTTGCTGACTTGCGAATCTCACGCTTAGCCTGAGAACGGAAAGCCGTCAGGGAAAATTTGATACTTTTCTGGAATTATTATTTTCAAATAATTCCATAAAAGAGGAAAAAAAAATTTTTAAATTAAATAAAATAAAAATTTGTTTATCATTGTTGTTATTAAAATAGCATTATTTATAATTATGATTAATATCATTATTAATAATTATAAATGAAATTGCACTAAAATTAGTGCTGGTGTTTCTAGTTATAATTGTTCAATAACTAAGAAACACCATATAATTTTGGAGTGTGTGACAAATTTAAAATTTTTCCTTTTTATTCAGTTGAACTTGAAAAGAAATAATACTTAATTCAAGTCATCGCACGTGCGTTTGTTTAGTAGGCTAGAAAAGTGAAATTTGATACTTTTCTGGAATTATTATTTTCGAATAATTCCAAAAGTAAAAAAAATTTAATAATAAAAAAAAATTAATAATTAATAGAAATTAAGAGAAAAAAAATTATTTATTGCTATTATTAATAAATAACTTAATTATTTATTAATAATATTGCACTAATAATTGCACTAATAATTAGTGCTGGTGTTCTGGTTATAATTGTTCAATAATCTCAGAAACACCTCATAATTTTGAATGGGAAAATAATTTTGAATAAATAATTTCCCTTTATTTTGTTGGGTTTAAAAGGAAATAACATTTTATTCGAATCGTTGCACGTGCGTTTGTTTGAAAGCACATGGGGCCTAGGGGAAGAGGGAAGGATGGAACGAAGAAGAAGAAGCAACGAGTAGAGGCCAACTATGTATGAGTGGTCTGTACCATATGTAGAATGCATGTGTGCGTGCTGCTATGCTAGTGCCGTCTTAAGGAATCGTGTGTATGCGTGCGTATTGCCATAGCCACCCAAAGATGTATAGGTTTAAAAGGCGACGTACATACATATGATTATTTTCTTTCTTATGATTTTCAATTACAATTTTAACTTATAAAAAAATTTGCTTTTAAAATATACGCAATAAACAGCAGCAATATGCAGAATATTCCAGGACATCCCAGAGTAATTTCGATGATACCCAAAAGTAAAAATACACGGGATATCCAAGGATATCCCATGGTAAAAATACACGGGATATCCAAGGATATCCCATGGTAAACATCAATATATTCGAATTAAAAAAAATACAGGATATCACAGGATACCCATATACAATCCTCATGACACCCAAGGTAAAAACATACGGGACATCCAAGGATACTCCATGGTAAACCTCAAGATATAATTAAATAAAATAATTGGGATATTCAAGGATATCCACATATAAATGCCCATAATAATTAAACTAAAACAATTGGGATATCCAAGAATATTCCCAGGTAAATACATACAATATTAAAGCAAAATAATTAGGATATTCAAGGATATCCACATATAACTGTCCATAATAATTAAAATAAAATAATTGAGATATCCAAGGATATCCATAGATAAATTCGGGCAATAATTAAACAAATAATTAGGATATTCAAGGATATCCACATATAAATGTGCATAATACTCAAATAAAATAATTGGGATATCCAAAAGTATTCCCAGGTAAATACATACAATATTAAAACAAAAATAATTAGGATATTCAAGGATATCCACATATAAATGCCCATAATAATTAAACTAAAACAATTGGGATATCCAAGAATATTCCCAGGTAAATACATACAATATTAAAACAAAATAATTAGGATATTCAAGGATATCCACATATAACTGTCCATAATAATTAAAATAAAATAATTGAGATATCCAAGGATATCCATAGATAAATTCGGGCAATAATTAAACAAATAATTAGGATATTCAAGGATATCCACATATAAATGTGCATAATACTCAAATAAAATAATTGGGATATCCAAAAGTATTCCCAGGTAAATACATACAATATTAAAACAAAAATAATTAGGATATTCAAGGATATCCACATATAAATGCCCATAATAATTAAACTAAAGTAATTGAGATATCCAAGGATATCTTCAAACAGCTTTTAGTAGTAAAAAAAAATAATTCCTGAAAATCATAATTTTCTTTTAAATAAACTAGTTTTTCTGTTCCTAGTTATAGTGGAATGCTTCATGTAACCCAACTTCGTTTCCGGTGCGATGCTGACACTAGCTTATGCTTTGCGATAGAGGTGTCAATTTTCAATCGTGCATAGGTTAAAAAAAAAGATTAAGTTATTTCGTAACATTTAGTTATTAATATAAACGCGATTTCTCCAAAATTTTAATAAATCTAAAAATTCATATGTTGTTAAAATGTTAAAAATAATTGTAATAAAATTTTAATGTTATTATTTTTTGCATGTATTTGAATTTTTTGAAATTTGTATTTCAAAATATTGAAAATAATTGAATTTTAAAAAATTAGAATGAAAATATTCTAAGAATTATTTTTATCAAAAATATTTTAATATAATTTTTTGTAGCTAATTTTCACTAATTGCTAATTTCAAATTTACACTTGAAGATTTTTCATTACAATTTTTAAGAAATCTATTATTTTCAAAATTAGCAATTAAAATTCTTTTAAAGTTTATTTTCTAAAATTTTTATAAAACGCTTTGAAAAAAATCAATTATTTTTAATTTAATTTTACAAAAATTCAATTATTGAAACTTTTTTTTTGTAAGTTTTAAAAATTTATTTGCTAATTTATAAAAATAGTTTGAATTGTTTCGAAGAAATTATGAAAAATTTTAGGAAATAATTGAATTTATGGAAGTATTTGAATTCTTCTGAGAAAGTCAATTAAATATTTGAAAATAATTGAATTCCTGTAAATAATTTTACTATTTATAAAAAATAATTGAATTGTTTTGAAGGGTTTATTAAGATTTTAAAAAATAATTGAATTTATTTAAAATATATTAAAAATTAAATTCTTCCGAGGAATTTAATTTTAATTATTTTCAAAATTTGCAATTGAAATTCTTCAAATGTTGATTTTCTAAAATTTTTAAAAAAACACTTTAAAAAAATTAATTATTTTTAATTAAATTTTACAAAATTTTAATATTTATTGAAACTATTTTCAATTGTAAATTTGGAAAATAAGTTTTATGTTATACTAAAAATTATTGCAATATTCGGAAGAAAAATCGAAAAAGTCGTAATTTAAAAAAAAGGCGAAAAATGTCGCATTTATTTGAAAATAGTCGAAAATGTTATAATATCCGAGGCCTGCTTTTGTTAAAATATCACAAATGACCCAATTTGAAAATTATTGTGCTGTTATGAAATATTTTTTATTACAAAATTTTAAAGTTATTAAATTCTTTTCAGGAATTTTATTTAAACTGTATTGAAAATTACTAAATTGTTATAAACAAATTTCTATTCATTTTTTTAAATTGTATTTTGAATGGTTTAATTCCTGTAAAAATTTCGTTAAACGTATTGTTGAATAAAAATAATTGTACTGGTTCAGTTTCGTTCAGTTTGTTGATGTAAATATTTATTTATATTAGAATATTTATATAATATATAATAAATAGTATAATAAACTTACCCAGTTTGGATTTGATTGCTGTTGTTGCTCAAAAGAAGTTCCATTAAGCTGTGGCATCGGTGACTTGCGTTTATCGTATTCATCAGAATATTTCGGTTGTGGTTCCAAAAACTGCTTATTTTGAAAAGTAGATTGTCTTTGGAACGACTGCTGTTGATAACCTGACGAAGTTGATGCCTGTTGCGAAAACGACCGGGTCTGCGATTGAGGCACTTTTGACCAGTGGGGATTTAGGTGCCACTACCTCTGGTAACATATCTTGTTGGTTATCATTATTCGTCTCTCGCTCCCTCTGTTGATAATCCTCGATCTGCTTTTGCTGTTTATCCAGTATCTGCTTCTGTTTCTCTATCATCTGCTTTTGCTGTTCCATTTGCAGCTCAAGCTGCTGTTGCCGAAGCAGCTGCTGTTGTTGTTGCTGCAATTGCTGTGCAAAAAATTGCTGCTGCTGCAATTGTTGTTGATGAAATTGCTGTTGTTGCAACGGTTGATGCTGTGGTTGCTGTAATTGCTGTTGTTGCAATTGCTGTTGCTGTAATTGCTGTTGTTGCAATTGCTGCTGTTGCTGCAATTGCTGTTGTTGCAATTGATCTTGCTGCAATTTCTGTTGTTGCTGTTGTTGCTGCAATTGCTGTTGTTGCAATTGCTTTTGCTGCAATTGCCGTTGCTGCTCTTGCTCCTGTTCAGCATTCGCCTTCTCATCATTTTTCTGTAAATTTTTAATAATTTGGTCAAATCAAAAGTTTCTTAAATTTAAATTGAATTTATTAGAAGTGAATTTAACTTACATCAGTTTGGGCAGATCTTCTACTGGAATTTCCAGATCGTACCATTTTACTAAAATAAAATAATTTGTATTAAATTAATTAAACTAGGAATTTAAAAATAAAGAAATCAGAATTAATTGTCAAGAAAAAATATAATTACTTAAAAACAGTGAAAGTTAAAATTTTTTTCATTAACAAATCCACATTTTAAAACCTTTTTTTCGTATTTATTTTGAAAATTTTAAAGAAGAACTTTAAACAAAGTTAACAATAAAAATTATTTGCGAAGCACTAATAAAAAAATACAAAAAAAGCTATAAATTTAATAAAGAAATTTTTTTCCGCTTTTAAAAATAATTTATTTTTAATATTAAAATAAATATAAGTTTTTTTATTGTAAAAGTGAATTCTTTCAATTTAAAACAATATTTTTTTATTTTAAAATGACTTTTCAATTTATATAAAAATTTACGTGCTGTAATATTAGAATAAAATATTTAGGTTTATAACAAATGGTATTTACTCTACAGTTTGCTGTGTCTTTGATTCATATTTGAGAAAAAAATATTTCTGTTTTATAAAAATTTTAACCTGAAACCAAATTCTCTTTTTTTTGTGTAAAATATTTTTGAAATTTTGAAAAATAAGTTTATTTTAAATTTAATACAATATACAGAACCTTTAATTTAAAATCGGTATTCCTTTCTTTGTCTAATATAAAAAATGATTAATTTAAAGAACATTTTTAGAAACTCTACAATGTATTTTTATTGGTAAGCAAAAAAGAAGATTTTCATTTCAATATAAAGTTGTTGAAAATAGTTGTAAAAATTAAGAATTTTTTTATTCTAAATATTACCGTGGTTGCCATAAAATTTTAATTTTGTTTTTCCCAGACTTTTCCCTGATTTCCAGACAAAATTTTTACTTTTTCCCTGACTCTGAAGAACATCAATAACTTCTTTTCTAAATAAATATTTCATCATTATTACTTTTCTATACGAATTAAGATTCTCAAATTCAATAACTTATGAGAATATTATTATAAAACAAGACGAAAATGAGCACTCCGAGTCGAAGACTTGGAGTGATCGTCTTCTTTATGTTTTTTAATAAATTTAAGATGAGAAAGTGATAAAAACATTATTTCTTATCATAAGAATATTGCAACTGTAAATTCAAATTTTCAAAGATTTTTATTTAAACTCTTTTCAAAATTCAATTATTTCTAACAATTCACGCTATAATGCTTTTTATTCAATTATAATTTTAAATTTTAAGTAAAATTCATTTTCTAATCAATTTTTATTAGAAAATTTCCGGAGAATTCAATTATTTAAATACAAAAATAAAAGTTTTATTCGATAATTGCATGTCTCTTAAAATTTAACTTTTGTGAAGAATTTTGTCAAAATTTTTAATAACAATTGAATTCTTTCGACAAATTTTAAAAAAATATTGTAAAAATAAATGCAATTTTCTATCAATTTATTTTAGATTCTATAAAAAATAATTGAGATTCTGCGATAAGTTTTGTCATTTATGAAAATAATGGAATTTTTGCAACGAATTTTATTAAATAATTTTTAAAAAAATTGAATTCCTATGAAGAATTTTATTTGTGAAAATAATTGATTTCTAGGGAATAATTTTATTCAAATTTTTTTAAATAAATGAATTTTTCAGAGTTTTTTGAAACTTTTTAAAAATAATTTTAATTAAATTTCATTAAAAAAATTTAAAATAATTGATATCTGACAAAGAATTAAAAAAATTTAATAATTGAATTCCTGTGAAAATGTTTATTTTTGAAAAGAATTTTATTACAGTTTCTTAAATAATTAAATTGCTTCGAAGAATTTTTATTTTTTACGAAAATAATGTAATTGTTTCGAAAATTTTTACACAGATTTTTGCCAATAATAAATTGTATTCCTAGGAAGAATGTTGTATTGTACGAGAATAATTGTATTCTATGACCAATCTTATTATAATTTTTTAAATTTATAAAGCATTTTATCACAATTTTTTTAAATAATTGAATTCCCATAAAAAAATGTTTTATCTTTGAAAATAATTGAATTGTATAGAAAAATTTTATTAACTAGTCTTGTAAAGAATGTTGTCAACATTTTTAAAATAATAGAATTTTTAAAATAATTTTATTTAAATTTTTCGAAATAATTGAATTTCTTAGAACTATTTTTTTCAATTCTCTGTATTGAAAAATTAAAAAATAATTGAATTGGTTCGAAGACATTTATAAAAAATTAGTAAATAATTGAATTTCTGTTAAATTTTTATTAAAATTTCGTTTAAATAATAGAATTCTTTTGGAAAATTTTATTAAATCAGTAGATATTAAAAATAATTTAGATTTTGCCAAGAATTTTATTTAAATTTTTCAAAATAATTGAATTTCGGAGAAGAATTATATTATTTATAAAGATAATTGAAATTTTGGCGAGGATTTTAAAACATTTTTCAACATAATTAAACTTATGCGAAGAAGTTCATCACTTTTGAAAATAATTGAATTTCTGTAATCAGTTGTTCTTAAAGTTTCTATTTAAATTCAAACAAAAAAAACAAAAGTGCAGTATTTTCTTATAAATTCTAAAAGAACAATTTTTTTCAGTACTTTTAATAGAAATCCCTGACTTTTCCCTGAACAATTTTAATTTCCCTGACTTGTGGCAACACTGAGTACGCATTTCCTAAAGTAATCAAAAACATAAACAAAAATTAATAATTCATTTTGACATGAATAGAAATATTTTTGTTGTGAAAGTGAATTTTTTGCAATTTCAGACTTCGCACTCGATAATTAATTTTTAAAAAATAGCAAAAAGTAGTTTCAAAACTAAAAAAAGTACTAAGTAAAAAATAGCTATCGAAAAATTCAACTTGACAACCAAAAAAACTAGTTTTAGAAACTTCACAAAATTGACAAAAATTTCATTCTGTATTTTATTTCCCTTCATTTTCATAATTCTCATCAGAAATATTTACTTCCTTCTTTACCTGATGGTAAATTTGATTTCTGCAACGAATTTTATTATTCATGAAAGAATTTAAATATTTATAAAAATATTTTAATTCTTGACAAGAATTTTATTAAAATTTTTAAATAATTGATTTCATTCGACTAATTTTATGCAAATTCTAATTTAAAGAATTGAATTCCTGAGAAATTTCTATTTTTCATGAAAAGAATTGAATTCTTACGAAGATTTTAACAAAAATTTTTTTAATAATTTAATTATGTTTGAAAATTTTATGAAAAATAGAAAGAATAGTAAATCGTTGAATTGCGAAAAGTTTTTAAAAATAATTAAATTTTACAAAGAATTCTATTGACATTTTTGAGAATAATTGAATTTATGTGCGGCATTTTATTAAATTTTTTTGAAAATAATTAAATTCCTTTGTCATTTATGAAAATAATTGAATTCTTGCGAACGATTTTATTAGAATAATTTTAAATAATTGAATTTCTAAGAAAAAATTTATTACTTTTGAAAATAATTGAATTTCTAAGAAAAAATTTATTACTTTTGAAAATAATTGAATTCTTGAGATGAATAGTGTTATTTATTAAAATAATTAAATTTTGCAAAAAAATTTATTAAAATGCCTCAAAATAATTAAATTTTCGGGAATAATTAATAATAATAATAATTTAATAATTGAATTCTTTCGAGAAATTATTTATGTACACAATTAATTTCTTGGGATTAATTGAATTACAATCTAAAAAAATTATTTGAATTGTTTTAAAAAAATTTAATTAAAATTGTATTTAATTTGAGAATAATTTGATTTCTGTGTAGCATTTTATTAAATTTTTTTGAAAATAATTGAATTCTTGCGAAGATTTTATTTGAGTTATTTAAAATAATTAAATTTCTAATAAAAAATGTATTACTTTTCAAAATGATTGAATTCTTGAGATGAATATTGTTATTTATTAAAATAATTTAATTTTGCAAAAAATTTTATTAAAATGCCTCAAAATAATTCAATTTTCGGGAATAATTTTTTTATCTTTAATAATTGAATTCTTTCGAGGAATTATTTACGTAAATAATTGATTTTTTGGGAAGAATTTTGTTAGAAGCTAAAAAAATTATTTAAAAAAATATTAATGAAAATTGTATTTAAAATAATTTCTTTCTTTCGAACAATTTCATTAAAATATTTGAAAAAAAAATTGAATTGAGCCATGCCTGTAAAATTGTATAAAAAATAATTGAAATTCTGCGATATTTGTATGTGCTGATAATTCGATCATAAATCTAACCGTTCGAACTTGTTAAAGCTCCTACTGTTTAATTCTATGGTCGTGTCGTGTGTCTAATACCTATTGTATTAGAAGAAAGTGAAGTTTTAAAAAAGACCAGATAAATATAAAAACATTATTATACGCGTGAAAAAGTTTTTATTTTACCCTTTTTCAGGGATAGTGATAAGTGGCGAGAGGACAGGAGATTTTGTGTAGTGACTTATTGTTTGTGTAGTGTTTTTGAGTGATTTTACCAATAATGGCGGAATTGCAAAAAAATGGAATATACGAAACTGAGGAATTGCAGAAAAAAAAGGAAAGTGCATGGATGGAAATGTCGAACAAAAGTGAAAAGAGGAAGAATGGAAAATACAAAACCAGCGGAAGGAGATTATCTCAAACGAAAGCAGCAAGATTAAGGTAAGTTTCTGACATTTATTCATTTAATCCCATGTGGAAGGGTTTCCGGAAACTTTCCGGAAGTGGTTTTGTACGGAAACCTTCCGGAAAATTTCCCGGAAATTTTTTTTTGTACGGAAATCTTCCGGAAAATTTCCGAAAATTTATTTTTTTATTATAAGATGGTAAGGTGTCAATTTAGCGGATATATATTTAATTTTGCTTATCAACGATAAGACAGAAATCAATATTTCAAAATTAATAATTTATTAATATTTGAAAATATATTTTATTTTGTGCATGGTTTTCTGAAAAAAATGAATCGTCTCTCACCGCTGGGGTATGATCCCAGAACCTTCCTATTGCCGGTAGGATGCTCTACCAATTGATACCATTTATTTTTTTTGTACGGAAATCTTCCGAAAAATTTCCGGATGATTTTCTTAAAAAATATATTTCTGGAAGTTTTCTGAAAGATTTCCGTACAAAAAAAAATAAATTTCCGGAAGATTTCCGAACAAAAAAAATAAATTTCCGGATGATTTCCGTAAAAAAAATAAATTTATGGAAGATTTCCGGATAATTTTCGTACAAAAAAAATAAATTTCCGGATGATTTCCGTAAAAAAAAAAATTTCCGGAAGATTTCCGTACAAAAAGAATAAATTTCCGGAAGATTTCCGAATAATTTCTGTACAAAAAAAAATTCCGGAAACCACTTCCGGAAATTTTCCGGAAACCCTTCCACATGGGATCTTGTATAAACTGAAGTGGCCCTTTAAAAAAAAATAACTTTTTATTTTCATTTTTCAACAAGTGAAAAAAACTATTTTTCTTAAATACAAAAAAATTGTTCATTTTTCCACATTTAGAAAACTCAATATATTTTCGTAAATTAGAGGAAACGCTTAAAAATAATTTCTGAAATTCTTAATCGATAAATGAAAAAAGAGATTTGTCAAATCTAGAAGTATCAATTGACCAAGTATTTTCTATTTCATTTTTATTTCTCGTCAGGCCCCTATTACATTTACAAAAATGCGAAAAAATAGACGAATAGAAATTCTGACTTTGTTGCTTGTAAAAAGGGAGAAATTAATAAAAAAAATAATTCTTTAATTTTAAGGCCAAAAAAAGTCAGTGTTTCGTAGCTGCAATTTTTTCGAAATTTTCTTAATATTATACTAAGCGACTGAGAAAATTTAAAAATCAAAACAAAATCATTGGATAAAAGAAAACTATGGATTTTGAAACAATTTTGTTAAAAGTTTGCTCTACATTTTTTGTTGACAATGATTTCCTTTTTATTTTAAAATTCCAATTTTTGGAAATAAAATTTGTCTTTACTAGCAACATCAAGGGAAAAAATACTTTTTGAAAACTATAATTTTTGGTGCCAATTTGTTCCTTCTAATTTTAAAATTCCAATTTTTGTAAAACTGATTTGCCTTAGCAAGCAAAATCAAAGAAAGTAATTACTTTTGACAACAAATCGTTCTGAGTATTTCCCACAATTGAGACCGAGTCAATAATTTAATAATTAATTAATTTAATTATTATTATTTAATTTATTTAATTAATTTAATTTTTTTTAATTTCATAATTTAATTTTCTTTTTATTAAATAACTTACAATTATCAAATTTTTGAAAAATTAAAAATTTTGTTTCACAATTTCTTCTTCTTTCTTAAGTTATAATTTTTTGGGAAATAATTTGTCTTAGCGAGCAAAATCTAGGGAAAAAAAATACTTTTTGCAACAAATTACTCTGCATATATTACACAAATTAGGGAGCAAAAAAAACACAAATGGTGTCACGTCATTTTTGGAGATTTTCAACCGCCTCCTCCCCCCTGTCATGCAACTTCATGCAATTTCTCATGTAAAAATACATTGTGTCACGTTTAGTAAAACCCCCCTATCCCCAAAAGCGTGACATCATTTATGAACGCTCCCTTAGTTTAAGACGAAAATATTTAAAATTATCCATTCTTGAGAAATTTAATTTTTGCTGACAGTTTTTTCCATTTTATTTGAAAATTATAATTTTTGAAGACGTCATTTGTCTCAAAGAGCAAAATCAAGAAAAATAATTTCTTTTGGTACCATATTATTCTGATTATTTTCCACCACTTAGACCGAGACGAAAGAACCTGAAAATGTCCATCTTTGAAAACTCTAGTTTCTGTTGACACTTTTTTCCTTCCAATTTTAAAATTGCAATTTTTGGGAAAGTGATTTATCTCGAGGAACATATTTTATATTGGCAACAAATTATTCTGAATATATTCCACAACAAATTATTTTGAGTATTTTTCACAACATAGACGAAAAAAACCTGAAATTATACATTTTTGGAAAGATTTTTCTTAGGTAGAAAAATCAAGGAAAATAATTACATTCTGCAACAATGCATTCTGAATATATTGGACAATTTGGAACGCGACAAAAAAAACCTTGTCTGTTTTTAAGAAATCTAGTTTTTTACTCCGTTTTTTGTAGGTAAAAAACCAGAATATAAGTATAACCATTTTTTCAAAATTGAATTTTTGCTCACAATTTTTTCCTTTCAATTTTGAAATTCCAATTTTTTTGGAAATTGATTTGAATAAGCGATCAAAATCAAGGAAATTATTATTTTTTTGATCAACAAATTATTCCGAACATATTCCAGAACTTTGATCTCGACGAAATAACCTGAAATTGTGCATTTTTGAAAAATCTAATTCTTGTGACTATATTTTTCCTTATAATTTTAAAAATTCAGTTTCTTTTGAAAGTGATTTTACTAGTCGAGCAAAATCTAGGCAAGCAATTTATTTCGCCAAACAATTATTCGAAAATTTTCCACAATTTTAAACCGCGACGAAAAAACATGAATTGTCCATTTTTGAAAAATAAAGTTTTTGTTGTCCTTTTCCTTTTAATTAAAAATTCCATTTTCTTTTAAAGTGATTCGTCTCGTCAAGCAGAATCGAGGCAAACAATTTATTTTGACAACAAATTGGACCACAACTAAAAAATCTAAAATTGTCTTTTTTGAAAAATCTATTTTTTGTTGACAACTTTTTCCTATAAATTTAAAAATTCCAATTTTTGAAAAGTGATTTGACTTATTGAAATATTCTCCACAACTTAGACCGCGACAAAAAATCTGAAATTGGCTATTTTTGAAGTCTATGGGCAATTCTCTGGAACCTTAAACTTTTGACTTGAAAAAAAAATTTACTAGCACATTAATAAAAATTTGTATATAAATTAAAATTAGCATTTAGAATTTATTTTTGCAGTTAAAAATGTAATATTTTGAAGGTCTCATATATTTTTATTCTTTTTTAATAAGACGATTTTTTACAGGTTAAAATCTATTGTTTTCGATTGTTTTGGATTTAAATATTTTGGTTGTCTTTACTTTTTTATAATGTTTATTATTTATTTTTTAATATTCTCTATTAGAGTTATATTAAATTTAAATTAAATTGGTCAAATTTAAATATTTTAATAAAAATTAGTGAATTTAATTATTATTTATTTATTTAATTAAATTTACCTTAATTGCAATATTTTTTTTCAGATAACCTTAATAATTTCCTTCTCTGATGCAAGTTTTTCAAATTGTATTCTGCTTCTGTTTCCCTTTTTTTCCTTCTTTTTTTCCTCATTTGTTCTGCTTTTTATTCTAAATTTCTTTCATTGGCCTTATTATTTTTAATTTTACGAATTATATATTTCTATTTTGAACTTTAAAAACAAAACGGTCAATAGTGAAGTTATCAATTTATCACACTGACAACCTTGAAATCCTAATTTATTGCAACAAAAAATTAGTTTTTTACGGTCCTGACAATTTCGGTCCTGACATTTTCACGTGTACCTCTTTGTATCTCGATAATTATTGAAAATTTTAAGGCGTGCTTTTACACACAATTAAAAAATATAATTGTGCGAATGTGCGTACAAGTTTGATAAATTTTTATAGTTTCGTTTAAGTGTGCCGAATCATTTACGGTCCTGACATAACCAGGTTCTCTGTCGAATTCAAGAACAATATTCTTCAATAATTTCAATATAAATTATTGCACATAACAATTTCAACTGGCCACAGTTTCAGTAAGTTTTAAGCTTTCATTCTGTGTATTGTTGAATTCATTTTATTAAGGTACTCTTGAAATATCTGCAAGTACGTTTGCAGTTACGGTCCTGACAAGAAAATAAGGGAAATTTAACGAAATTAAATATCTTTACTTTCCAAATGCGTATAATCTTCTAATTACTTTTAAAATAATCCTTAGATATTCATTTACATTTATGTATTCGTCGTTTTATTCTATGTTCATGTGCCAACTTATAAAATTAGTTATGAATCTGAAGTTACCAACGTTGATTCAACGAAAAACTTAAAAAAAATTTTTCTTGTATATTTTTAACCCAAATAATCTCTCCAAACCCTAAAATAAAAAAAAACGTGGGAAAAAATTGATTTTTATTTTTTTTTGGAAAATTTTTTCCAAAAATTACGAAATTTCAATTAAATTTATAATTCCTCGACCCGGCAGTCATTTTTTTCTTTGGATAATTGTTTACTCTAATGTCGAGTGCCATTTAAAAAAAATTCCAAGTAGTTCCAAATCGGGGAAAACAGTAATTTTGGTTATTTTTGTCACGGATTTTTGGAAAATCCGGGAATTTTAAGTAATTTAATAATTTCCCCGCCTCGGTAGTTATTTTTTTCTTTTGATAATTGTTTATGTTAATACTACACGTTAATTAAAAAAAATTTTAAGTAATTCCAAGTCGGGAAAAGCAGTAATTTTGAATTTTTTTGTGTCACGAATTTTCCAAAAATCCCGAAATTGCAAATTAATCAATGATTCCTCGCTTCGGTAGTCATTTTTTTCTTTTGATAATTGTTTATTTTGCCATTAGACGTTATTTTAAAAAAATTTCAAGTGATTCCAAGTCGGGGAAAGCAGTGATTTTTATTTTTTCTGTCGAATTTTTTCCAAAAACCACGAAATTTTAAGTAAATTAATAATTCCTCGCCTCGGTAGTCATTTTTTTCTTTTGATAATTGTTTATTCTAATGTCGTGTGCCATTTAAAAAAAAATTCCAAGTAGTTCCAAGTTGGGGAAAGCAGTGATTTTGATTTTTTTTAATGAAATTTCAGGATTTTTGGAAAAAATTCAAAAAAAGAATAAGAATTACTACTTTCCCCGACTTGAAATCACTTGAAATGTTTTTAAAATAACGTCTAATGTCAATATAAACAATTATCAAAAGAAAAAAATTAATACCGAAGCGAGGAATAATAAATTTAAATGAAATTTCGGAATTTTTGGAAAATTCGTGACACAAAAAAAATTCAAAATCACTGCTTTCCCCGACTTGGAATCACTTGAAATTTTTTTTAAATAACGTGTGATATTAACATAAACAATTATCAAAAGAAAAAATTAACTACCGAGGCGGGGAAATTATTGAATTACTTAAAATTCCCGGATTTTCCAAAAATCCGTGACAAAAAAAACCAAAATTACTGTTTTTTCCCGATTTGGAACTACTTGGAATTTTTTTTTAAATGGCACTCGACATTAGAATAAACAATTATCAAAAGAAAAAAATGACTACCGGGTCGAGAAACTATTAATTTAATTAAAATTTCGTGATTTTTGGAAAAAATTCAAAAAAAAAGAATAAAAATCACTACTTTCCCCGACTTGGAATCACTTAAAATGTTTTTAAAATAACATCTAATGTTAAAATAAACAATTATCAAAAGAAAAAAATGACTACCGAGGCGAGAAATTATGAATTTAAAATGAAATTTCGGAATTTTTGGAAAATCGTGACACAAAAAAAAATCAAAATCACTGCATTTCCCCGACTTGGAACTACTTGGAATTTTTTTTAAATGGCACACGACATTAGAATAAACAATTATCAAAAGAAAAAAATGACTACCGAGGCGAGAAATTATGAATTTAAATGAAATTTCGGAATTTTTGGAAAATTCGTGACACAAAAAAAATTCAAAATCACTGCTTTCCCCGACTTGGAATCACTTGAAATTTTTTTTAAATAACGTGTAATATTAACATAAACAATTATCAAAAGAAAAAATTAACTACCGTGGCAAGGAAATTATTAAATTACTTAAAATTTCGTGATTTTTGGAAAAAATTCGACAGAAAAAATAAAAATCACTGCTTTCCCCGACTTGGAATCACTTGAAATTTTTTTAAAATAACGTCTAATGGCAAAATAAACAATTATCAAAAGAAAAAAATGACTACCGGGTCGAGGAATTATGAATTTAATTGAAATTTCGTGATTTTTGGAAAAAATTTTCCAAAAAAAAATAAAAATCACTTTTTTCCCACGTTTTTTTTTATTTTAGGGTTTGGAGAGATTATTTGGGTTAAAAATAAACAAGAAAAATTTATATCCTGAGAAAATTTTTTTTTATGTTTTTCGTTGAATCAACGTTGGTAACTTCAGATTTATAATTAGTTTATGTTTCCGAAAGTACCTAAAGGGACTCTCGTGATTTGCTTACTTTTCCACATTAAAAAATATATTTTAATTACTAAACATAATTTAATAATTTTTAAACTAACATATTTTAATATTATTAAACATTCTTTACATGAAACAATAATTCTTTTTATAAAACATTTAATGTATATTGAGTAATTGCATAATAAATATAAGACACCTTAAGGTTAAAGGTTCCATAGCATTGCCCCTATATTTTTTGTCAACTTTTTTCTTTTTATTAAACAATTCCAATTTTTTACGAAAGTTATTTTTTATCAAGCAAAATTGAGACAAATAATTACATTTGGCTACAAATTATTTCGAAATTTTTCTACAACTTAGACCAAAAAGAGAAAATCTGTAATTGTCCATTTTCTTAAATTCTGTTATAAATCCCTGTTATACATTTTTTTCTTTTTCAGTTAAAAATTCTAATTTTTGGAATCTTTAATTTTCTTCGAGAGCAAAATCACGGCATATAATTACTATCGGCATGCAATCATTGGCTGTTTTCGGCATTCACCCAGGGTTAACCCCGAGTTAATAATTATCCAATCATCAACAACATTCTGTTGAATCTAACCAATTACCGTTAACCGGGAGTTAACCCGGGGCGAGTGCCGAAAACGGCCTTAGTGTGTATTAACAAAAACTTAGACGGCGACAAAAATAACCTATAATTTTCTAATTTTATTATTAATCTAATTTTCGTTAACAATTTTTTTCATTTTATTTTAAAATTTTAATTTTATTATATTTTATATTTTTGTAAAATGTAATTTTTATTAACAATTTTTTCCTTTTTTATTTGTTAATTCAAACTATTAGGAAAGTGGTTTGCTTTCACGAGCGAAAGCAAAAAAAAAATTAAATTTGACGACAAATTACTATAAATAATACAATCTGCAATATACGCTTTGACGCTAAAATATAAGTCGGCCTTTTCGATTTGCTCTCGGTAATTTCCACAAATTAGACAGAGACGAAAAACTTGAGTATTACATTTTAAACAAATCTAATTAAGCTGCCGGATCAGAGAAGGTCACATAACCCATTTAAATTCCACATGTTTTTTACAACTTCGGCAACGAAGAAAAAACTAAAATTTTGAAAAATTTCAAAAATCTTATTTTCCCTGCAAAAATTTAGGTTTAAATTTTAAAAATCCAAATTTTTTGAGAAAGAGATTAGTCTATTCGACCCAAAACAAAGGCAATTAATTTGTTTCGGCAAGAAATTATTCCGCATATTTTTTACAACTGGGACACTAACGAAAAGAACTGAAAATTTCTAAATTTGAAAAATCTACTTTTTGCTGACAAAATCTTTTTGCTTTCAATTTTAAAATTTCAGTTTTTTAAGAATCAAATTTGTCATTTTGACACAAATCAAGGTAAATAATTTATTTCGCAAACAAATTATGCCGTATATTTTTCACAACTTAGACCCTAACAGAAAAAAATAAAATTTTCAAATTTTGAAAATTCGTATTTTTGCTGTTATAATATTGCTTTAAATTTTAAAATTCCACTTTTTTGAGAAAGAGATTTGTCTTTTCGACCCAAACCAGGGCAATAAATTTATTTCGCCAAGAAATTATTCCGTATATTTTTTACTACTTGGACAGAAACAAAAAAAACTGAAAATTTCTAAATTTGAAAAATCTGCTTTTTTGCTGACAAAATTTTTCTTTCGATTTAAAATTTTAGTTCTTGCAGAAAGAGATTTGATTCTGCTACCCAAACCAGGGAAAATAATTTGTTTTGCTAAGAAATTATTCCGTATATTTTTTACTACTTGAACAGAAACAAAAAGAACTGAAAATTTTTAAATTTAAAACATCTACTTTTTGCTGCCAAATTTTTTTATCGATTTTAAAATTTCATTTTTTGTGGAAAGAAATTTGTCTCTGCTAACCAAACCAGGGCAAATAATTTGTTTCGCCAAGAAATTATTCCGTATATTTTTTACTACTTGGACAGCAACAAAAAAAAATGAAAATTTCTATATTTGAAAAATCTACTTTTTGCTGCCAAAATTTTTCTTTCGATTTAAAATTTTAGTTCTTGCAGAAAGAGATTTGATTCTGCTACCCAAAACAGGGCAAATAATTTGTTTTGCTAAGAAATTATTCCGTATATTTTTTACTACTTGAACAGAAACAAAAAGAACTGAAAAATTTTTAAATTTAAAACATCTACTTTTTGCTGCCAAATTTTTTTATCGATTTTAAAAATTTCATTTTTTGTGGAAAGAAATTTGTCTCTGCTAACCAAGCCAAGGCAAATAATTTGTTTCGCCAAGAAATAATCCCATATTTTTTACTACTTGCACAAAAACAAAAAAACTGATAATTTTCAAATTTGAAAAGTCTACTTTTCGCTGCAAACTTTTTCTTCCGAATTTACAATTTTTGTCTTTTTAGAAAAAGATTTGTTTCTGCTACCCAACCAGAGCAAATAATTTGTTTCGCTAACAAATTACTCTAATATCTTCACAACTTAGACACTAACGAAAAAACTGAAAATTTCCAAATTTGAAAAATCTGCTTTTTGCTGACAAACTTTTTCTTTCGATTTTAAAATTTTTAGTTTTTTGAAAAAGAGATTTGTCTCTGCTAGCCAAACCAAGGCAAATAATTTATTTGGCCTAGAAATTATTCCGTTTATTTTTTACAATTTGGACACTAACGAAAAAAACTGAAAATTCCCAAATTTGAAAAATTTACTCTTTGCTGCCAAAACTTTTCTTTTGATTTTAAAATTTTGATTTCTTTAGAAAGAGAATTGTCTTTGCCAGCTAAACAGAGAACAACAATTTGTTTCGAAAAGAAATTATTCCGTATATTTTTTTCAACTTGGATACTAAAGAAAAAAAAAACTGAAAATTTCTAAACTTGGAAAATATACTTTTTGATGCCAAAATTTTTCTTTCGATTTTAAAATTTTAGTTTTTGTGGAAAGAAATTTGTCTCTGCTACCCAAAGCAGGGCAAATAATTTATTTCGATAAAAAATTATTCCGTTTATTTTTTACTACTTGGACAGAAACAAAAAAAAACTGAAAATTCCTGAATTTAAAGAATCTACTTTTTGCTGCCAAAATTTTTTATCGATTTTAAAATTTCATTTTTTGTGGAAAGAAATTTGTCTCTGCTACCCAAATCAGGGCAAATAATTAATTTTGTCAACAAATTACTCCTAATATTTTCACAACTTAGACACTAAAGAATAAAACTGAAAATTTCCAAATTCGAAAAATCTACGTTTTGTTGTCAAAATTTTTCTTTCGATTTTAAAATTTTAGTTTTTGCAGAAAGAGATTTGTCTCTGCTACCTGAACCAAGGAAATAATTTATTTTGCCAAAAAATCATTCCGTATATTTTTTACTACTTGGACAGAAACAAAAAAAACTGAAAATTTCTATATTTAAAAAATCTACTTTTTGCGGCCAATATTTTTTTTTCGATTTTAAAATTTTTGTTTTTTTTAGATAGAGATTTATCTCTGCTGTTTTTTTAAAAAGAGATTTGTCTCTGCTACCAAAACCAAGAAAAATAATTTGTTTCCTTAACTAATTATTTCTAATAATTTATACAACTTGGACACTAACTAAAAGTATTGAAAATTTCTAAATTTGCAAAATCTACTTTTTGCTGCCAAAATTTTTCTTTTCATTTTTAAAATTCTTGTTTTGTAGAAAGAGATTTGTCTCTGCTACACAAATTAAGGCAAATAATTTGTTTCGCCAAAAAATTATTCCTAATATTTTTCACAACTTGGCCACTAACAAAAAAAACTGAAAATTTCTAAATTTGAAAAATCTGCTTTTTGCTGACAAACTTTTTCTTTCGATTTTAAAATTTTAGTTTTTTGAGAAAAATATTTGTCTCTGCCAGCTAAACAGAGACAAATGATTTGTTTCTAAAAGAAATTATTCCGTTTATTTTTTACTACTTGGACAGAAACAATAAAACTGAAAATTCCTGAATTTAAAGAATCTACATTTTGCTGCCAAAATTTTTCTTTCCATTATAAAATTTTAGTTTTTTGAGAAATAGATTTGTCTCTGCTAGCCAAACAAAGGCTAATTATATATTTTGACACCAATATATGCCGTATATTTTTCACAACTTGGACCCTAACGAAAAAAACTGAAAATTTCCAAATTTGAAAAATTTACTTTTTGCTGCCAAAATTTTTCTTAGGATTTCAAAATTTTAGTTCTTTTAGAAAGAAATTTGGTTTTACTATCCAAACCAGGGCAAATAATTTATTTCGATAAGAAATTATTCCGTTTATTTTTTACTACTTCGATAGAAACAAAAAAAACTGAAAATTCCTGAATTTAAAGAATCTACTTTTTGCTGCCAAAATTTTTCTTTCAATTATAAAATTCCAATTCTTTTAGAAAGAAATTTGTTTCTGCTACCCAAATCAGGGCAAATAATTAATTTCGCCAACAAATTACTCCTAATATTTTCACAACTTGGACACTAACGAATAAAACCGAAAAATTTCCAAATTCGAAAAATCTACGTTTTGTTGTCAAAATTTTTCTTTCGATTTTAAAATTATAGTTTTTGCAGAAAGAGATTTGTCCCTGCTACCTGAACCAAGGCAAATAATTTATTTCGCCAAGAAATTATTCCTAATATTTTCACAACTTAGACCCTAACGTAAAAAACTGAAATTTTCTAAATTTGTAAAATCTACTTTATGCTGCCAAAATTTTGCTTTTAATTTTAAAATGCAATTTTTTTTAGAGAGAAATTTGTCTTTTTGACACAAACCAAGGCAAATAATATTTTTTTTCGCTCGATTTATTTCTAATATTTTCACATGTTTGAAAACGAAGAAAAAACTGAAATTTTATAAATTTGAATAAATTTTCTTTTTGTTGAAATAATTTTGCTTTCAATTTTAAAGTTCTAGATTTTTGAGGAAAAAATTTGTCTTTTCGACCCAAACCATGGCAAAGAATAAGTTATATTGCTACAAATTATTCCTTATATTTTCACAACGAAGAGAAAAACTGAAATTTTGAACAAATTGAATAAATTTTATCTGGCAGCCAAAATTTTGCATTCATTTTTAAGATTACAGTTATTGTAGAAAAAAATTTGTCTTTTCGACCCAACCCAATGCACATAATAATTTATTTTGCTATAAATTATTCCTCATATTTTTACAACTTAGACAATAAAGAAAATATTGGAATTTTCTAAATTTGAATAATCTCCTTTTTGCTGTTAATTTTTTCCCTTTCGATTTTAAAATTCCAGCTTTTTATGGAAGATATTGGTCTTTTTGACCCAATTAAATGTCAAATAATTTATTTTGCTAAGAAATTATTCCGTATATTTTTTACTACTTGGACAGAAACAAAAAACTGAAATTTTCTAAATTTGAATAATCTTCTTTATGCTGTTCAAATTTTACTTTCAATTTTAAAATTCTGGTTTTTAAGAATCAAATTTGTCTTTTCGGCCCATACCAAGGCAAATAATAATTTATTTTACTAACTAATTATTCTGTATATTTTCGATAACTTAGATCGTGCCGAAAAACACTAAAATTTTCCAATTTTGACAAATTTAATTTAGTCTAAGTATTTTATTTTGCTTTAAATTTGAATTTCTGATAAAGAGTCTTTCTGAGACGAATTTTATTTCATTTATTTAATAGTTAAGGATTATGTAAAATTTTCGTTTTTTGATAATTTGTTTTCATGTTATTAATTTCAAAACTTATACCTAAAGTACGGAGAAAGGTTTTTATTTTTTAACATTCAAAATTTCGTAAGTTCATAAAATATTCTTAATATTAAAGAATGAGAGTTTTAAAGATTTTGTTAATTTGAAACTTTTTTTGCAGGCGTCAACGTCAAAAAGAGGAAAAATTGGCTATTTCTGCAAGTATGGCGGACAAAGTTATTGAAGGACAACTCATGGAGATGAAAAACATGGATATGAATGAAAGTACGTTCTCTCCATTAGACAAGCACCAGTAATGGAAAAGAAGACATCCAAGTAGGTAGTTTTAATGAAATTGTGTTTCAGCAGAAGTGGTCCAGGGAAGAAGAAAAAAATGAGGATATATATTGCGCTTATGTCAAACGAGAACGAGGAAGAAATTGAAGATATTTTAGAAGAAATTGAGTTCGTAATAGAAGAAGAGGAATATGAAGAGGAAATAGAAAAACAGGAACTTGCAGTTGAAGCAAGAGAAAAATATGAAGATGATAAGGAAAAAGAAGAAGAAAACAGTGAATTTGTAGAGCATGCAGCGGAACAAACACAGACATTATCGGAAGTGGAGGAATTTGAAGAGATAAGAAGAAATAATAATAGAAGAAATAAATGAAAAAGTGGTAGCAGATAAAAGAAATATTCAAACGGAAACAGATACCACGAAAGATTTGATTACAAAAATGGAGAGTGGTCAGAAATGTATTAAAAATTGTAATAAAGTTAATAAATTTAAAAATGTCAAAATCTTAGACGAATTCAAGACAGAGGAAAGGGAAATTTCAAAGATGAGCTTACGTTATAAACGAGACTCTTAAGAAAGTTGTAGAGGAAAACAACCATAAAAAAGGTTGTCAAAACAAAGTGTGGAAAATCGTATCTCGTTATAGAAAAGGATTAAAAACCAAGTACAGTTTACAGTGTAATGAGTGTGGAGCACTTGTGCCAATTTGGTCAGAACCTAAAAGTGACGATTATTTAGATATTAATTTGGGTTCTGCTCTTGGCACTATTACAGCAGGAATTGGTTATTCCACAATAGAAGAAGCACTCGCAGCTATAAATGTGCATTACATGAGTCCTGCAATGTATATAAAAAATCGATTTGAAATAGGAATGCATTTGATAGATATTAATAAGAATGTAATGAAAGCTGCAGCTCAGAAAGAAGCAGAAATGGCAATTGCAAAAGGACATGTAATTAATGGAGTACCATACATAACGGTTGTTGTCGATTGTGCATGGTGCAAAAGAAGTTACCGCACATCGGCATATGATGCCTTAGGAGGATGTGTTTTGATAATTGGTTATGAAACAAACAAAATAATAGATTGCATTATAAGGAATGTTCCTTGTGCAACGTGTCAACGAGCAAATGAAGGATGAACGAGAACCCAAAGAACATAAATGCTTTTCTAACTACGATGAAAGTAAAAGTTCTTCAAGTATGGAAGCTGAAATGGTTGTCGAAGGTTTCACGACAAGTGAAGACAAATATGGATTAATTTATAAATATAGAATTGGTGATGGAGACAGTAGTACAGATGTATTACTTGCAAATCATGATCCTTACGAAAAACATAATGTTGTGGTAAAAAATTGGAGTGCACCAATCATAAATTTAGAAATTTTTTGTAATCTTATCGAACATGTTACATCAGTAAAAGCTCAAGATGAAGATAAAAATCCCGGAAATTCAGTGGCCCGTAGACTCTTAGGAAGCAAGAAATTAAAAGTTACGAATTGAAAATCATTTCAGCAATTGATAGACGCAGAGAGGATGAAACTTTAACATTTAATCAAAAAAATTGACTTGTTATATGAGGATATACAGAATGTAGTAAGACCATTGCTTTGGTCAACATGCAAACTGTGCAAAACTGGATTGGCCTTGTAAGGGTAGAAATTTATTAGGAGAGGAGAATTTGATTCCTGTATTAAGTAAAAGTCATGCTTATGCAGAAATTGTATCAGGATTACGCTTGTTAGGACGTCACACAGAAAAGTTTGTTGTACAAAGTTACAACAAATGTTGTTTGAATCTGCCAATAACAATCTTTGCAAAGTTGTTTCAGGCAAGAGAATCAAGTGAGTGGAAGAGAATACGTCGTAAAATGCTTACAGCTTCAAAACTTTGGTCGTGTTTGCAGAAGGCAGAAAACTACGTTGACTGGAAGTTTAGTAAAAGGAATATTGTTTAACAAAGTTTGTAACGGATGCAATGGAATATGGAAAATACCACGAAGAAGATGCCAGACAGCAGTTGGCAAAGAAATTAGTTATTACAATTGAAAATAGTGGATTCTTCATAGATCCAGAGATAAAATTTTTAGGATGCTCTCCAGATGGATTAATTGCAGCGGAATTATATGATATAGATATTCCTTTGAATGCAATTATGAACAGAAAATGTAACGAATTTTCGTATAAAGTAATTGCAGGTGGCATTGTTGAAAATAAAATGCCCATACTCTGCCAAGAATAATGAAAATTCAAGAAGCAAAAGAACAGATTCCTGCTGTCAAAAAATGGTTTCGTAAGGATAATGAAGTTTCTAAAAACTTCACATGAATATTACTATCAAATTCAGGGACAACTTCACTGTAACAAAGGCGAAAATATTGCATTTTTGTCATTTGGACATTGTGTGATATGGAGATGACGGTAATTTTTACGCGATGACAAATTTTGGGATCAAAAGGTAAATAAATTAACAGAGTTTTTACTTACATTGCCTTCTTCCTGAAATCATCGATAGCAGACACCTGAGAGGGTTTAAACCTCGCGAACCTCAGTTCGTTCTAGATGCAAGAGAACCTTATATAGCTATCCAAAAGGAAAAAAAAGAGAAAAAGTTTAATGCTATTCTTCAGAAATGTATTGAAACTGAAAAGGAAAAAGCAAATATCGAAAGTACTCAAAAAACGAGTCCAGCAGCAAATCCTTCCCAACCATCATTAAAAAGAAAAGCAGATATTCAAAAACTGTATACAGACAACTGTAAAAAAAATAAAAGCTCACAACGATTTGGAACTTGCGGAACCATCACATGTGAATAAAATTTTAGCACCATCAGAAGAAGATGTGTTTCATCAATTAATAAATATGGAGCATTCCTCAAAATGATTGGGAACTTGCGGAACCATTAAATGTGAATAACATTTTAGTACCCATCAGAAGAAGATGTGTTTCATCAATTAATAAATATGGAGCATTCTCTTCAAGATTTAAAGAAAATAATACTCAACGTTGAAGTATATTTGGATGATGACTGCATTGATTCATTTCTGAGGGTATTACAAATGTACTACCCAGAATTTGAATTTTTAAGTGTGCACTATCTTACCAATTCAAAATTCATAAAACCATGTTTAAACAATATTGACGTGCAAATAGTTGGTGGAAATTCTTCCGTTCATTGGCGCTGCTATTATTTCTTCGATGGAGTTTTATACATTTACGACAGTTTATACATGCCAACGTATGAAAAACTCACCAAACAAGAACAAGTATACATCAAATCGACGCTACCCAAACCTAACTCCTGACAAAGTCATACCACTACAAGTTACTCACCAAATAGATGGTACAAGTTGTGGAGTTTTATGCAGGAGCATTTGCAATGTCCTTATGTTTAAAAGAGGATCCATGTACTCAAGATTAACTCTATAGATTCCGCTTGAAATGCGACAGCATTTTTTTGATATGATAAAGAATAAGGAAATAACCCGATTTCCGTTAAAAAATGAAAATGTAATCGAAATACTAGATGATTAAATAATTATCTGAAACAGAACACTGAGAAAACCTCAGAAGCAGCGTGAGAAAATTTAGTAACACTGCAAAAATGTATTAATAAAAATTTTCAAATTTAGTTTTCAATGTATGCTGTCATACTATCTTGAGAGAATTTAATTGTACAGCAGCGTGGGAAATATTGTAAGTTGAAAGACTTTCCTTCAGAAAAAACAAAATAGTGACTGGGCTGAGAATGATCTTTATTGTTTTTTAACTTTATTTCCAGAGTACAACGTTGTATGAAACTCAGATGTGTGACGTTGTGCAGCAGCGAGGGATTTAATTTTTATATTTACAGCAGCGTGGGATATTTTATATTAAAAAAGTTTTTTAAAAATAAACAACAAAGTGGGAGGATGAGGGTGGTTTTTTTGTTTATAACTATTTCCACAGTACAACGTCATATAAAACCTAGATATGTGACGTTGCACAGCAGCGAGGGATCCAATTATATATAATAATCGTCGTGATTCCAGATTTCCGGATCTCTGTCCACACTTGAAGTTAGTTATAGTTATTCTTTTGTTTTTTTATACGTTTTGATAGAAAATAGAAATATACATATACATACATTATAATAATCGTAAGTTTCCTTTCCGTTAGCAAATAATCTGCATTCATTTGTTTGTTTTGAAAATTTAATTTTGTGGGTTAAGTATTGGCATTTTTTATATATTTTTTAATGTCAAAATTTTAAATGTGGAAAATACTTTACTTATTAAATTGTCTCGACTCTTTGGTAAAAAATCTAAAATTATCAAAAATTCAAAAAATTTCAAAAATCCGTTTTTCTTAAAATTCAACATTTTTTCCTCTCTTTTATGGGATTTAGCTTTATTATTTTTGTGCTTTTGGAAAATACTTTACTTATGAAATTGTCTCGACTCCTTAGTAAAAAATCTAAAATTATCAAAAATTCGAAAAAATTCAAAAATCCGATTTTCTTAAAATTCAACATTTTTTCTTCTCTTTTATGGGATTTAGCTTCATTATTTTTGTGCTTTATGGAAAATACTTTACTTATTAAATTGTCTCGACTCTTTGGTAAAAAATCTAAAATTATCGAAAATTATCAAAAATTCAAAAATCCGAATTTCTTAAAATTCAACATTTTTTCTTCTCTTTTATAAGATTTAGCTTCATTATTTTTGTGCTTTTGGAAAAATACTTTACTTATTAAATTGTCTCGACTCTTTTGTAAAAAATCTAAAATTATCGAAAATTATCAAAAATTCAAAAATCCGAATTTCTTAAAATTCAACATTTTTTCCTCTCTTTTATAGAATTTAGCTTCGTTATTTTTGTGCTTTTGGAAAATACTTTACTTATTTAATACTCTCCGACTCTTTGGTAAAAAATCAAAAATTATCAAAAATTCGAAAAAATTCAAAAATCCGATTTTCTTAAATTTCAACATTTTTTTTTTCTCTTTTATAAGATTTAGGTTCATTATTTTTGTGCTTTTAGAAAATACTTTACTTATTTAATAGTCTCGACTCTTTGGTAAAAAATCTAAAATTATCAAAAATTCGAAAAAATTCAAAAATCCGATTTCTTAAAATTCAACATTTTTTCTTCTCTTTTATGGGATTTAGCTTCATTATTTTTGTGCTTTTGGAAAATACTTTACTTATTAAATTGTCTCGACTCTTTTGTAAAAAATCTAAAATTATCGAAAATTATCAAAAATTCAAAAATCCGAATTTCTTAAAATTCAACATTTTTTCCTCTCTTTTATAGAATTTAGCTTCGTTTATTTTTGTGCTTTTAGAAAATACATTACTTATTAAATTGTCTCGACAATTTTTTTTTTTAAATCTAAAATTAATCAAAAATTCAAAAAATTTCAAAAATCCGATTTTCTTAAAATTCACCATTTTTTCCTCTCTTTTATGGGATTTAGCTTCATTATTTTCGTGCTTTTGGAAAATACTTTACTTATTAAATTGTCTCGAATCTTTAGCAAAAATCTAAAATTATCAAAAATTCAAAAAATCCGAATTTCTTAAAATTTCAACATTTTTTTCCTCTCTTTTATTGGATTTAGCTTCATTATTTTTTGTGCTTTTGGAAAAATACTTTACTTATTAAATTGTCTCGACTCTTTGGTAAAAAATCTAAAATTATCAAAAATTCAAAAATCAGATTTTCTTAAAATTCAACATTTTTTCTTCTCTTTTATGGGATTTAGCTTCATTATTTTTGTGCTTTTGGAAAATACTTTACTTATTAAATTGTCTCGACTCTTTGGTAAAAAATGTGAAATTATCGAAAATTATCAAAAATTCAAAAATCCGAATTTCTTAAAATTCAACATTTTTTCCTCTCTTTTATAGGATTTAGCTTTATTATTTTTGTGCTTTTGGAAAATACTTTACTTATTAAATTGTCTCGACTCCTTAGTAAAAAATCTAAATTTATCAAAAATTCGAAAAAAATTCAAAAATCCGATTTTCTTAAAATTCAACATTTTTTCTTCTCTTTTATGGGATTTAGCTTTATTATTTTTTGTGCTTTTGGAAAATACTTTACTTATTTATTAGTCTCGACTCTTTGGTAAAAAATCTAAAATTATCGAAAATTATCAAAAATTCAAAAATCCGAATTTTTTAAAATTCAACATTTTTTCCTTTTTTTTATAGGATTTAGCTTCATTATTTTTGTGCTTTTGGAAAATACTTTACTTATTAAATTGTCTCGACTCTTTGGTAAAAAATGTAAAATTATCGAAAATTATCAAAAATTCAAAAATTCCGAATTTCTTAAAATTCAAAATTTTTTCCTCTCTTTTATAGGATTTAGCTTTATTATTTTTGTGCTTTTGGAAAAATACTTTACTTATTAAATTGTCTTGACTCCTTAGTAAAAAATCTAAAATTATCAAAAAATTCGAAAAAAATTCAAAAATCCGATTTTCTTAAAATTCAACATTTTTTCTTCTCTTTTATGGGATTTAGCTTTATTATTTTTTGCTTTTGGAAAATACTTTACTTATTTAATAGTCTCGACTCTTTGGTAAAAAATCAACAATTATCAAAAAATTCGAAAAAATTCAAAAATCCGATTTTCTTAAAATTCAACATTTTTTCCTCTCTTTTATGGGATTTAGCTTCATTATTTTTGTGCTTTTGGAAAATACTTTACTTATTTAATAGTCTCGACTCTTTGGTAAAAAAATCTAAAATTATGGAAAATTATCAAAAATTCAAAAATCCGAATTTCTTAAAATTCAACATTTTTTCTTCTCTTTTATGTGATTTTAGCTCCATTATTTTTGTGCTTTTGGAAAATACTTTACTTATTAAATTGTCTCGACTCTTTGGAAAAAATCTAAAATTATCGAAAATTATCAAAAATTCAAAAATCCGAATTTCTTAAAAAAAATTCAACATTTTTTTTTCTCTTTTATACCATTTAGCTTTTATTATTATTTGAATTTTTATTCAAGAGAAAAAATGGAAAAACTGAAAAAATTTAGAATTTTTTAAAAATTACAGGCCTTTTCCATGATTTCCCTGATTTCCAGAAGCCTTTTAAAAATTCCATACCATTTCCATGATTTTCAGATTCTGTAGGAACCCTGCTTTTGTCTGACTTTCTTCTAAATTATCGAATTCAGTGATTTCTGGGGTGAATTTGGTTAAGTTGTAAAATGATTTAATTTCTATTTGAAATTCGTTTTTTTTTGAATGTAGAAAATCTGATGTTAATTTAATTCTTTTTTCGTTATGCACGCAAAAAATATTTAGCTGGGATGAACTACAGATTTTCACTTTAGTAGCGAAATTATTCAGTGCTTTAATTAATACTTTTCGTTATTATTCTAGAGAAAACTTATCGCTATTTCAAGTAAAACTTTTTTCAGTGTGTAATAATTATTATTTCTTTAAAAAGTATTTTAATTTAAAATGGCTTTATAAAATAAGCAATGCAAAAGATGACCCAGATACTAATTGTAATTGTTCTAGCCATAGTTTAAGTCTTAGTAATGTAAATTCTATTTAAATTGAGACCATTGAGTGAAATTATTTGATTTTTAGTTAGTTAAATCTCTTTGTTAGGTTATAATAATTATTTCTTTAAAATTTTTAAATTGTTTAAAAAAAGCAGTTGCATACAACATTCCCGCGCGCTTGTGCGCGGATAGTGTGGCTAGTATTATACTAAATCATGAAAATTAAGAGCAGCGTGGGAAACTATTATTAATAAGAATTTAAGTAAAAAGTACAGCAAAAAAGGCTATTAAAAGTGGTCTTTTTTGTCACTTAATTTTATACATAGTCTTAATAATTTTATTTTCAGAGTATGACGTCATAAAAAATTAACAATTATTACATTGTACAGCAGCGAGGGATATTTTATGAAAAAAAAAACTTCTTTAAAATAAACAACAAAGTGGGGAGGATGTGGGTGGTTTTGTTGTTTATAAACTATTTCCAGAGTACAACGCCATATAAAACCCAGATATGTGACGTTGTACAGCAGCGAGGGATCCAATATTATACTAAATCATGAAAACTAAAAGCAGCGTGGGAAACTTTATTATTAATAAGAATTTAAGTAAAAAGTACATCAAAAAAGGCTATTAAGAGTGGTCTTTTTTGTCACTTAATTTTATACATAGTCTTAATAATTTTATTTTTAGAGTATGACGTCATAAAAAATTAACAATTATGACATTGTATAACAGGCGAGGGATTTAATTATTACATTTACCAGCAGCGAGGGATATTTTATAAAAAAACTATTTTAAAATAAACAACAAAGTGGGAGGATGAGGGTGGTTTTGTTG
This sequence comes from Leptopilina syphax, assembly GCA_032872505.1. Taxonomy (NCBI): domain Eukaryota; kingdom Metazoa; phylum Arthropoda; class Insecta; order Hymenoptera; family Figitidae; genus Leptopilina; species Leptopilina syphax. The sequence goes on from CM065471.1 coordinate 591,688, forward strand.
TTTATAACTTTTTTCAGAGTACAACGTCATAAAATGCCCAGATATGTGACGGTTGTACAGCAGCGAGGGATCCAAAATTATAATAAATTATGAAAACTAAGAGCAGCGTGGGAAATATTATTATCAATCAGAACTTATGAAGTAAAAAGTTCATCAAAAAGAGCTGTAGAGACTGGTCTTTGTTGTCAATTAGTTTTATTTAAGTAATCTTAATAATTTTATTTTCAGAGTAAAATGTCATATAAATAACAGGTTTCTGACATTGTACAACAGCAAGGGTTGTAAACATTATCTTTAAAAGCAGCGTGGGAAAATTTATATTTAAATATTTGTTTAAACAATTGCCAACAATGTTAAATTTGTAAAAATATCTCTAATTTTTATCTAAATTTGATCAGAAGACTGTAAAATTAGAAAAATACGGAAATTTTCTAATTAAATTATGTCAAGAGATAATAAATAACAACAATAATTTCTTTCAACAACATAAAAGTTCATTAGAAACAACAAAAAATTGTTTAAACAACTGTAAAATTGTTAAATTTATGAATTATCTCAATTTTTACTAATTTTTCTTAATAATTGCAAAATTAGAAAAAAACTGCAATTTTCTAAGAGACTTGTGTCACAAGTTGGAAAATAATAACAATAAATTGTTTAAACAACTGCAAAATTTTTAAATTTTATTAATTATCTCTATTTTTTACTAATTTGCCTTGATAATTGCAAAAATTAGAAAAAAACTGCAATTTTTTAAGAGACTTGTGTCACAAGTTGATAAATAATAACAATAAATTGTTTTAAACAACTGCAAAATTTTTTAATTTATTAATTATCTCTATTTTTTACTAATTTGCCTTGATAATTGCAAAATTACAAAAAAACTGCAATTTTCTAAGAGACTTGTGTCACGAGATGATAAATAACAACAATAAATTGTTTAAACAACTGCAAAATTTTTAAATTTATTAATTATCTTCATTTTTTACTAATTTTGCCTTGATAATCGCAAAATTAGAAAAAAAACTGGAATTTTCGAAGAGACATGTGTCACAAGTTGATAAATAACAACAAAAAATTGTTTAAAACAACTGTAAAATTGTTAAATTTATGAATTATTTCAATTTTTACCTAATTTTTTCTTAATAATTGCAAAATTAGAAAAAAACTGCAATTTTCTAAGAGGACTTGTGTCTCAAGTTGATAAATAATAACAATAAATTGTTTAAAACAACTGCAAAATTTTTTAAATTTTATTAATTATCTCTATTTTTTACTAATTTGCCTTGATAATTGCAAAATTAGAAAAAAAACTGCAATTTTTTAAGAGACTTGTGTCACAAGTTGATAAATAATAACAATAAATTGTTTAAACAACTGCAAAATTTTTTAATTTATTAATTATCTCTATTTTTTACTAATTTGCCTATGATAATTGCAAAATTAGAAAAAAACTGCAATTTTCTAAGAGACTTGTGTCACGAGATGATAAATAACAACAATAAATTGTTTTAAAACAACTGCAAAATTTTTAAATTTATTAATTATCTCCATTTTTTACTAATTTGCCTTGATAATCGCAAATTAGAAAAAAACTGGAATTTTCGAAGAGACATGTGTCACAAGTTGATAAATAACAACAAAAAATTGTTTTAAACAACTGTAAAATTGTTAAATTTATGAATTATCTCAATTTTTACTAATTTTTCTTAATAATTGCAAAATTAGAAAAAAACTGCAATTTTCTAAGAGACTTGTGTCACAAGTTGATAAATAATAACAATAAATTGTTTAAACAACTGCAAAATTTCTAAATTTTATTAATTATCTCTATTTTTTACTAATTTTGCCTTGATAATTGCAAAATTAGAAAAAAAAACTGCAATTTTTTAAGAGACTTGTGTCACAAGTTGATAAATAATAACAATAAATTGTTTAAACAACTGCAAAATTTTTTAATTTATTAATTATCTCTATTTTTTACTAATTTGCCTTAATAATTGCAAAATTAGAAAAAAACTGCAATTTTCTAAGAGACTTGTGTCACAAGTTGGAAAATAATAACAAATAAATTGTTTAAAACAACTGCAAAATTTTTAAATTTTATTAATTATCTCTATTTTTTACTAATTTGCCTTGATAATTGCAAAATTAGAAAAAACTGCAATCTTTTAAGAGACTTGTGTCACAAGTTGATAAATAACAACAATAAATTGTTTAAAACAACTGCAAAATTTTAAATTTATTAATTATCTCTTTTTTTTACTAATTTTTCTTGATAATTGCAAAATTAGAAAAAAACTGCAATTTTCTAAGAGAATTGTGTCACAAGTTGATAAAATAACAACAATAAATTGTTTAAACAACGCCTGAAATCATCATTTACAAAATTTTTCTGTACAGTTATTTTGAGATCCAACAAATCTTCGTGGCTTTCTACGACCCGTCGCGTCGGTCAAATTTCAGCTGAGAACTAACTTCCAGAAGCAGCCGCACGGACCCAATTGGCGGCGCTCGAATCAGTGCAGCCACTAATGGGCACGCTGTCGGTAACTCCGTGGATTTATAAAAAAAGAAGATTTTGTTCAAAAAAAAACGTTGTTTTTTATTGTTTTTATTCATTTTTTTTTTATATAAGTTTAAAGATTATTCATTTTTTTATTATTTTAAAACATTTTTTATATCATTTTCGAAAAAAAAATCAGACCCGTAGTATATGACCACTGAATAACATGTCCTTAATTGATAAAAAAATCAGGGTGGCGAGCGACCCTGGAAAACCGGGAATAGAACAGGGAATTTGAAAAATCTAGAGAAGTCAGGGGAAAAGCTGTAGGAAGTGTAAATATTCTTAGTTTATACACTTAAAAATGTCAATAAAGTCCAATGCACAATAGGACACATATTATATCTGCTTAAAAAGTGTTAATTTTAAACTTTATTTCATACGAAAATAATAATTGCTTTTATGACTAATGGATATGTATGGGGCATTCTCCGTGAAATTTTCACTCAAAATTTTTTTACATTCTCATCACATGAGAAGGTATTATTTTTGGTCGAAAATTGACTTTCGCTAATTTCATGAAATCTCGGACGTTTTTGGGGTCCCCTGAACCCAATAAAACATGGTCCGGCGATGGTGTCTGTCTGTTCGTCTGTCTGTCCGTCTGGTAGACGGTAATATGTTTGTTCCCACGATAACTCTTGAAAAACTTATCCGATCGTTTTTAAATTTAACACACTTAAAGTTGGTGCAAAAATGAAGGCTAAGTTCGTTAACCAGACATTTTCGTTAAAAACTACAAAAAATATATATTATTATTATTATATTATTATATATTATTATTTTTATAAAAACAAATATATATAAAATATAACAAAAAATATTTATCAAATACCTTTAGGTGTACATTTTCAGGGGACTCAAAATAGGCTAAAAACTTTTGGCGATGAGAATAAGTCCAAAAATATGCTTAAAAGGTGAAATTTTCTTTTACGTAAAAATTTACAAATGTAGGGTCAAAAGACGGTGCCCATGTCGATCCCCTAGAGATCATTGTCCTAATATTTATATGATAATATAGGTAATTGCTTTTATATTATGGTAAAAAGTAATTGCACTCAACGTGTTTTAATTTCAAAGTATCTTATTATTAAAGAAAAGGTTATTTTTTTCGAGTATGGCATTAAAAGAAAACTTCTATGCTAAAGCATACGCTCTTCCTCTGCACTTCCTAATTTTATTTTCCTTAAAACTTTTCTTATCTATATACTAAAATTAATAAATGGTTAATTCATATTATAAGATTAATGAGACATATAGAAATTTGCAGCCCTGTACGTAAGAACATTAATCACACGAGTTAAATCATTTTTTTACTAGTTGCATACATTCTTTCCAACGCCTTGTCAGAAAAAGGTTTCTTCGTGCGTTTCGTATGTTTTAAATTTAATAATAACGAACGAAATGCTCTAAGCGGTGGAGGAGTGGAACACAGGATAAAAAAAATAATCTTTTGCCACGTCAAAATTTTCTTTTTCCACTCTATTCAGAGAAGTCCAGAAAAAGTTCTACTTTCGTCACGCATTTTTTAATAAAAAAGTACACTCAGAGAAAAAGTTTATTTTTACTTAACCAAACTGTTTAATTAACCTATTTTATTTGGCACGATAAAACAATTTTTGTTGATTTAAATAAAAATTTTGGTTCATTTTAATAAATACGTAAAATTTGTTTGGTTATTGGAAAGAAATTTTTTTATTTGAAGTTGTTTGTTTCATTTAACTAAATTTGTGTTTTGAATAGAGAATATTGTTTAGTTAAATACAATTTGTTCGACCACAATACACAAAAATTTGTTTGATTCAACCAAATCATTTTATTTAAGTCAAACAAAAATATTTGCTTGTCTCAAAAAGTACATGTGTGAATTTAAAAATGGCGATCTCACTTGTCTACAGTTTGAGTTTGCGTTAAATTTATTAGTTAAATCAGTAAATCAAAGAAACAAAAAATTAAGTGTCGGTTAGTTAGTTTATTTTGTTTATATGAAGAAATATACAATATATTTTACTTAATTCTTATTTATTTTCCGCTAATAATGTTTGGAGTTTCCTAATTTAACATTTTCTAGCATACATATTATTGGTTAATTTATAATTTATTATATGTAAAATTTTAAAATATCAATAATTATATAATAAAATTATATATTAACCAATAAATATGAACTAGAAAATATTAAATTAGGAAATTCAAATATTATTAGAGGAAAATAAATAACAAAATTAAGTAAACAAAAATATTTATTTAAATGAACCAAATACGTTTACTAAAAACTATTTACATCTTTGAATCAAACAAATCTTTTCTCTTAAAAGAAAACAAATCTTTTAGTTATATTAAATAAAAATTTTTTGTTAAGTGTAATAATCCATTGGGTTAATACAAATAAAACAAATTAGAAGAAATTATTTGGTTGAATCAAACAAATGTTTGGTTGACATTTATTTGGTTGATTTCAATAAAAATTTGGTTGTTTCGAACAAATTTTTTTCATGAGTGTACTCCATTCAGAGTCAGCATTTGAGAAAATTCTTTTATTTTATTTAGAGTTGTTACGAACATTAATTTTTTATCACCAAAGTTTTAAACAAAATTTATGTTTTTATTCTACGTGCCAACATACTTGCAAAACAAAAGAAAATCTTTTAAAGAAAAAAATTTTAATACAGTATCGCTGTAAACAAAGCTGTATCCTCTATAACAATATTAAACTTTTGTAGATACACTACCGTTTATTTTCTCAAATTTTTTGTTAAAACATATGTGACGCTCCACGAGAAAAGGGACCTTATTTACTCTTGTCATAAGGTCCCTTTTCTCGTGGAGCGTCACATATAAAAAAATATTAATTTTTCATGCTTTTCTTAATTTTTTAATTTCTTTCGAAGCTAATTAATATTTTTTTAAAGTTCTTGGACTCATTTTAATAGTTACTTAATAAAGAATTAAATTTATTTATCGGTATTTTGGTAATATTTTTTTTACAAGGTTCAAGTCGTCAAACTTGGATAAGAGAAATTAAAAAATTTATTACTATTAAGATGTCAAAAATGTTTTAGAGTAAAAATATTTTAATTTTATAGATATGTTACTGGTAAAACCCGAAGTCCAGGCATTTTGCAAAATGTCTAGGCAAATCGGGAAATAACTAAAATCTTAGGTATTACTCGAATTCTCTGGACATTTTTAGGTATTTTCCAAATTGCCTAGGCATTTTCGTAATTTTCGTAGGCATTTCGCAAAATGCCGAAGTCGATTTAGGTAAATTGAAAAATTTATTGAAACCTTAATTGTGAACATATATTTTTTTGCTGGTTATTTGTTTGCAGCATGTCGAACTTACAAGATGTTTGCCGTAGATTGCGAATCTGTAAGTGAAATTGTCCCATCACGGTCTCAATTTTTGAGAAAAACGACGTCAAAGTATCAAAATATCCCATTTTTGGCACTTTTTGAAGCACTATAAAAAAAAGAACGCGATAAGATAGAAAGCTCAAATATGTCTTAAATGAGAGCTCAAACCCTCAACTTTAACATCCAAAAGCAAAAAACTATGTAGAAATAACTTAAAATTGTGGGGAACAACTTTTTACCGCGTGCGCGCCCATCAGCTATTATTTTAGTTAGCGATCTTATAGGGTAAATTAATAAAAAGTTGTTCCCCACAATTTTGAGTTATTTCTATATGTTTTTTTGCTTTTAGATGTTAAAGTTGAGGATCCGAGCTCTCATTTTTAAAACATTTTCTCAAAATTAAGACGTATACTTTTAGGTATTTCCCGATTTTCCTAGGCATTTCGCAAAATACCTGGACTTCGGGTTTTTACCGGTAACAGATACATAAAAATTCAAGACAACTTTTTACAATGTATTTATTTTATTACGTGTCACTTTTTTCATAATAATATCCTTAATAGCTGTAAGAAAAAAATGGAGTTAATTTTTATTCTTTTTTTTCCTACCTTTAAACGCTTTTTACACTATAAATAAAAAAAGAGGTCCACTCAAATATGGACGGACGTGTAAATATCATTATTGACATTAAATATTTGATAATAAACATTGTTCTACAATTATCAAAAACTAATTTTACTTTACATCATATTTTTAACAAATATTTAAATTTAAAGATACAGTCGTGAACGGAAATTGCCTTCTCTCAGGGAATGCACAAATTTAATGCGTTTGCCCACTTTATATAGTTTTTATACTTCGTGTTAATAATTTCAACGGAATTTCTGCTTTTCTATTGGTTGATTTTTAGACAATATATAAGGTAGGCAAACTTCATGAAATTAGTGCCTTTGAGGGGAACTTTATTACCAAAAATGATATATTAAACCATTCAAATAACTAAAAATATTTATATGGTTTAGACTAACAAAATATAAAAGACATGTTATTCAGTGTGACGTATTCCCATAGTGTATGGGGTACGTGATCAATAAATAGCATGTCTTTATTATTAAAATAGTAGAATAATAATTCCTTGTCTCCTAATAGCCCTAACTGAAATTACATGTATGTAAGTATGCATTAAAAAGACCCACTTTCAAAATCGAAACTTTTGTAACATAACAGTCTTCTTCTAAAACATTCATAACTATTTAAATAAGAAATATAAAAATTTTTATATTAATAAGCTATATAAATAGAGAAATCATTTTTTAAAATGCGTATATTACGAATGTTTTAATAAAACGGTTACATTACACTCTTTATGATATTGATAATATTCTATATTTTAAGGGTTTTTAGATATTTCTAAAAGAAAAAGTTAAAAAGATCAATAATAAAATATACGAAAATATGAATTTAAAATTATTTGTTCTAATGTAAATTAAAAATAATTAATTGTAACAATTATTACAAAGTATTCGTGAACGCATAATTTTAATGTTGGAAAATTTGTAGAATATAAATAAGATATTTAAAAGAAATATAAAAAATGTTTCTTTTTTACAAATCTTATTTCTGCTTTCTTGAAAAAGAGAAACTAATAATTGACATATTAAAAACTAAATCAATATCTGATAATAATGATAGATTAAAAACAATTTCAGTCTTGTTAGATTCAACATTTTTTATAGATTTAAAAAAAATTCCCCTGACTTTGACTAACATTTTTTCATTTTTTCTTGATTTTTTCATAATTATTGAACAGGGTATTCAATACTTAATGTTAATAAGACTTCACTTAAAATTTGTTGTCAAAAATCAGTTTTAATTTAAATTCTATTCTAATATATTTTAATTAATTCTATTTTACGATATTGCTGTAATACAGTTTAAATTTACCTTTTTTGAAAAATTATCCTTTACATTTTCCTCCTCGTTCATGATTGTTGAACTATCATCTTTAGATTGAATAAATTTCAATCTTTTTTTTGAAGTTGACAATTTCTCGACTTCAGATACAGATTCTGCAATTGAGTAATAAATCTTATTTAATTAAATTCTTAATAAAATTTCACATTAGTAAATGAAAATTTTTTTATTCTTTAATGTAAATATTTTACAATAATTACTCAAAACAAGTAACATATATAGTAAAAAAAGCTTTCATGTCAGTCATAGCTCATGAGTGGGAGTGAGACATACTCATGCAGAACGCATGTTTTCCCATGATTGACATGGTAGTTTTTCTTACTACATATACATAAATAAATAAATGAAAATAATTATACTCACTTCCTATGAAGAATATTTGGGCACGATGAAATTTACCATCGACAGCTTTCTCAAAAAAAAACTTATCTTCAAAATTCATTTCAAAGTTTTTAACATCACATATATTTACAATGCGAAACGTTCTACTTGTGTAGAATCTCACATACAAAAAGTTTATTTCGTTCTCTTCTTCTGATGAAGACATATTGCAGTCACGAGGATGGATTTGGATAATAAATGCAAATAAATGTTTAACATATACAGTATGAGGGTAAACGTAACTCCTGAACATTTGTAGAGGAAAAGAAGGCATAGAATATAGGCTTATAAGAATCAAAATTCACGACGATTATATAATGGTACATTCACACCTCTTCATACATGCAGAAAAATATTGTTGCAATCAGGGTACGGACGTACGGTCCCATGATGAGCAGAAAACACAATGCAAAGCAGAATTTCGTGAGAGTGGAAAGGATAGTGATATCTGACTATCTCTCTTGCACTCACGAAATTCTGCTTTGCATTCTGTTTTCTGCTCATCATGGGACCGTACCCTCAGTGTGCAGTCCCATGCTGAGCAGAAAACAGAATGCAAAGCAGAATTTCGTGAGTGCAACAAGAGAGATAGTCAGATATCACTATCCTTTCTACTCTCACAAAATTCTGCTTTGCATTCTGTTTTTCTGCTCAGCATGGGACTGTACCCTTAGGGTACAGCCACACGATCTATGTCTGCATGATACATGCATGCAGAAACATTTGACTGTTCACACTTCAATTTTCCGCTTTCGAAAAATCAGTTTTCTGGCGGGATATTGAAAATTGATTAACATTTAAAAATAACGTATTACTAATTATTACAATAAAAAATGAAAAAATGGAACGTTTATTATAAGGAATTAATTGTAAATAAATTTCTCTTAATTTGTGGCATATTTTAATATTGTGAATTTTTATTATTATTTAAAATATGCCACAAATTAAGAGAATTTATTTACAATTAATTCCATATAATAAACGTTCAATTTTTTTTTATTTTTTATTGTAATAATTAGTAATACGTTATTTTTAAATTTTAATCAATTTTAAAAATATCCCGCCAGAAAAATGATTTTTCGAAAGCGGAAAATTGAGGTGTGAACAAATGTTTCTGCATGCATGCATCATCCAGACATAAGATCGTGTGGCTGTACCCTTAGGCTGCGGTTACACCTCTGCAGGCAGCCTGCCTGCCTGCAGGTTGTCATGGTAACATACAAGAGTAAGAGAGTCAGAGACTTCAAACTTCTCCCTTACTCTCGTTGCTCCTGCCTGCGCAGGCAGGCAGCCTGCAGAGGTGTAACTGCAGCCTTAGGCTGTTTCACTACATCGAGATATTTCGAGTTCGAGTATAAGGGTACGATCCATGTGAGCAGAAACATCGACCGAAAGCAGAAAATCATGAGTGCAAAAGAGATAGGAATATATGGTTGTTCTTTTCACTCTCATGATTTTCTGCTTTCGGTCGACGTATTCTGTTCAAATGGGATCGCACCTTGAGATCAGATGACTGGAGGTTAAACAAGCAGATGACAGAATGCAATTCTTAGGCTAGAGTCCCATGGGACCCTTTCGCATTGTGTTTTGTAACTAGGCCATGAGTGCAAATATAGCCAACATATATCTTCATCTCTCTCACACTCATGGCCTAATTACAAAACGCCACCAAGGAACTCCAGCTTTATAGAAGAAAAATTTTTTTCATTTTCTTTTCAATGTTTTGCAAATTTAATGGATTTAAAACACTTTCTATCTACATATTTGTAATTTAAACGAATTCTAAAAAATAATGCTAAAATGTATGTTTTTGAGGTTAAGAACGTTTGTTTACAACTTTTTTATACATAGAGATAATAGTTGTAATTAAACGTTCTTAACCTCAAAAAACATACATATAGCAACCGACGCAGACGCAGTCCTTCGCACACTTTTTAAAACCTATTGAGGCCTTTCTCCAATAGGTTTTAAAAAGTATGCGAAGGACTGCGTCTGCGTCGGTTGCTATAGCAACACATGCTAAAATCAACGCAACGCAGTCATTCGCACACTTTTTAAAACCAGCCTCAAGGCTAACGCAGAATAGAATCTTTAACCGGAACCGCAATCGTAACCGTAAGAATGAGTTAGAGAAGGATAAAACAAATACCTATCCGTCTTGAACTCATTCTTACGGTTACGCTTACGATTGTGGTTCCGGTTACAGATCTATTCTGCGTTGGCCTTTATTTTGACATATTTACCCTTTTTACCATAACCTCAAATGTTTGTTATTTATTATTCATATTCCATTATTCCTGTATTTAAATTTAAAACAAAATTTTAATTGATAAAAAAAGTTTTGCACATGTTACAAGTACTATGACACTAGTGAATATAGATATGTTGTATGCTTATATATACATATATTACTGTGACGGCTATGATTAAATTTATAAGTAAATTAAATTAAATATGTAAACATTTTAACAATGAACATTTTATTTTACTATTAACAAAACGATAAAAATTTTGTTAATTTAAAAACTAAGAAATTTTTAAAATACCACCTTTCAGTTACCGAGTTACGTCATCACATGTAATATACATAATAGCACGAAGTAGTATAAGGAGACCTAACGGGACATAAAAATCTGCACACATTTGGGGGGACAGAGATCAAGGAGATTGCACCAGTAGCAGAGGTTGCGCCTCTGTGGTTAAACTATTGTACTAAAATTTTTTGTCTGCTACTGTATATGAACATAACCTACAAATTAGTAAAATATGGCGAAGTGTTATGGCGGCCATGGTTATATGTTATAAATAATACCTAAAAAATATTTTATTACATTAAAATTGACAATTTGAATTAATTTGGTTCATTTTTATTTCTTATTTTAAATTTTTTATTTAGTAACAATTACATCATCGAACCAGCGAACCATCGAACGTGTTCCTATGTTTCACAAGCTAAAACGACATTACCAGAAACAGGTTTCCTCTCTTTGCCTAGAGGCGCGTAGGCGCTTCCGTACAAATGGGTCACGTGTTCACGTTAACGTACACGTTTTCATAGGCATTCTGTTCTTGCCTTTAAACATGTATAAGAGTGCAGTCCCATGTGGGTAGAATAGTGGATCAGTTTTGGCCAATCAAATTACTGGATTTTTTGAACACTTTATTCTGATTGGTCAAATCTATTACACTATTCCCCTATTCTACCAGCATGGGACTGCACTCTAAAACCACGTATTATACAACATGTATTATACGCACCCATCCCTGCTGTTGGGGCCGTTGGCGTAAAGGCCTAAGCACAACTACGCGAAAGTCGTTCGCGAACGCAAATCATGAGTTAGAAAAGGACAGAGACATATCTGTGTCCTTTTCTACCTCATGCATGTCATTCGCTAACCAATTGTGCGTTGGACTTAAGGCCTTTCTCCAATAGGATCCCAAAGTTCTGCTGCGTTTGTCTGCGAATAACTGCGTTGCGTTGATTTTAGCATATGTTGCCATAGCAACCGACGCGACGCAGAGTTTTAGGAACCTATTGGAGAAAAGCCTTTAGAGTTTGGAAGGCCTGTTATGGACTCTCCTTAAAACTATGCAAAATAATTGCGCGCGCATTATTTTCTCATTCATGTCGATGAAAAGAAAGTTGTTATCCATTGTTATGAAGCAGTCACAAGTTAGTGAAAAAACAAAAATTATCAAGAAAAGTTATTATTGTATATTCCGAACATCAGTTTCTAAAGTGAACTTTTCCAAGGTAATTATTTAATTTAAATATTGGATTTCAATTGTTAGGATTATAAATATTCTCAATTATAACTTTTCATGTTTTAAATCCATTTTAACGGCATGTGACTTCTTGTTCATGTAATCCTGATGTTAATTTTCTAATCATTATTGTTGTAAAATGCTGCAAAAAATTAATATGAAATTATTTCAAAATACTATGAGAAAGGACACTGATTTGCATAAAAGTTAATATTGGTAGATTAATATTGCACCATCGCACTTTCAGAAAGTGAGGTAAAAAGAAACACCGCTGTTCCTACAGCGGTTAAAAAGATTTCTGTAATTTTACTAGCTGCGTATGCGAGGAAAAAAACCTATGTTGTGTGTGTCATTTATACATTTTTTTTGTATTTTTGTATTATTGTAAATTCCTATTCCAAATGAAATTTTACATACCCCGTATGCGAGGAAAAAAACCATTGCTCAGTAGAGTGAATTTACATTCAGATAGAATTTTACAGTGCAATTTTAAAATCGCTCTTCGCACAAGTATAAACTTACAGAATCTTGTATTTCTAACCTCAAAACCATTAATATTGCCATATTAAGTCCAGTGAGATCACAATTTTGTAAAATAATTCTTACAGAATGTAATTATACTGTTTCAAACAGTAAAATTCAGACCTTTTTTTTACAGTGTACATTGCATTTATACAGGAATGAACAATAGTTATTTTTATAATACAATTTATAATTTCCTAGTAGTAAATTTTCAAAATACTAAAGAATAGAATTCTTAGAAAATAAAATGTTTATTGTAATAAGAAAGGAACAATCAATAAAACGGTTTTAAAAAATAAAAATAAAAAAATTTTAATACAGTATTGTAATATTTCGTCTTTTTTGAAGTATTAATACGTAGATGACATTTTTCTTACTCTTTTGGCATTGCAGCCATAATTCAAGAAAAATTTGTGATTCTCTTTTAATAGTTACTTTTACTTAAAACACAAAAGTTCTTGTTCGAATAGATTATAATAGAATGATATCAACGTGTTCATTTACATTAAAAACTTTTTTTTACCAAAGTTAAAATAACTTTCAAAATATATTAATTTAATCCGAAGATTATGATGATCGAATAAAACAAAAAATGAACTATATAATGTGAACTGCATCACTTTTTTTGATGCGATATATGTTAAGAACATATTTCTTTGATCGGTGATGGTTAAAAATCTCTTTTTCTGTTAAAGTATTACTTTAAATATAGTATGATTACGTTCGTCAATGATAATTTTTCTTTCTGCTTTAGTTTAAAAGTACACCTTATTGTTATCTGCTTCGAAACTGTCAAATTTGACGAGAAAATACCAATATTCAAAAAAATACAATATTAGTGGAGCGTGGGGTAATGAGAGCTTTTCACGTACTTAAAAGCCTTAAAATTCGCTGCAATGTCTAAAAAATCTTCTACAACCTTTGTTTATATCATTCCAAAACAAATGATTACATTTTTGACAAATTTTTAGTAAAGACAAGGGAAAATTTATTTTTTGAGTTTTTGTTGTAAAATACAAAATGAAAAATTTAATTTTTTTGTAAAAATTTTGTATTCAATTATAATTAAGAAAAAAATATATTCTAAGTCTAAAGTTTTGGCTTCATTGTAAGTATTAACACTTTTTTCTATTAGAAAACAAAAAATATTTCTAAAAAATAGATATTTTTTTTAATTTCAAGTGAAAGCTCCCAATACCCCAAAAATTGGGTAATGGCAAAAAATAAATTTTTTTCCAATTTACTTTCTCTTTTTAAGTTTCTAATTAAACATAATTAAAGATAAAAAACGAAATAAGTAGAAAATGACGAAAAAAATATATTATTATAAAGATAAGTTGATTTTGTTAATAATTTTCTATTTTACCTGCATTAAAAGAAGTATTATTGTCAACCATTTGTAAAGTAAAATTACCATCTTTAAAAAAATGTATTATGAATTTTTAAAGTGTAAGATTTTTTTATAATAAGCTCGTAATAATGTATAATTAAATCTGTTACGGTATAACCTAACATTAACTCAAATTTAAAATTAATTTTTGATTCCTTAATTTTTTTTACTAATTTTTCAAATTAATATTAAAGTCCCCTCCCCACATTTTTTTTAAACTTATGCTCAGCTGAAAGGTGATATCCCGAGATATCACAAAACATAAGCTTACATCAGCACCGTACCGGAAACGAAGTTGGGCTATTTAAGCGCTTTCATTATAACTAGAATTAAAAGACTAGTTAAACAAAATTTATGATTTTCAGGAACTCATTAAAATAATATTATTATAATTTATACATATATATCGTACGAGCAATATTTTATCCGGATGTCTTGGGGTTTACCCTGAAATATCCCAGGATATTCCGTATATTTTAGTGTTTAATATATCCTGGGATATCCCGTGTATTTTAATTTAAATATTATGGAAATTGTTTGTGGATATCCTATATTTTGTTGTTTTAATTATCATGGAAATTGCTTGCGGGTGACCTCGGATGCCTCATGTGTTTTGGTTTTAAATGTAATAGAAATTACATGTGGATGTCCTGGGACATCCCGTATATTCTTGATTTAAATATCGCGGAAATTATTTGCGTGTACCCTTGGGTATCCTATACATTTCAGTTTCAAATATAACGTGAAGTGCATGTGGATATTCTGAGATATCCTATATAGCTAAGTTTAAAATGTAATAAGAATTACATGTGGATATCTTAAGATGTCCTACATACCTTAGTTTAAAATGTAATAAGAATTACATGTGGATGTCCTGGGATGTCCCGCATGTTTTGGTTTTAAAAATTATAAGGAATTACATGTGGATATCCTGGGATATCCTGCATGTTTTTAGTTCAGATATCGTAGGGATTGCTTGCGAGTATCCTGGGACATTCCATAAATTTTTGGTCTGGATATCTTGGGGTTTATCCTAGAATATCCTTGGATATCCCACATATTTAGTGTTTAATATTACAGAAATTACATGTGGATATCCTGGATATCCCGCATATTTAGTGTTTAATATTACAGAAATTACATGTGGATATCCTGGATATCCCGCATATTTTTAGTTTGGATGTTAATAAGAAATTACTCTGAGATATCCTTGGATATTCTGCATATTGCTGTTGTTTTGTTGCGTACACCTTAAAAGTAATTTTATATAAGGTAAAATTGTAATTAAAAATTATAAGAAAGAAAAATAATCATATGTATGTACGTCGCCTTTTAAACCTATACATCTTTGGGTGGCTATGGCAATACGCACGCATACATATGATTCCTTAAGACAGCACTAGCATAGCGGCACGCACACATGCATTCTACATATGGTACAGACCACTCATACATAGTTGGCCTCTACTCATTGCTTCTTCTTCTTCGTTCCATCCTTTCCTCTTCCCCTAGGCCCCAAGTGCTTTCAAACAAACGCACGTGCAACGATTCAAATAAAATATTATTTCCTTTTAAACCCAGCAAAATAAAGGGAAATTATTTATTCAAAATTATTTCCCCATTCAAAATTATGAGGTGTTTCTGAGATTATTAAACAATAATAACCAGAGCACCAGCACTAATTATTAGTGCAATATTATTAATAAATAATCAAATTATTTATTGATAATAGCAATAAATAATTTTTTTTTCTTTTCTCAATTTTTATTAATTATTAATTTTTTTTTTAATATTAAATTTTTTTTTTACTTTTCGGAATTATTCGAAAATAATATTTCCGGAAAAGTATCAAATTTCACTTTTCTCGCCTGCTAGACAAACGCACGTGCGACAACTTGAATTAAGTATTATTTCTTTTCAAGTTCAACTAAATTAAAGGGAAAATTTCAAATTTTTATACACACTTTAAAAATTATATGGTGTTTTCTTAGTTATTGAACAATTATAACTAGAACTCTAACACTAATTTTAGTGCAATTTTGTTTATAATTATAAATAATATTATTAATTATAATTGTAAATAATTTTTTTTTAAATTTTTTTTTCTTTTGGAATTATTTTGAAAATAATAATTCCAGAAAAGTATCAGATTTTTTCCTGACAGCTTTCCGTTCTCACGCTAAGCGTGAGATTCGCAAGTCAGCAAAAATCTTCTTGACCAATGGGCCTTAAGTTTCAACCCTACTTCTACTCCCACAACCACCTCTTCTAACCAAAATCTTCCCCCAGACTTAGAAGCAAGGACTAGAGAGCAATTAACGTTTTCAAAATTTGTAGTACAACTTTCGCTCTCTTAGTAAGCTCCTCGTGGAGGCATCAACGGATTGCGAAACGCCGGGACGCGCCCGTCAGTTAATCGACCCCCAACTTGAAAGACCACTACGAGATAGTGTCTAATTTTGGGACTGACGAAAATAAATAAAAGGTAAAAGCTTCACATTAGTGAAGCCCGACCAAAATTAATTATTTTCGCCATCTTAAAATTTTAAAATTAAATTTTGAGTTTTGTTAATAATTAAAATTCGTGTGTAAAAATTTAAATTCACAGACTAAATTTTGAATAAAGAAGAAAATTAAAAACAGTGCATAAGTGCGTGCTGCTTTGAAAATTTTTCTTCTTTTCAAATCGTGAGATTTATTTGTGCGTGTGTGGTGCTTAGGCCACCCAAATTTGAGAGGCCTAGCGATAAAGAGAAAACATTAAAGGAAATCTTCGCCCGCCGAAACTATCAGGTTCCGACGGTAGGATATAAGGAAATTGTTTTAAGGAGAGATTGAGTGAGTACAATTGTATCGTTTCAATTTTGTATCGATTTTTCTTGTGCTTTCTTGTAACTTTTCTTACTTAAAATTTTAATTTTAATAAATTGTGAACTTAATATTGAAAATTCCTGTATTTTATTGTGTAACGATTTTCCTTTAATTATTTATTAAAGAAAAAGATCTATATCATGAAGGGTTGCTTGGCAAATTCTTTTAAAAGAGAATAACGAACCCATACAATAAAAACAGGGCCATTCGGCTCTGGCAGCTTGGTTCCTCCGGCGAACCTCCGCAGGCGCGCGGTAGACTCTATCTTAAATTGTCCAGATAAAAAATCTCTATATTTTAAAGTGTTGGTTTTCTAAAATTATTTTTGGAAACTTGATAATTTATAATATAATTATTTTTCGGTTCGAAACAAATCTATTTGAGTACATTTATATCTCACCGGATACAAGATAAAAATTTTATTAAAATAATATTGCAGTGATTATTTGAATTAGGAGTCATATTCTGTTAAGTACAAAAGTTTTAGGAGGGGAAATGTTTTTAAGGGGATTTTCTTTAAGCATTACTACCTTATTGTATTAAATAAAAATTTAATTCAATTTGTGTCATCGTTTTGTTTAATCAGACCCGACCGCGGGTCTGGTAACGTTTTTCATGAATTCTTGCATACAATGCATACATAAATACCCTGACAAAATTTAAGCTGGGCTTGATTTGGTGGTCAAACGTCAATTTATACACGTTTATAGTTCCTGATGTTGAACCAAGGCGCCGCTACCATCGATATACAATTTTTGTATATGACAATAAACGACGCGGACACGTGACTCCAACGTTACCAGACCCGTCATTTGGCAACGGTGTAAAAAGCTAAGCATCTTACGAGAATTCTGTTTTTTAAAGATCATTTAGTAACAACCTGTCTTTAACTTTCGAGCCACTGAAAATTTTTATTTATGCGGACTACCGATGTCTATCGTGAATAGACAAAATGTTTTTTATTTACATTTTGCAAAGATGACTCGGATTTAACAAAAATTTAACTGATAATGTGATAGGTCAATAATTTACTACTGCTACATTGAATTTCTTATTTGTTTTAGTAATATAATATTGTTAATTTTATATTACTTTTAAATATACGTATCAAGAGAGTTACAATTTCTACGAATTTCTATAAACATGTTTTTTCTAATAACTGGAAACTACTATGTAATTTAATAAATTAAAAAGTAGATTGAGTTATAAATATTATAACTATTATTCAAAATTGTTTAACCATATAATTGTTAATATTAAACGATTTTTTATATATTAACTAAAAAATGCAGTTTTTTCTTATTCTGCAATTTATTTAACCTTTTATAATTACGTACAAAAAGTTAAATTTACAAAATTATGAATAGAAAAATATTTGTAATGTAAATTACTTTTATTTACGAATTGTAAGTTTTTAAACACTAAATTTAGAAAAACACATCATTTTTCAAAGTATAATGTGAAGAAAGTTAATAAATTACAATAATAAAATGTTTAAAAATTTTATTTGGATAAATTTTTTATTTGTAGTAAAAATTAATTATGCACAAATTAATATAAATATTTAATATAATGTTATTATAAAGAAATTAATATAAATATTTAATATAAATTAATACATATTGATATAAGGCTCAAAAACTGAGATAAAATGTATAAACGTTGTTTAAATACTTATTATTGTTTGCTTAAACAGTTTTGATTTTCGGCTATAACAAGTTCAACACAATTTCTTATTTCATTTATTTAATTACATAGGTACGTAGTACTTAGAAAAAATTTCTAAGTTCATAGAAATCTTCATTGTTTACACATATATTCGAAAATATTGTATGTTAGCTATGGTACATCATTATTAAAGCAAATAAAGAATTCATTTGTGTAGTATACAAAGAGGATAACATTATGCCTATCCTGGATTGGCATATCGGTTTGAAGGGATACCTTAATTGACAAACATTATAAATAAAGTGAAAGACATGAAAAAGAACATTGTTTTCCAATATATAAATATAATAAAACAGTTATTTATTGACTTAAAATCGCGAGCGCAAAAATGCCTTACACGGAAGAACTTTTCGCATTCGCATGTTTTCTATGGCAACATATAAGTACAAGATGTTCTTTCGCATAAGACATCATTACGTACGACTGTGCAAATTAATACTTGGACATTATGTTTTAAAAATTTAATTTTAAATGATTAACTTCCTTCTAATAATCTTTCTTGTTTTTTTTTAAATTCATAAATACTTGAAATTTTTGTTAAACTAAAGAATCGAATTATTCTGTTTTTTAGAAAAAAGAATTACATAATTAAATGAGGTATATTATTTTTATTCTATTACAAAAACAACACTTTATTGTACATAGTTTACTTTGTACGGTAAGAGTTGTATACCAATATTTTTATTCGAGACCAGTCAACACCTTTTAATAACTCTCCGCTTGCAGCAATCAAAGCAAGGCATTCATCTTTTTTTGGCAATTTACTTTGATGAATTTGCTTCTTAAAATGTTGCAGAATCGTACGCTTTTGTTCTTTGGACCAACTGACTCTGTTACTATGTTTGTTAACTGTAGCAGGCGCAGCAACATTTCCCTGTTGTGATTCAGAAGGTTTCTGTAATTCTAAAGTATTCGATTTTTGACAGTCAGAATTTTTGATTGTCAAAGAGTCTTGCGTGGAGGACAATGCTTCTTCAAAGAATTGGCTGTCACCATCGTCGTTCTCCTTATCTGAATCCTCCTTCATTTGATCATAAAAGTCTGTACAGCATTCATTTTCTTCCAATTGAATCTCATCTAGTTTTTTGCCTTTAAATTCATTTCCTTTTCCTGCATTTAGTAGTAGCAACACCTTGGCAACTTTTGCTCTTTGATAGACGTCTTCCGGTAATCTGAAAAGTCAGTTTCTTTTGTTATATCACAATAAATTAAATAAATCATTTTAAAGAAAACTATAAATATTTAAGTCTCAAAAAATTATGTTTGAACTTTAATGTTTACCAACTCACCTATAAAATTCCAAATGGGTTTTTTCCGTATGTCCCATGAATTTAGCCATTTGTTCTATCTCATTCTTTTCAAAATTCAGTAACTGCAGTATAGTTGCAATTTGTTTGCGGAACTTTGTACTGGTAAGATGTTCCGGATTGTTGGCTTCAGATTTCATAGCCAGTTTTCGAATTACTGAACCTCCATTCATCCATCTATCCTTAGATCCAGGTCCAGCAAACAGATATTTGTTTGTTTTTGGCACGATGTTTGTTGTCTTGCGAACTTCTAACAATGCCTCCACATACATTTGCATTTGTTTGGTAAAAAAGTATTGGCACAGCTTTACTCCCTTTACCAAAAACAACAACTCTTTTGAAATTTGTTGCACAAAGCCGTTTCCAATTTTGTTAAAGCGTTGATGCTTTCTTGCTGAATAACTCTTCCTGATGAATCTTTTGTGTAAGTTGCAATTTCTAGAAACTGAACCTCCCCAATTCTTTTTCTGTTAAAGATCAAAGTTAATGCTAAAGTACATTCCGATAATATTTTATAATTTTGTACCTGATTTTCTTTACAATTTAGATTTTCAAAAGCATTTTTTGCTGTAGATATTAAATACGTATTGAAGGTTTTTACATCTTCAGTTAAGGGAATTATTTTTGGTTTCAAAGAGGTGTTTTCATTTAAAACTTTGTGTGCTAAGCTAGAAATATCACTGCACCAGTGCGACTTTACCATTTTCCGCAAATCTTCAATTTCTTTAATCATACTATTTAGTACAGATGAATCAATTTTTGAGAAAAGTGGATCTTTTGTCATTAAAGCTTTATTAGCTATAAGACACAAATTTTGTAGATTGGTCCCCATATGAAGAGCGAGAGAAGCTGCTTGGAATGTTTTTGATTCTGGATCAAACCCGCTTTATAATTTTTGCAGCTGCAACAAATTCATTGTAATTAGTAGGTTTTAAAACTTCAATAAGACTTTCAAATGTCAATATGCTTTTTTAGGGCAAGTTTTAATCGAGCTATTTCACGCATTTTGTTCGAGGTGGTGACGTTCATTTGAACTCTTTTATGTTTATTAAAATGAAATTCCCCATAAAGAATTATGAGAGCATCCTTTTTTACTGTTAGACTAATCTCATCTGGTTTCATTATGTTCAGCACCTTGTTTTTCAAAAGACTTTTACTGATGTAATTTCCTAACAGTCCAGTAGCAGTTAACAATGTTTGTGATTCTGAAAGATGATTTCTGGAAACTGTAGAATTTTCTTTTCGAGCTAAGCATATTTTTTTGTGCCTCCACAAATAAGATTTTGCAAAGTATCCTAAACAGTAAACACATACAAAATATTCATCTGCATTCACTTTGTTCTCTTGAAACTTTCCGTAAGTCTTATTTTGGTAAACGGACAGGCTTTAATTCATTACTTTGCTGCAAAAGTAACAAAATTTCCTTTTTTCCGTAAAGCCAAGAAGGCATCTCGCCTCTCTTTGGATCCTACTTTAAGAGTTAAAATTTTCTTAACAGTTTCTTCATCTCCGTGTTTTCTATTCAAATGTCTTGTGAAATGTCCCACCTCCTCGAAGCAATAAGGACAACAAACAACATTATCCAGTTTTCCGTTGACATTCACAGGTTGCTAAAAATTGATAAAGAATTAAAAATGATTAACATTACATTTAACATTAAAAACTATTTTTATTAATAAATTATATTGTCATGTATTTTCATTTCTAATCAACAGAATTTCTATGGAATTAATACCTTATCAACACTTCTGACAGGATCAATCTCGGGTAACTCTAAATGCTCTGTTGGTTTGTTAATTTCATCAGTCTCGCTATTATCGCTGGACGTTTTCTCTTCCACTGTCTACAGAAGGCGAGTATTCACTGCCTGAAGATAAATTTTCTAAAGATTCAGGTGTGTGGTCGCCGACAGTGACAGGACTGTTTATATTTGTTTGACAGCTCAAATTGTTTGAAATTAACTCATTTTCAAGTGCTTGTATATCGGTAACATTAGTGTAAAAATAGTCCGAAATATTTTGCCCATTTTCATTTCCTGAGAACAGCTCTATGTCAGGTTTCTGTAAGTTGGTAACACTAGTATCAAAAAATTCCACATTATAATTTTCATTTATATTTGTTGAAGACCCTTTTTCATAGTGTTTTGGTAATTGGACATCAGCTTCAAAAATGTCCTTATTTACTTTTCTATTTACAGTTGTAATATTAACGTTTTGTAAATAAGTAAATACTTTTTCTTGAACGCAAATTTCAGGTGACCATAAAGCCTGAAAAAAGAATAAAGAAATTATTTACTTCAACTTAAAATTTGGAGAAAATTTATCTGCCTTAATTATTGATCCGACATAAAAATATACCTAAAATATTAGGTTCTTTTTCATTATGAAATGTAGTATCTAAAATTAATTTTGTTCTTAAAAATATTAATTTTTAATACATTTTTAAATGATTTATTTATAAAATGTTAATAAATTTTTTTTCTTTAGGCGTCATTAAAAATTAAGAAATTGTTTTTATATTCTTTACACACTTGTGTGTATAAAATTGTTGAGCAGAAAAATGAGACTCAATAAGAAATTAGTTAATTAACAATAATTTCTTAATTTTGCAATAATTAATTAGTCAATAATTAATATTCTTTATGGATAACAATAAACATTTATAACATTCAACTTTTTAATCTCTTTATACGTACTTATTGTTTATAAATATTAATAATTATTTTTCAAAATTTGATAAATTAATATTTATTTATTATTAATTAACTTATTTCTAATTAAGTCTCATTTTTTTCTCAACCGTTTTTATACACATGCATGTATGTAAAATTGAAAACAATTTTTAAATTCTCAATAAGACATGAAGGACACATTTTTTTATCGACATTTTATAAATAAACAATTTAAATAACTATTAAGAATGGAAAAGTTTTAAAAATAAAAATTATTTTTGGATACTATATTCCAAGACAATACAGAGACCTTTTTTATATTTAAATTTTTATTTACTCTAAGTAACAATCTAATAATTTAAAAACAAATAAATAGGCAAGGAGGCTAAAAAGAAACATATTTTTATTCAATTCAAGAGAATTAATATTTATTTCAAATAAAATATTTATCTTGGTGCGTATGTGCAGTTGATATTTTGTTAATAAATAATTGACATTGACATTCCTTGTAGGAAAATTTTTGAATGTTACGTTTCAACAAATTCAATTTATGTCTAAGGAAAAAAGGTGGTTTACTACCTGATTTTGACCAACCTGTCTGCACTTGTATTCGCACTTGAACAAAAGACACTATCCCTTAAATGCTTTGAAAAAGTTTCGCAGTAATTTATTTAAGTCCCCTGACTATCTATCTATCTAGACAATTTTGTTACAATGTTTTTGCAATATTCATTTACCTATTTGTTTAGAATCTAAACAATATTTATTTATATAATATTATTTAAAATTTGTAGTCCTTTTCTTATTAATAATATTTTCAAAGTATATTCTGTAATTGTTAAAGTATTAACTACTTATTTTATTTTTTAAATTAAATTTACGGAATGATATTTTTTTTAATTCTTATCAACATTTACCTCAGATAAATTTTCACTTGTAGTTTTTGGATTAATGCCAGAATCTGAACCCACTGATGAAGAAATATGAGAAGCACTCTTCTCACTTTCTACGAACTCATATGGATCATAAACCTCTTTCTCAACAGAAGGAGATGCAAATCCATTCCTTGATGATAGATAATTGTCGTCTATGAAAAAAAAATTTATTATCATATTATTTATTATAACTTTACAATAGTTTGATAGTGAAAATTAAAGAGAAATGATTTTTTAATAGATGATTTTTAACAGTTCTGTAAAAGAGTATCGCATTAAACTTTACAAAAATTTTACTTCGTAATAAATTTTCTTAAAAAAATTTTTCGTACTATTTAACACTATGCAATTTAAAAATATCAATAACATTATACATTGAAAATGATTTAAAATCTAAATAAATCTTGTAGACATAAAGTTTAAAATAGTCACTACTAATAGCTAAATTAATCTAAATTTTCAACTCGTCTTTCCTGCTAATATACTACATTCTAGTTTTTAATCATTTACATTAATTTTTTATTGACATTTTTAAAGTTTGCATTTTTTGAGAAACTCACTTTCTATAAAGGAAGAATTATCTACATTTACGTGTCATTGTAAAACTTCTGGCAAAAATATTTGGAAAAAAATTCTTAATTTTGTATTCAGATATTTTTTAAAATTGATTAGAATTTTACAATTACATTTTGGCGAAATTTAAGAAATACGAAAGTAGTCTTATTATACCGGGTATCCTAAGTTAAAGTATACATTTTTGTAGCACTTGTACTCAAACAAAGAATAATAAAGTCCCTCCAAGCCAAGCATTTTTGCAATATTTTTAATAATATATTTTAGAAAAGTTTTTGAAAATATTTTTAAAAATTACACAGGGCTTTTCTTTTTTTGATAAAAACAAATGCCCCAAACTTGTCTACTTTTAGTGGGATACGTATATACAATCAAAGATTTATATATATATCTTTTCTCACTCTTGTATTTATTTCTATAGTCTAGCAATAATTCGCGCGCTGCAGCGTGCGGCTAACTTGGGTGCTTTTTTCCAATGTAAATAAAATAAGCAATTTTAAAAAATAGATCTGAAAAATTTTTCATTCAAAATTTTTTTATAGAAATAAAAAATATGAATTGAAATATTATTACTAGGGTAACTGCACCAATTGCCGAGGGTGCTCCAATTGTCGAGGATAATAATTTTCTTTTTTAGATAAATAGTATAATATATAATATTTAAGAACAAAAAAAATTTCTAAATAATCTTTGTATTTTCAACTGTATATTTATATATACAAATTTTGTAGCGATTCTACTAAAATAATTATTTAATTAATATTAAAATTCACTGCTGTGAAATTTACACGAATCTCCATTTTCTTAATACTTCAGGTTGATTAAAACAGATTTTTAGAAATGCAAATTAAAGGTATTTATAATGACTTTTTGTGTACAAAATTATTATTATAATTTTGTACAAGAACTAAATTAATTTTGTATGCATGTTTTTTTGTTAAAAAAAAATATTTAATATTTTTTAAAAGCAAATCATCGGTATTTGGTTCCTTTTTTTTGACAGTTCCATTTTTCGAGGTAATGACTCGAAAATTGTTGTAGTCACTTTTTTCGCTGCGATGCACCATTTATCGATGGTTAAGTGTTTATTTACTAAACGTCAAACATAAATGCCAAACATTTATAGGTACAGAGAAAAAGAAAAAAATGCTCCAAAAATTTACAACTAACAGAAAATAATCAACCAAAAAAACGAGGAAGACGGAAAAAAAATTAATAAAAAAATGCATTATTTAAAACTAAAAAATTTTGTACTATAGTTTAATTATAATTAACCATTATATTTACAGTTCGTAATAAAAGTTTATTTTATTCGTTTACAAATTTAATGTGACTTAAATTAATTTATTTTTTCAATTAATGTCTGATTAACAAAATTGATTAAAAATTAACTTATTTATAAAAGTTTAAAAAACAGTTAAATAATTTTCTGTCCTGTATCATCTACTATAAAAATGTTTTATATCGAAATTATAAATTAACCAATTATAGTTAAATAAATAATTTGTTTTCTGGTAATGTTCTATAATATTTTTATCGAAAAAATAAATATCTACTCGATTTTCAAATATCTGTACAGGTTAATTGTTAGGTTATATTGGGTTATATGTTTAAAAATGTCATACCCTCGACAATTGAAACAGACCCTCGAGAAATTAGCACAAGACCATCGACAAATGATGCTTTTGATCGATTGACTTTTAAATATATTTTTTGCTTAACAATTTAGTTTATATTAAAAAAATAAATATGAATATTAAACATTATTAGATCCTTCGTTTAAATATACAAAAATCAAATTTTAAAGTGCATTTACTTCCGAGAAAAAAAATGTCAAAGTCACATGTTGCCAAAAACCCTCGACAATTGGTACAGTTACCCTACAATAATCATATATTCTAAGACAGGGAATACAAGGAAAAGTCAGATATATTTGTATTAAAAGTACTGAAAAAATAAAGTTGTAGGATGCGATTTCAATTGTTTTTGATGTATCTAAACTTGATTTTGTTAACCTAAAGCAGAAAAACAAAAATTTGACAGCAAAATGGCATGTTTTTTTTAAACCTAAAGTAGAATAGTATATTTTCAAAAACTGACCTGAATTGGGGTCATTCTTCCTTCGATTGACGAATTTACGTCAAAAGAAGGAAGGTGTCTTATTACCTGATTTTGACCATTGTGTCTAGACTTGTTTTCTCCTTTCAACAATAGCCATTATATCTTAATCGCTTTCATAACTTTTCGAATCTGATCACCATTTGCAATGTTCTTTGTAATATTTACGTATTTCTTCAGAATTTAATTTTTAATATTTTTACGTATATTTTTATTTCAATAATATATTTACTGTATTTATTTAAAATATTAAAAATTTTGTTTATATTGTTGTTAAAATATTTTTGCTTTTAAACAATTAAATTTAGCTGTAGAAATATGTATTTCATTTTTTTTAACTGAAGTATTTACTATTTTTTACTTTTAATTTATGC
This sequence comes from Leptopilina syphax, assembly GCA_032872505.1. Lineage (NCBI taxonomy): Eukaryota > Metazoa > Arthropoda > Insecta > Hymenoptera > Figitidae > Leptopilina > Leptopilina syphax. Next base: position 618,220 of record CM065471.1, read on the forward strand.
AAAATAATTATTTTAAAGAATAAAAAATATTTTGCTTTAACACAAAACTTTTGTTGTCTTCAACATTGTACATTTTAAAAATGCTACTTTGTTTAATTTAACTTTGTATTTAAGAAAATTAATGTTTTATTATAAATCAAAATTCTACAAACAATTTAACAAAGTTCACAAAATATATATGAAGAATTTTGTAATGAATTGTTGATTCATAAATTAAGAAAGCTTATAAAATCTAAAGAATTTTACATTGTAACTTTACTTCATAAGATTCAAAAGAAAAATGATTTTTAATTTTCCAGAGAATTTTTTGCAAAATTTAACTGAGTATGTAGAACTCAAGAAAATTAATTTACTATTCTCAAGAAGATTTTTCCTAGAAATTAATCGAGCATAATTTTATAAATTATTTTATAAATATTTAATAAATAAATAAATAAAATCCATAAAATCTAAAAAAATTTGCATTGTAGAATTTAACTGTCTTGTGTTTAAGAAAATTAATTTTCTATTATAAAGTAAAATTTTCGTAGTATTTTATATTAAAGTTGTGACGAAGTAGTCTCGTCAATTTAATTATTTTCTTTATTATTTAAATATTCGCGCTATTTTTGACTTAGGGTATTGGGTGAAGTGAAAACTCCCCTTTATGTGAATATTAGCGGCGTTTTTCTGTTTAGCAGACGAAAAATACACACATGTAATAAGAGATAGTCTGATTTTTGTATCGAGAGCTTAGACATGGGTATGTGAAGAGAGTTGAGTTTTGATTATATGAAATGAAAGTTTAATTGAATAAATAATAGGATAAAAGTGTATATTTCTGACTTTATTTATTGTGATTCATCCAACATAAGGAATAATAAGACGATTGGAAAAGTATAGTGACAGCAAGTAGTAAGTAAAAATATTTAAATAAGAAGTCGTGTTTCAAAGAGGTTAATTTTCCCTTATTAATTTTTCCCAACGGAATTTCCTCTGAGATAATGTTATTTTGTGAGGTAGTATTGATCCTTGTCTCTTATTAACAATCTTGTTAATTTTTGAATTATTGTTTTTGTTAGTTTTTCTAATAAATAAACTAACTGGCGTCTGACTTGTCACGTAGGTGTTAAATTTGATTTTTGACGAACAAGGGAATTAATAATCCATTCTGATTTTTTTTATATTTTCTAAATTATTATTAAAAGAACCGTCATAAAATTTGGCGCCCAACGTGGGGCACATTTGTTGGGAAATTTTTGAGACACGACTAGAAATTATTTCATGAAATTAGACTTGTGAATTTTTGACTTGAAATTATTTTTGTGACATGTATTTTTGATTGGACTTGGGAGAGGAGAAGAATTTATATGTATTTTTGTATTTGACTTGGGAGAGGAGGAGATTTATATGTAATTTTCTTTATTGTATTTGACTTGGGAGAGGAGGAGATAATTGTGTAAAATAAAAATTTTTACACTTGAGAATTTTTGTTGACGGCATGACGAGGGACGCCATAACCTCAATCTAGACATTTTGTTTGGAAGTTAAATATTTCGTGTAATACCTGGACGAATTCAGTAATTTTAATTTTATTAGAATCAGTGAATTTTTCTTTATTTTTTCGTGAGTGGTAAAATATCTTTGACATTATTATTTAAATAATTAGCCAACACGTGCTCGGTGTTAAATAAAAATTATAATAGTCACGTGACATATAGCGCATGTGCATAGTGAAAATTTTTCGCGTCGTTTTCCAAATTCATTTCCGTTCATAGAAATTGGCGGTCAGTGGAAAATTTCGACTAGGGAAATTATTGCGCATGACAATAATTAGTCACGTACGCTCGAAAATATTACTCATGCAGGAATTGACAAGAGAAATTTGACTTGGGAAAGGAGATGAAAATTTCTGACGCGAAACAGTGAAAATTTTAAAAGGACCAGGGCCGTATTAAATGGGAGACGTGCCCCCTTTTTGTTAGTAATTAACAAATTTTCAAAATTTTTATCCTTTTTGAGTTGAATAAGAATAGAATTAATTAAATAAATTATTGAATAGTATCAGGACCGTATATAATGTGTGTTGGGCCCTAAAAATTAATTTTTATCGTTGATGATTGAAAATTTTTCAAAATTTTCTAAATTAAATTGAAATTAATTTATTGTGAGTTTTGATAAAGCGTGAAAATTTAAAATTACCCTAATTTAAAATTGACTAGGGTAATAAAACATTTTTTTTTGACATTTGAATTTGTTTAAATTTTTTTTTTACAACTAAAATGGCTCACGCAATAGAGAAGATGATAGATTATAAAGAAAGAATGGCAATACTTTTAGATAGTCCCGAGATCAGAGATATCTGGACTTCTATTATTGCCATGCCAGTAGGACAAATAGTAACAATGTTACTTGCAAAACAATTATCGATTGCAGGAACATTAGAAGTTCTCAGAGAAAGATTGTTCCGAATTGAATTAAGAACAATTTTTACTGATGAATTAGACATTCCTTTTTGCCAAGAATATGACTGTGGGAATTCGAGTAAAATTTTTCTTCTTGAAGCATATACACCACCCAAGAAGGAAGAAATTCCCAATGTTTGCCAGACAAGGGGTACAGGAGTGACAAGTGATAGTAGTGAGGAAATTGACAGTCCTAAAATTAGGGATTTAGGTAATTTGGGTGAAATTGACAAAAATCAAGAAATGTTAATAGGGGAGGGGGAGAATAGTTTAATGTACAAAAGACAAAGTCCCTCAAACATGAGTCATACACCAGTAATGACTACAGCTAGTATCCCTACTACCTCGATTTTGACAACGACTTCCCATACACTTCCTTCACCAATTACTACAACAGTCATGACTACACCCCAGCCAATTATTTCGGCTACAATGGCACCAAATGTCATTAGTTTGCAACAATCGGTTTCAAGACTCAGTATTAGTCCCGAAATTAGACAATTTATTAAATTAAATAAACAAATGACTAATACTCTTATACCTATCGATGAAAATAATGACTACATGGGATTAGGAAATAATTTTGAATGGCCACCAAATGACATGAACCCTCAATTAAAAAGAGAAAAAGTCCAACATTATTATCAAAATCAGAATTTTGAAAATAATGACAAGATAGATATTTCTCAACCCATTCAAAATAAAACAAGAGAAAGCAAATGTGATAGAAATATTCCTCAACCAGTACAGACAAATAAAAAAATTCTGTCCAAGGGGGGAATATCAAACAACGACAGTGATATCGAAAATGACTCTGACAAATCCGACAAATTTTCGACTAGGGAGAAAAAGATTTCTCAAAACAAAGACAAGTACAAACGACGAACTAATAAAAAATATAAAGAAAAGAATGTACGAAGGACATTATTTACGGATTCATCAAGTGACTCTGACTCGGACATTTCTAGTGAATCGTCGATCAAATCAGACAAAAGTATAGCAATTAATAGGTCAAAAACAATTAAAACATTGATTAATTGGGATGTTAAATTTTCGGGAGATGACAATGCTGATCCTGAAGATTTCCTTAACAGACTAGAAGATTGTAAAACTTGTATGGTAATTGACGACGATGACTTAGTACATTCAATTCCCAGTATTTTAAAAGGTCAAGCAAGTCGTTGGTATAGGACAATTAGACGAGAAATTGACACATGGAAGATGTTCAAGAGAGCTTTTCGTCGTGAATTTTTGACAACAGTTGACGATGACGAGGTAATTGATGAACTTAGGGCTAGGACACAGGCAAAAGGAGAAAAGATTTCTTCATATTTGACAAGTTTAAGACTAATAATGGGATATTTAAAGAGACCATTACCAATCAAACAACAGGTTAAAATTGCTTATAAAGGCCTTACGCCAACATACCGAAGACAAGTTGACTCATCGAGTTTAGAATCACTGACTAAACTAGAAAAAAATTTACGACAATATGAAAAAGTTAAAGACTTGGACGACAGATATGTTCCCCCACCATCGAAAGACAAAATGCGTTTTCCGGCAGCTGCATTCCATGGTACCAAGAAGGACGACAAGACACATGGGACCAACAAAAATGAAAAGAAAGTAGCTGCTATAGAAGACGAGGGAATTGCCGAGACAAGTGAGGGTGAGAAGAAAAGTAAGAAGAAGAACGAAAAGAAGAAAAAGGACAAGAAGACAAAAGGGGAGAAGAAAGTTGAGAAAACTGACGAAAAAGTCGACGCTCTCAACCAAACGACCCCCACCACCAATGTGACACCAACTCCAAATCCAGCCATGTTGTACGCGGCTATGATGGCAGGGAAATGGAAGAAGAAGCAGCAGCAAAATAACAACACTGTTAATCCTGCTGCAGGTCAAACTGGTCCAGCAAATAATGCAAGTGCACCAACCCCTTTTTATGGTGCATGTTTCGCTTGCCAGTCAGTGGGACATAGGGTGTCGGAATGTCCTTTAAAAATATGTTATGTGTGCCAACAGCCTGGGCATATTGCAACACATTGTCCTAACAGAGTAAAGCAAACAGAAATCTGTTTAGTTTGCAAAACTGCTGGGGTAAATTTCTTGACTTGCCCAAATTGTATAAATGTGAGAAACGCTTTGGGAAACGGCCCATGGGGGGCGCAGTCACTGCCTGTACCCCCCACCAAACCCCCTCAGACCCAATAATTACTGTTTCTTTTGACAAAGAAAAAGTTACAGTAATTGGGAAAAATAGGGATAAATTAAACGAAATTAAAGGTTTAAATTCATTCCCTATTAATGAAGGTGCAACATGCAGTTGGGACATGGGTGACGGGATAGTAAACGACAAGAGTGGAGAGGTACCACTCATTTGGAAAGAGGATAAAATAGGAACTGAAGAATTAAATGAGAAAAACTCATTCAAACTATTGACATGGGATGAAAGAGAGAGTAAGAATGAGAAAGACTCATTTAATTTTTCATTTAGGGATATTGAGGCCAAGAGTGGGGATAGTAATCCACTCTATAAGCGGAGTTTAATTGAGGGGATGAATGATACTGATAAAGGATCAGTATCAATATTCCAAGGGAGGGGAGAGGTTGTGAAGGACACAACTGACCCATACCTTGATATTGACCAGGATGTAGACGGAAGCCGACTGGAAAATCGATATTTCTTTCGAATGCACATCGGCAACAATTCTTATGAGGCACTATTTGACCCTGGAGCGATGATATCTGTGATCAGCGACAGAGTGGCAGAGCCATATAGGAACCGACTACAGCCATGCAATACCTCAATAAGGAGTGCGATTGGTGGCAAGACAGAGACAGCAGGGTTGTTAAAACTGAATATAAACAGTTGACGGACATTCAAAACAGTTTGACGTTAAAGTTCTCAGTTCAGTTACACAAGACATCATTCTGGGCATTGACTTTTGTAAAGCTTGGAATATGGAAGTTCAACTCGGACCTGGTCTCTGGAGAGTATTTGATGGTGATTGGCATGTATTCTGTGTCGAAGATGTTATCGAGGGCGAGGAAGAAAATTATGCTGAATGTGCTGGTATCTCTGCGTTGACGGACCAACAAAAAGATATTATTCAAGACCTGGTGAGAAAATTGGTACTACCGCCATCGGAAGAACTACCAATGACCAACTTAACTGAACATCACATCAGAGTAACTGACGAAACCCCTGTACAACACAGACAAAGACGTATGTCGCCAATAATGATTACTTGGTCCCAGAAAAATACAGCAGAACTGTATAAGAAAAAAGTAATCGAGCCATCATGCAGCAATTGGAGGACAGCTCCAGTTTTGACGCCTAGAGGGAATGGTGACTTTCGACAATGTTTGGACTTCAGAGACGTCAATAAGGTCACAATAAAGGACATGTACCCATTGCCGACTATTGACTCTATTTTGGACAAATTGAGAAAAGCCAGATATATCTCAAAAATTGACTTGACGCTAGCCTATCACCAAATTCCATTATCCCAAGAGAGCAAAAAGTATACAGCTTTTGCTATCCCCGGATCAGGACTTTGGCAATACTGCCGAATGCCTTTTGGACTTGTGAATGCTTCGAGTACTTTTCAGAGACTAATTGACTCTCTTTTTGGACCAGAAGTTGAACCTTATGTGTTCGGATATCTTGACGATATCATCATCGTGACGGACAACTTTGACGAACATATAAGAAAATTGGAATTTGTATTAGAGGAACTGAGGAAAGCAAATCTGGCTGTTAATCCTGACAAGTGTGAATTTGGATGTTCACAAGTCCGATATTTGGGATATTTATTAGACGAGGAAGGATTACGACCAGATCCAGAGAAGACAGAAGCAGTACGAAACTATCCACCACCTACAAATGTCAAACAACTAAGGAGATTTCTAGGAATGGTTGGATGGTACTCAAGATTCATCAAAAATGACAGTGAGATCAGATTGACACTTTTTAAGATGCTGCATAAAGGACGACTATGGGAATGGGGAGACGAACAACAGGAAGCCTTCGACACTTTGAAAATAAAATTGACGACAGCACCAGTACTCGCTCGCCCCGACTTCAATTTGCCTTTCACAATCCAGTGTGATGCAAGTAGTTATGCCCTTGGCGCCGTTCTGACTCAGGAATTTGATGATGGAGAACATCCAGTGATGTATATCAGCCGTGTGTTGAGCGGGGCTGAAAGGAACTATTCTGTGACTGAAAAGGAATGCCTAGCACTACTTTGGTCTATAAAAAAGTTTAGACCTTATATCGAAGGATATAAATTCAAGGCCATTACTGACCATTCAGCTTTGAAGTGGCTGAAGAATTTAAAGGATCCGACTGGAAGACTCGCAAGATGGGCTTTGGAGATGCAGAACTGGGACTTTGAGATTATTCACAGAAAGGGTGCATTAAACCAAGTTCCAGATGCATTATCAAGAATGACCGAAGATGACGAATTGATTGATGCTTTCGAGACGATTGAGGATCAATGGTATATCAGACGACGGGAAATGATCAGGAAATTCCCAAACAGATTCCCTGGTTGGAAAGTCGAAAATGACCTTTTGTACCGTCATCGCAGTGACCCTTTGCTCCTCCCTATTATTGGTGATGAAGATGGATGGAAACTGGTAGTACCAAATGAGCATAGACTAAGGGTATTAGAAGATGCTCATTCTATTCCATCTATGGGACACTTAGGAGTGGAGAAAACATATGACAGGGTTGCGAGAGAATACTATTGGCCAGGAATCTGGAATAACGTTCACAAATTTGTGACTCATTGTGTAAAATGTCAATTACATAAAGTATCTCAAGCCGGACCTGTAGGAATGATGGGACAGAGAATAGTTGAAAGACCATGGGCAGTAGTTGCAGCTGACACAATGGAATTTCCACCGAGTAAAAACAAATGTAAATATCTTGTTGTTTTTCAAGACCTGTTTTCAAGATGGATCGAATTGAAACCATTAAGATCTGCAGACGGAAAATCTGTGACCAAGGCCTTCGAAGAATTGATCCTATTCAGATGGGAGACTCCAGACTTCCTCTTGACGGACAATGGGAAAGAATATGACAACAAGACTCTTAAGGAAACACTTGAGGAATATGGGGTGAAGCATATTACAACGCCACCTTATCACCCTCAAGCTAATCCGGTAGAAAGGAGTAATCGGACCTTGAAGACAATGATATCGACATTTATTGGAAATGATCATCGTGATTGGGATTTACATGTCCACGAATTTAGACATGCAGTCAACACTGCAATCCAAGCTGCTACGAAAACTTCTCCTGCATTTTTAAATTTTGGTCGACATCCTCGACCAGTAAAAAGTTTAAGACGAGAGGTTGAGAATAAGGACAAAGTACGAAGAATTTCACCTGAAGTATGGATTGACAGGGTTAAAAGACTTGACGCATTACGTGACTTAGTAACAAAATTTATTGACAAGGAGAAAAATAGACAGACTGAGTACTATAATAAAAATCGACATGAAAGTAATTTTAAAGTCGGTGACTCAGTGCTTAAAAAATCTCATAAATTATCAAGTGGGACACAAAAATTTGCAACCAAATTGGCTCCTAAATTCGAAGGCCCATTTGAGATTATTGAACAATTATCTCCTTCTGTTTTTGTATTACAGGCCAATAATAGTCGTAGAAACCCTAAAATTCATATCTCCGAATTAAAAAAATACTTACCTGTCTAAATTTTGTATGAATTTACTAATTACTTTTATTATTTGTAGATTTCATCTGATCATTGACAAGGATGGAGAAAGTTCTTAGACGAAATTCTAGAAACAAATACTATCCTGGATAACCGGAGAAATTTTACTGACAAGGGAAGGAGAGGGGTAAAACTTAACAGACGTTCAATTCCTTATAATTTTGACTCAAAGATGCAACGAAGAGGAACAACGCGTGATAGACCAACAATCAATCATCACCCGGAAAGAGAATTCCAATATCCGACTGATTTATCAACACCACCTTCATGGCTTGATTTTCCAATAGTAGAACCAGGAAGAAACAGACAACTTGGGGCAATTTCTCGCCAACCTAAATCATCAGGACGTGGAAATCCCCAAATGCAAATTGCAACTCTAGAAGATATTAATCCATCTAATTTACCAAGGGTGTTATCTATAGACGAGAATTCCAAACGCAGACATGATGAAGACTGGTCGGAATTTGAAAGTAGACTAGCCGTACAAGAACTAGATCGATTTATGAAGAATCTGGAGCCAAAGACATCTGTATCTATCGAAAGACTCAGGGAGAGACAAGCAGAAGAGGTGGAAAATAGGAAGACCGTATTGAAGAAGGAAGATGTAGTGAGACCAAATGATGAGGATGAGATTGATACACCACGATCAATTACACCCCCTGGCCCACCTAACAGAATTGACGATGAGGATAATGCTACTTCTTCCAGGACATTGACAAGGGAAGCCCTACCGAGAAAGACAACGGGAAGATTCTTTAACGATATGGAGTCGATTCCAACAGACCCTACATTGGATCCACCGCCTAGGGCTTGCTATAATTGCTGGAGAAAGGGACATAATCGACCTAATTGCCCGAAGCCAAGTACTGAAAATCATTGTGATAATTGCGGTAGAAAATTCGAAACTGTCGCAACGTGTCCTCGTTGTGCAAAAGGGTACAGAAGGTATCTATTAAGCCGAAATCAGAATCATCAGGAAGAAACTATGGAAAATAAGCCAAAACAACACCGTCGAGAAGGAAATCCGTTGTTGCCCGCTATTTGGACAAAGGAGGTTAAACTTGGAGTAAATGTTTCTGGTATCGCTTCTGGAGAAAGGGCGTGGCAAATACCAAGGACACCATCACCGAGACCGAGCGATAAGACATCAGTGTCTTCAATACGACTTGGGGAAGATGAAAACAATGCTGTATCTCACATAAGTAAGGCGATTTCTAATGTGAGTAAGGGAGGTTGCCGCAAACTTCCTATCTTTGACATCCAAGACTCAGGTCCACCGCCTCCTTACGAAATAGAAGAACCAGATACGATCAAGAACACGGACTTAGTGACTGCGATCAAGGAGTTAACGAATGCTATGGAAGGATTACCGATCGCAACTATCAACTTAGCTATTCAACAACTCTTGGAAGAGCGTAAACTGCAATTTGGTAAGAAGACGACCAAATAGTGAATTTGTGAGAAGAGAACTTTGATTTTGTTTTATTTTCTATTCGAATTTGTATTTTTGATATTTTTTTTTGATATTTTAAGTATATTTTTTTTTGAGTTTTAAGTTGAAGAGAATTTTTATGTTTAGTTATCTTCGAATTTCAATTTTAATATGACAAATGTTCATTAAATTTGAAATATTAGTTTTTTTTTTAAGACTAAAACTAAATTGTTAAATTAGTCCAAGTCTTAGTGGGGAGTTTTGTGACGAAGTAGTCTCGTCAATTTAATTATTTTCTTTATTATTTAAATATTCGCGCTATTTTTGACTTAGGGTATTGGGTGAAGTGAAAACTCCCCTTTATGTGAATATTAGCGGCGTTTTTCTGTTTAGCAGACGAAAAATACACACATGTAATAAGAGATAGTCTGATTTTTGTATCGAGAGCTTAGACATGGGTATGTGAAGAGAGTTGAGTTTTGATTATATGAAATGAAAGTTTAATTGAATAAATAATAGGATAAAAGTGTATATTTCTGACTTTATTTATTGTGATTCATCCAACATAAGGAATAATAAGACGATTGGAAAAGTATAGTGACAGCAAGTAGTAAGTAAAAATATTTAAATAAGAAGTCGTGTTTCAAAGAGGTTAATTTTCCCTTATTAATTTTTCCCAACGGAATTTCCTCTGAGATAATGTTATTTTGTGAGGTAGTATTGATCCTTGTCTCTTATTAACAATCTTGTTAATTTTTGAATTATTGTTTTTGTTAGTTTTTCTAATAAATAAACTAACTGGCGTCTGACTTGTCACGTAGGTGTTAAATTTGATTTTTGACGAACAAGGGAATTAATAATCCATTCTGATTTTTTTTATATTTTCTAAATTATTATTAAAAGAACCGTCATAAAGTGTTTAATTCAAAAGTAAATTTTTAAAATCTGATAAATCCATTTTTCAAAAAAATTGAGATAACCCCAAATTTAATTAGAAACCAAACGTCTTAAATACAAATAACATTCATATATGTGTATATATAATTTATCTTAATTTTTCTACCTTAATTTTAACATTAGTGGTTAAGAGAGAAATGTCATTTGTTTCTCTAAATGACAAAAAATAGATTTATTAGCTTTTGAAAACTTGCTTCCCAATTATGCATGGTTTAGCTTAATTAATTTTCTACTATAAAATAAATTGTATATCGTTAAACAATATAAAATCTTTTATTTACTTAGTTTTTTATGTTAAATTGTAATTTAAAAAAAGGTAAATTGTATATGTTAAACGATATCTTTTAACTGAAAACCGTTTCGATGTAAGAATTTTCTTTTATTATATACATTTCCCTTCTAATTTTCAAATATATTAATATTATTTTGCCAGACAAATTTTTAAATTAATTAGTAATAAATAAGTAGTATAGTACACTTACCTTGAAGTAATTGTCGCTTAGCCAACTCAATTAAATGTTTCCCTTGTTCCATACTTTAAGCAGGGTTGTAGTAAATACTGACAGCACAATATGCACAAGAAGACTAATTGCATCACAAATGAGTTCTGTCAAAGGTAGCTAAAACTTTGTTTGGAAGATATAAAATAAGAGGTGGGAGACTACCGATAACTATTTGGGTTAAATCAAATGATCTTATAGTTTTTAAATTGTAAAAAAACTCGGAAGTATTCGTCTCTAATTGTAACTATTACAATTAATCAAATAATGTATTTTACTAATATTATGATAAATTATTCAACTATTTAAACAGTTTCTAATTACTAATTTATAACATTTTCAAATGTATATAGATAGCAGCTAAATTTTAAAACTTTTTAACCTTTCTAGGCGTACTACGTTTTATTAAATCAATAAATTAAATAAGATATTAAGTTAAATTTGTTACAAGAATTTTTCAACATTGTTTAAACAAGTAATTGTTATTTAACAACTTTTTCAAATTTCACCTAGAAAGATGCAATTTTTTTCTAATTTTTCATTTTATTAAACCCTCCATAATTAAGAATAAAGATTTTTCAAAAAATATTATTCCAACAATTTTTTAAACAAATTATTATTGTTTTTTAATAATTTTTTACAAACTGCACTAGAATATTTTTTAGTACGTATTATTTAAACAAATTATTGTTATTTAACAACTTTTCCACATTTTACCTAGATACTTTTTTCATAGTTTTTCCCTTACTTTTTAAATTTAAAAGCCATTTAAAATTACGGATAGAAAAGAAATAAAATAATTTTTTCAATTATTTTTTAAATATGTTAATATTATTATTAAAAAATTATTTAAACAATAGATTCTTAAAAACCTTTATCCTTAATTATAGAAGGTTTAATAAATTGTAAAATTAGAAAATAACTATCTTTCTAGGTTAAATGTGTGAAAAGTTGTTAAATCTGTTATTTCAATTTGTTTAAAAAAACTTTTTTAATGATAATTTCTTTAAAAAAATTATCCGTAATCATAAAAGATCCAATAAAATGCAAAATTAGAAAAAAACTGCATCTTTTTAGGCAAAATGTGTGAAAAGTTGTTAAATAACAACTATTATTTGTTTAAATAATCTTGAATGATTTTTTTAAAACTTTATAGAAATCTGCTTTCTCTCTCTCTCTCTTTTAAAAATTTTCTAAATTAAATATAATAAATTGTTCAAAGAATTATGGAATTTATCGTAACATTAGAAAAATTCATTATTTCTCTACTTCTAACAAAAAGAGTTGAAAAGTTTGAGGACTCTTAGTCATTATTGCTTTATAGAACTAAAAAAACATTTTGGCTATCCGGAATGGCCAGCAGGGAATTCACGTATACAAAAAACATTGAGTGACATAAAGGTTAAATTCTCAGGTTTTGCGATAAATTAATCAAATCCATATTCAGAATCAAATAGTTTATGTTTTGGTTAGTTTTGACAACTAATAATAAATATTAAACATAAGAAATAATGTCATGTAATTCCTAAATTTTATGAATGAAAACATTCTATAAAATTAAAATTTACACTATAATTTGTCTACGTTCACATGTAATGGGAACACTTTTTTGATTTTAATAAAATTTACTTTTGTGCGACCGTAGATGCGAATATCACCCATATTGAAATCGACAAGTGTGATCGATAAAGTGATCCCTTTTGTTGCGGACATGGTTAATGATCTCAAAAAATGTTTAAGTTTCTCAGAATTAAAATTACATTTTTAAGAAATATGTGAGAAACTATCCTTAGGTGAATGTAAATTGCCAAAAATCTATGTTTTTTCCTTTACACATTCCAATATGTGTTACACTAATTAACATTAAATAATATTAGAATTATTCGATATAATAGAATATTTATCTATAAGAATTATACTACAATTTAGAACAAGGTGAGAATTGTGTTCGAAATAATTCCAAATAATAATTCTGTTTCTCGACAAAGTTTTTTGCTTTACGAATAACATAAGAATTAGAACCTAATTCTTCTTAGCCTACATAGATTCAAATTTGAAAGCAGTATCTGAAACGCAATCGGCTTGAAATCTGGCAACGTCGCGGGCTTGGTAACGTCAAAGAAACGTATAAATTATATACAAATGGATCTGGCATGATCGTTTCGTATAGTGGGCCTTAAAAAGTAAGCGACACGTAAATATTCCCTATATACGTTGTTCAATATTCTAGAAAATATTACAAGTATTATTATCATATTATAAGTTTCAATCGTCGAAAAGTTTAATTCGATTCAAAACAATCATTTCATTCAATACATTCAAAAAATGTCAAAATAGAAAGTACTTTTAGTATATTTATAATATACAATAAATTAAATATTAAACAAATAAAAAGTTTATTAAATTATGAATAATGTTTTAATTTTATAGTTTATATTTTATTTTGAAATAGAAAGTACATAACATACATATAAATAAATATTTCTAACATATTTAACATATTTAACATATATATAACATATATATAACATATATTTAACATATTTAACATATTTCTAACATTCAGGGAAAAGTCACAGATTTTAGTAAAAGTACTTGAAAAAATTTAATTTTTGAAATTTATGAGAAAACTCTGAATATAGAATAATAATAATAAAATAATAAATAATAATAAATAAATAATAATAATAATAATAATAATAATAATAATAATAATAATAATAATAATAATAATAAATAGAAAGTACATAACATACATATAAATAAATATTTCTATTTGCATGTTGCATATTGTATATAACTTATTTAATTATTTTTTATAGTACGTTTGTGCACTGCAAATGGATGCTAATGTAATTCGTCTAATTGCCGAATCTTCATCGGGCAATAAGCTTACTGCCAAGCATTAAGCTTATTGCCTAGGCAAATAGACAAATGTGAACGATTTCGTTGTGTATTCGTCTAATTGCCGGCAGTAAGCTTACTGCCTAGGAATTAAGCTTAATGCCGGATTCTACTAGTTGCCTACGACATATATATATATATATATATATATATATATATATATATATATATATATATATATATATATATAAATATAATATATATAGAAAAATCTATATTGGAATAAAAAAATCAGGTTGTCTTTTGATTTTTTTACTCTATGTAGATTTTTCATTCTGGACAATTTTCACCGAAGGTGTGAAGGCGCTTGTATACCTTTATGTTTCTGAGTATATTCAGAATGCTACCCAACTCTGATGGATAGAAAAGTAAATAGGAACATTCTGTCCCAACTGTGTGCTTCCGTTTTTCTGGAACGTTCTTCTTCTTGCATTTCTGCTTAACGTCTTCCTCATAAGTTACTTTTGCTGAAAGTTGTCGAGAACATTTTTTGGCTCATAGGTTCGTAAACTAATTACGCATGCATCAATTTTTTATGCTATGAGAGATAAATTATATTATATTTGTTGTATAAATTTTTCGGAAATTTAACGACATGATTCCTCGCGAATTCTTATGTACATTCTATTTACATTATATTAAAAATACTTTTATAATTTTTTTTTTCATTAAACAGTATGAATTAATATTAAAGTAATATAAAATATAATTATTTCTATAATAAACGCTAGTTAGTAGGATTGTCTCATCTTTTCAAAAGTTACAATAGCACGGTTGCCACAGATCAGGAAATTCAGGGAAAAGTCACAGATTTTAGTAAAAGTACTTGAAAAAATTTAATTTTTGAAATTTATGAGAAAACTCTGAATTTTGCTGTTTTTTGTTTGCCTCATAAATTATGAAGTTACTACGAATTCTAATGCAAAACCTTCGCAATTATTTCTATTTCGAACAATAATTTCTTTTTAAATAATTTAATTTTTCAAGAATTATCATAAAATTATGACATCAGTTATTTATAAAAGCATTTCAGTTAAAAATACTAAAAAACATTGAATTTTGGAAAAGTTAAAATTGATTCCAGAAATTCAATTATGTTTCGGAATTTTAATAAAATTTTTGTCAAAATTTCACAGGAATTCAATTATTTAGAGTACAAAATTTGATAAAATTTTCCGAAAAAATATATATTATTTAAAAAGACTTTTATAAAATTCGTCGCAAGAATTCAATTACTTAAAAGAAATTTTACAAAGTTCTTTTCAAGAATTCAATTATTTTTATAAATAATAAAATTCTTCACCGAAATTCAATAATTTTTTTAAACTTGAATAAAATTCGTTGCAAGAAGTCAATTATTTATATAAATAATAAAATTCTTCACAAAAATTCAGATATTTTTATAAACTTGATTAAAATTCATTGGAAAAATTAAATATTTATGTTCAAAAATTAAAAAAAAATTCTTTTTAAAATTTCAATTATCTTTATAAATAATAAAATTCTCCGAAGTTCAATTATTTAAAAAAAATTTAATAAAACTCTTGGGGAAATTTAAATTATTTTCATAAGTAATAAAACTCATCGCAGAATTTAAATTATTTTTGATACAATTTTAATTGAATTTCTTGAAAAATATAATTATTCTTAAAAATTTTATTAAAATTCATAAAAAGAATTGAATTAGTTAAAAATTTGTTGATAACATTCTTTATAGAAGTTAATTTTTGAAACATTCAGTTATTCAATAAATTATTTATTTTTGTATTCAAATAATTGAATTTTAGTCAAATTTTCTAATAAAAATTTATTTAAAAACGAATTACTGAATAATCGATTTATTATTTATGAAAATAATTGAATACTCTGCATCGAATGTTATTAAGTTTTTTTTTAAATAACTAAATTTTTTTTGAGAAATTTTACTACTTATTAAAATAATTGAATTCTTGCAATAAATAATAACAATAAATAATAATAGCAATAAATAATTAACCCTTTTTTTGAAAAATTTTATAGTAATTTAAAATATAAAATTTATTTGTATTAATATTCTTATAAGTTGTTGAATTCCAAAAAGGTTTGAATTTGAATGTTTGAAGAATTTTAATTTCTGCGGCACAATAATAATGATTAAATATTTATTTAAAAAAGAAGTTATTGATGTTTTCGAATAATTTTACAATTAAAAAAATTTGTAAATAAATGTTACAACAGTTTTTTGAGTATCTAATAATTTTTAGAATAAATGAGAATATTCTTTAGGTTCAGAGAAGAAGTAAAAATTTTGTATGTAAATCAGGGAAAAGTCAGGGGAAAATAAAATTAAATATTTGTGGTAACCCTGAATAATCACTGTTGTTTTATGCACTATTTATATGCTTGAAGATGGCTTTTATTAATCAAATAATGAGTGACTGCTTAATTTTGAGTGGTATAGCGTATTTTGTACAAATTTAATGAATTAAATTTATTATTTTAGATTTCAAAAATGTCTGACAGTGACAAAGGCAAACGCACTACTGGTAGATGTAAGTTGCATAATAATCAATATTATTATTCTTAACTGATAAAATTTTTTAAGAAATTAGAAGAATATACGATCTAAGTTTTAATATAAATCTAATTATTTTGTAGTTTCCGCGGGAGCTGCTAAGGAGGAAATTACTAATCTGAAAGAACTACTTTCGAAAGCGGATGCCTCAGTGTCTAAAGCTCAGCAACGCATTCGCTGTTTAGAAAATGCTGTCACAAATGCAAATAAGCGCGCTGATACACTCGAAACTGCAGTTTCCATCTCGAAAAAGCGCATTGCCGTTCTAGAGAAGGCTGTCTCGGACGCGAATAAAAACGCTTCTGATTTCGAAATGCGTGCTGCGAAAGCAGAAGAACGCGTCGTCGAGGCGGAATCCTTAACCTGTGAAGCTGAAAGGATGGTTGCGGAGGCTACAGAACGGGCGGCCGCAGCTGTAGAGTCATTGGAAAAATTAGAAGATAAATATAAAAAGTCTAAGGAAGCTTTGCAAAATGTGTCCGAAAGGGCTACTGATGCAGAGAAGAAAGTGAGTGACTTCATAAGATTCGGGAAAGAAAGAGAAGAAAACAGGAAAAGAACAGAAATAGCCGAGCAGAGAATAAAGAAGGCAAGGGAGCGCTCCTATGACTTGCCATCCTACAGCAAAGATTTCTTTAAAATTAAAAAAAATTGGTACTTTTTTAGATTTAAGCCTCTAAAAGTTATTATTTCTTTTTTTTTAATTTCCACTGTACTTTAAATTAGCTAATACTAGAAATAAAAAACTATTCTCAAAAATTGTAATCAAATTCTTTAAAACGATTCAATTATTTTCAAAAAATTTTCCAAATTCAATTATTTTCAAAAAATATTCTAAATTCAGTTATTTTAAATATCTAGTATGTTAATAAAATTTCGCAAAAAATTCAAATTTTTTCATAAATAATAAAATTTTTGCAATAATTCAATGAATTTAGAACTCTTTCGAAGAAAATCAATTATTTAACAAAATTTTATACAATAATTATTCTTCACTCTCTAAATTTGAATTAGCAAAAATGTTTACTAATTGGAATAAGTGACTGATTTTTTGTTTTTGAGTTAGTAAAATTTATTAAAATAAATTAGAAGAATGTACTATTTTAGTTAGTAAAATCTACTAATTCAAAAGCAAAAAGTCAATCACTAAATGAAATTAAATAACATTTTTACTAATTCAAATTTAGAGCGCACAATAATTCAATTACTTTTACTAATAATAACATTTTTCATGGAAATTCAATTTTTTAAAAAAAATTTTGATAAAATTCTAATCAAGAATTCAATTATTTTCATAAATAATAAATTTTTTACATGGATTCAAATAATTACTTTCTTCTCTGAAATATTAATTATTTTCAAAAAATTTTAATAAAATTCTTGGTAAAATTTTAATTATTTTCATAAATTTTCCTTCATTTAATGATTTTTAATAGGTATCTACTATTCTATTAAAATTTTTCAAAAGAATTCAGTTATTTTGTTTTAGAAATGCAATAAAATTATACATAAAACTTTCATTACTTTCAAAAAATAATAAAAAATTTTACAGGGATTCAATTATTTTCGTAAATAATGAAATTCTTTTTATGTATTCAATTATATTCGCAAAAAATAATAACATTTATTGCAGAATTTTAATTATTTTTAATACAATTTTAATCGAATTTCTCGAAGAATGTTTCTTAATTTTTTTTAAATTCGTCGAAAGAATTCAATTATTTGACAATTTGTTGACAAAATTCTTTATGAGAATTCAATTTTAAGAAACATGCAATTATTCAATTAATTGTTCTTTTTTGTATTTAAATAATGGAATCCTTGTGGAATTTTGTAATAAAAATTAATTTAAAAATTAATATCAGTAAAAATTTTAGATTATAATTGAATTTGAGTATTTGATATTTTTAACTAACAATTATGTGGAATTAATTTTTTGAGAAAGTTTAATTGCGGATTTGTTAAAATTATTTGAAGTTTTCAGTTTCTAAAACATATATTTAAATGAAGAATTTACGAATGATTGAAATTTTTTAAATTTGAATTGTAAAGAAATAAGTTTGAAAAAATGGATTTATAGAAATTAAAAACTTAAATTTTACACTAAAAAAATTCATAATTAATTTTTTTTATAGTGATACAAAATTATTGTAACGAAAATTTAATTTGAACAAGAAATAAATAAATTTCCTTCATTTCAAACGTTTAGAACTTTTATTCATCATTATTTAAAAATCAATTATTTCCACAAACAATAAAACTCATCACAGAATTTCAATTATTTTTAACACAATCTCACACAGCACCAAAACTTTCCTGAAAATTTATTAAAGATTTACTTGCAAACTTCGAAAAATTTACTTGCAAAGTTTAGTGAAAATTGTGTAAAGATTTAAATGTCCCACTTAAATAAATGTTTATTGTCAAATTTTCCTAAAAATTTAACTTAAAACTTTCCTGAACATTTAAAATTAAATTTTCGACTTTTCTCTTATAAGCGAAAATGTAACTTAAAACTTTCCAAAAAATTTAAATTAAACTTTCAGGAAAGTTTCATGCTAAACATTTATTGAAGTGGGACATTTGAATGTTTACAAAATTATCACTAAACTTTTCAAGTAAGTACTTCGAAGTTTAAAAGTAAATCTTTAATAAATTTTTAGGAAAGTTTCGGTGCTGTGTGGGATTGTTTTAATCGAATTTTTTCGAAAAATGTAATTAAAATTCGTTGATAGAATTCAATTATTTAAATATTTGTTGATAGGATTCTTTATAGGAGTTTATTTTTAAGAAACATTTAATTATTCAATAAATTATTTTTTTGTATTTATATAATTAAATTCTAGTAGAATTTTCTATTAAAAATTGATTTAAAAATTAATTTCAGTTATGATTTTAAATAATAATTGAATATAAAAGCAATATAGCATGGATTTTTAAAAATAATTGAATTTTGAAATTAATTTTTTTGAAAAAGTTTAATTGAATTTTTAAAAATTATTTTAAGTTTTTATTTTCTTATATTTATTTAATTGATTAAAGAATTTACGAATAATTAAAATTTCATGAAACTGAATATTGGAAACAAATGGATTTAAAAATTGCCAAAGAACTTTTTCAAAAATTATTAAAAGTAATCAATTTAACAAAAATTTTAGTTAAAAATTCTTTAAAATAATAATTGAATTGATAATGATTTTATCACTCGGTCATTTATAATTATTATGAAACATGAAGAAAACGATCACTTATTGATATCTTCATGTTTTACAGGTATGAAAAATTTAATTTATACTTTTAAGAAAAATGTTCTATTACTTGACTCGGACTGGTTATATTTCTGTCAGTAATTGTCCCGTAAAGTCCGTATTTTTAAATACATTTACTGGTTCGAGCCCTGTATGTTGAAAACATTAATTATTTAAAACAATATTTATAAAATTCTTATGAAGAATTCAATTATTTTCATAAATGACAAAATTTTCCACAGAAGTTATAGGGTAAAGCAGACAATAATCAGCCACCTTACAGTAGTTGGACACTTTTCAATTTTAAATATTTATTTGTTGCTAATAGTTTTTAATGTGATCATAAACAAATCTAAGCTTTTGTAATTAAAAAAAATTTTTTGAACGGTTTTTGAAAGCTTTTTTAAGTGGCCGACTACTGTCAGTTTCTTACATTTTTTTGTAAATTTTTTTAACGAACAAGAAAGTTTTTTTTGTAAACATGATTAGTATACTAGTTTGGTAGGAACATTTGGAACAATAATTACACATGGAAGAAATTTAAAAAAAATTTTAATTGTGATTTTCAAACAGTATTCATTAAAAAGATTTTCTTAAGTGACCGACTACGGTCTGGTTTACCCTATTCTTTTTAAACATTTTAATAAAAATTTTCGCAATAATTCTATTATTTTCATTTCTAATAAAATACTTCTCAAGAATTCAATTATTTACATAACTATTTCTTCGAAAAAATTCAATTATGTCGATAAAAAACAAAAATATTTACGAAAATTCAATTATTCTTTGTAATTCTTTGCAAAATTCAATTATTTTCATTTTTCATAAATAACAATATTCATCACGAGAATTCAATTATTTTTAAAAAGAATTTAATTATTTAAATTAAAATTTGCATAAAATTTGTCGAGAGGGATAAATGATTTACAAATCTTTATGAAATTCTTCGCAAGAATTAAATTAAATTATGTTTATTAATATTTAAATTCGTTGCAAAAATTCAATTCATTAGCAGGGAGGAGAAGAAGTAAATATTTTTGATGAAAATTAGGAAAAATTCACGAAAAGAAAATGAATGGAATTTTTGTTAGTTTAGTTAAGTGTCTAAAGCGAGTCTTTTTTCAGAAAATTTTAAAGAAAAAGTGGGAGAGCAATATTATAAATTTTAATGAATTTTTCTGTCCACTTTCATTTATTTCAAGTTTTTGCCTGTATGTCAAATGAAGAAATGAAACATATATTTATTTATAAAATAATATAATATAATTTTTTCAGAAACTAAAGAACAAAGTTCACTCCGCCTTTTTCAAAAGAAAAATCGATCGGGACTGGAGAAATTGGAAGGATGATAGAGGTGGACGGGGTGGACTGGTAGGACGGGGAGGATACAGAGGCTACTACGAAACTTACTCTAGCCTTTATTAATATTTATCATTCTTCTTATTTTTTATAATTATTAATATTGTATTATTTTTTATAATTTTATCTTTTTTTCAGTTTATCAAAATAAAGTTAATGTAAATTGTTTCTTCGCAAAGACCAATTTTTTGTTAAATAATTAAAATAAAAAAATTTTCAAATAATTTTTTTGTTTACTGTATCGTTCTTTAATTATGAGGGTTGCCACAAATCAGAAAATTCAAGGAAAATACTGAAAGTAGAATTGGTCGGGGAAAAGTCAAGGAATTTAAAAAAAATTTAATTCTAATACTATTGAAACTAGTAGAATCAAAAGTTTGTTGAAAAAATTATTTATGAGGATTGAATTTTGAGAAACATTCAATTATTCAATACATTATTTATTTTTGCATTTAAATAATTTAATTTTTCTACAATTGTTTAATAAAAAGTTGTTTAAAAATTAATTTTAGTTACCTGAAGTTTTAAATAATAATATTAAATATTCTGAAATTCTAATGTAGAAAACAATATGATAAACATTACTTTGACATTTTAGCAAAACAGACTTTTTTCAAAAATAATCTCCTAACTTCGCAAATGGCGACAGATTGACTTGCAATTTTTACAATCATCTTTTGGTGTTAAAACGCGAATATACTATGAATTACGCGATTTTTGAGCAAGCCGTCTAAACATAACAGCAACTAACTATCCTTGCCCCTTAACTATCCTTGCCCCATCCTCCCCTATATTTAGTTAATTGAAGAATTTCCGAAAAATCGAAATTTCGTAAAATTCAATAGTAAACAAATAAATTTGAAAATTCTCATAAGAACTTTGTCAAAAACTATTTTAAAAAATTGAAATTAGAAGAAGTTTAGTTAAAAATTCTCAAAATTAATAGGGGGCCTTAATTTCATAAGGAAATACGCGCAATGTTTGGTAAATAGCCCGTTTTCTTTTATAGAAATTATAGTAATTTTGAAGAAGTTATAAGTAACACTACTTAAGAGCCAAAAAGGAGACCTATATCTTTAATGATATAGCGGTAAATTGCATATTCAAAATAGATTATTTTTTAAGGCCGGAAAGGTTTTTTGAAAATTTTATGTCCTGGAAAAAAAAACAAATTTTATAAAATATATGCTATAAACTTTGGAAGTTCATATGGATTTTTTAATTGGATGTAAACTTTATTTTTTATGAATGATTTACTTTTTATTTTTTGCCAAAAAATCGATTATTTTAATCAAAAAGTGCGTCATTTTTATAAAAGTTGATATTTAAAAACCCCTATGTACTTCCAAAGTTTATATTATATAGGTCATAAAATTTCTTTGTTTTCTGTTCCAGGATTTAAACTTCTAAAGATACCTTTCTGGCCGTTTTGGAAAAAAATATTCGAATTTTACTATGGAATTTGTCGCCGCCATTTTGTTATAAAATTTTAAATAAAAATTTTTTTCCTTCTCTTCAATATGTTTTTAACAAACCCTCCAAAAAAAATCATATTCCTTTTTTCATTTTCCCAAAATAAATGATCAAAAATTGGTCTCTATTTCTGCATCTAGAGTTGTGTAACCCCTTAATAGTTGTTAAATTTGAGAAAGGTTTGAATTTTACATTTTTTAAATTTTAATTCCCATGGAAAAATAATAATTACCAAATATTTATTTAAAAATAGTTATTGATGTTTTTAAATAATTTTACAATTAATTTAATTTACATTATTCTAATTGTTCTTAAGAGTATTATTTATATGTGGACGTCCACATGAGAAGGGCCCATTTTGGCACTATTGGAGTTATCTATATGAGCGTATTCCTGGCAAAATTTGGAAAATTTTGAGTGGTCTTAAAACTTTTTTGGTTAAAAATTCGCTGAGTTACGGAATTTCAAAGTTTAGAACGCCAAAACCCTCATTTAGAGAAAAACGGAATTAAAGATTGCGATACCAACTAATTGTTGTATCTCTGGTTCTTCTTAGAAGTTATTCAAATTCAAATAAGAATTGTTTCCAGTTCAGGGCACCTTGAAGATAAAAAACCAACAGGTTTTAAATTTTTAGAACCACCCCCCCTTAATTTCAAAAATACGAAAAACCGACAATATGGGCCCTTTTCTAAAAAGGACAGTTTTTCTATTAAAAACCCATTTTTTTACAAGATTAATGATCAGGTATAATTTTATTGTGTCATTTGAAGAAAAAGGATAGATATTACACTTATTAGAAATTTTTTGACAGTCTCTATTATGAAAAAATTGACGCAATATCCAAATTTTTTTTTCGACAATTACGAAAAAAGAGACTCAAACATCAATATCTCTTGTTCTTCTGGGATGTTATTCAGATAAGAATTGTTTACAGTCCAGGATACCTAAAAGATTGAAAACCAATAGGATTCAAATTTTTAAAACCATCCCCCCTCTTAATTTTGAAAAATTTCGTACTTAAGTACGAAAAATCGACAATATGGGCCCTTTTCTAAAACGGACAGTATTTCTATTAAAAAACCATTTGTTTATAAGATTAATGATTAAGTACAATTTTATTGTGTCATTTGAAGAAAAAGAATAGATATTAAACTTATTTAAAAATTTATGACAGTCTCTATTATGAAAAAAATTGACGAAATATCCAAATTTTCATTTCGATAATTACGGAAAAAAGACTTTAACATCAATATCTCTCGTTCTTCTGAGAAGTTATTCAGATAAGAATTATCTACAGTCCAGGACACCTTAAAGATGAAAAATCAAGAGGTTTTAAATTTTTCCACACCTCCATTTTTAAAATACGGATTACTTTTGCAAATGACCGACAAAATGGGCCCTTTTCATTTTACTAAAGAACCAATGAAATCAAACAGTTAAATTATCGATAAATTAATAAAAACCGCATGATTCTACTTGTCATAACATGTAGATTGATAATAAAAAATTTAATAAAAAAAATTAAGATCTTGCTCCAAAATTACTAAATTGCGATTATCTCGAAAACTAGAACCGACAATATGGGCCCTTTTCATGTGGACGTCCACATATATTATACCTATAATAAGAGTTATAACTAAAAAAATAAAAATTTATAAAAAATACTTAAAACACCATTTTTGATTGAAAAAGGTCCATAAAGTCCATAAATTGTACGATATAATTTTGGTAATTTTAGATAAATTACAAATGATTGTAGAAATTGAATTATTTTTAAAAGTAATAAAATTCTTCCCAATAATTCAATTCTGTTCAAAAATGTTTTTAAATTCTCGCCAAAATTTCAATTATCTTTTGAAATAATTACATTCATCTCCGAAATATTAATTATTTTCAAAAAATTTTAATAAAATTCTTAGCAAAATTGTAATTATTTTCAAAACTTGTCCTCTATTCAATGATTTTCAATAGGTTAATAAAATTTTCCAAAACAATTCAATTATTTAAAACAAAATTTAATAAAATTTTACACAAACCTTTAATTATTTTCAAAAAATAATAAAAATGTCACAGGTATTTTAATTATTTACAATTTTTTTTTAAAATTTCTTCGCAATCTTTCAATATTATCTTCATAAATAATAAAATTTTTACAAGGATTCATTGAAAAATTTCAATTATTTTTAATACAATTTTAATTGAATTTCTCGAAGAATGTTTGTTAAATTTTTTTTAAATTCGTCAAAAAATTCAATTATTTGAAAATTTATTGATAAAATTCTATATGGAAATTGAATTTTAGGAAACATGCAATTATTTAATAAATTTGTTTTTTTTGTATTTAAATAATTGAATTTTTGTAGAATTTTCTCATAAAAATTTCAAATTTTAGATTATAATTGAATATTAAACGCATTAGAGCGTAAATTTTTAGAAATAATTAAATTTTGAAAATGTTTCAACTTAAAATCTTTGAAAATTAAATTTTTTATATTTTTTACTAACAATTCTGTGGAATTAATTTTTTTGAGAAAGTTCAATTGCAGATTTTTGTATAGTATTTGAAGTTTCTATTTTCTAATATATACTTACTTAATTAAAGAATTTACGAATAATTGAAGTTTCGTAAAATTAAAATCGATCACTCCCAGTCGAAGACTCGGAGTTATCGATATCTTCATGTTTTATAGTTATATAAAAAATTTAATTTATAGTTTTAAGTAGAGCTGTGCAAAATAATTCGAACCGAACTGTTCGAATTTTTTCGCCTAGTTCGAATGTCGAAAAACCGACATTCGAACTAGACCAGTTCGGATGTCGAATATTCGACATTCGAGTTACTACAAAATTCGAACCGAACCGAGTTGTGTTCGGTTTTAATACGCTAAAATGTCGAATTCTAAAATTCGACATTTCAGTCGCCCAGTTCGAATGTCGAAAAACCGACATTCGAGTTAGTTAGAATATTCGACATTCGAACTAGCTCAGTTCGAATGTCGAATATTCGACATTTCGGCGCCCCAAAACCGAACTAAACTCGGTTCGGTTCGAATTTTGCACATCTCTAGTTTTAAGTAAAATGTTCTCTTATTTAACTCGGACTGGTTATATTTTTGTCGGCAATTGATCCGTAAATGGTCCGTAATTTTTTATTTTTGGTCCGTAAAGTCCGTATTTTTAAATACTTTTACTGGTTCCAGCCCTGCTAATAACACAAAATAGTCCCACTTTTATATAGAAAATTTATTCCTAAAAATTACGTACAGAATTTTTATTATTTGCAAAAATTATAATGACAACATGTATTTGGGTGATTTTTCTGAAAGTGACATTTTTTATGTCTCGATTAATTTTACAAAATCTACTCTCTAACACAAATTTTATCTCCGAACCCAGTAAACGAAAACTAATTGAAATGAATTAAAAAGAATTCACAAACCCAGGTAGAAATTGACGACCGGCGTGATACCGGCCCGGTACCATCGGCGGATTTTGAGTTCCGGGCGGTACCGGCATAAGACCGTCATTTTCACCGGCTTGGTACCGGTAAATTGCCGGATGATAACTACGGCAGGTATCCGGCACACGTACCGGGCCGGTACCGAATAATCCACCGGGGCGGTACTGGCCCGGTTATTGTTGGAAGGCATTTAGTGCCGGTTTATTACCGGCTGCACAACCGGCTAGGTATTGGTCCAGTACCGGCATAAGTGTGTTCATTCCACCGGCGCAGTACCGGTAAATTGCCGGATGATAACTTCGGTAGGTATCCGGCAACCGTACCGAGCCGGCACTAATGAATATCTGACACAGTACCGGGCCGGCACTAAAAAACAACCGGTGTGGTACCGGGCCGGTTAAAAAAATTACATGTCAGTCTGATTAATTGTTTAATTATTATTATTATTATCAATGTTATTATTAATTTTAAATTGGAAACAGTAAATATATTAAATGCTGAAACAGAGAAACATAAACAATTATAGAAAAATCTGAAGACTCGAGGGATTGAACTCCGGACCCTGAGGCTGCAAAGTCGACACCATATCCGCTAACCTAAACCTGCATATGGAAAGCAAATGCAAAGTGAGCTTATAAAGTCCAACCGACATTACAGCTGGCAGCAGTACCGGGCCGGCACTAATATTCAACCGGTGCGGTACCGGGCTAGTATTTGTATTTTTTAATTTATTTTAATTCAATTAAAATTATTATAAATAAATAAAAATAGTAATTATAAATAATTATAACCACCCTATTCACAGCCTGGATGCCGGGCAGGCACCAATAAACAACCTACCCGGTATTAATATAATTTCCAGCATAACTAATTAATTTATTTATTATTAATAATTAAATTAATTAATTAATTTTCAAATTTTTTCCTCTTCTTTAATTCTTCTTCTGCTAGTTTAACAATAGCTGGGCCGATTCAAATATTATCACCGGCAAGTCTTCTTCGGCGGTATAGAAACAGAAGTAAATTATAGTACCGGACCGGTGCTACGCCGGTGCTGGTCCGGTAAAAATATTATCACCGGCAAGTCTCCTTCGGCGGTATAGAAACAGAAGTAAATTATAGTACCGGGCCGGTGCTACGCCGGTACTGGGCCGGTAAAAATATTATCACCGGCAAATCTTCGGCGGTATAGAAACAGAAGTAAATTATAGTACCGGTCCGGTGCTACGCCGGTGCTGGGCCGGTAAAAATATTATCACCGGCAAATCTCCTTCGGCGGTATAAAAACAGATGTAAATTATAGTACCGGGCCGGTGCTGGGCCAGATATTTTTAATCAACCGGCCCGGTACACATTACCAGTACCGGTACAAATCCACATTTACCACCGGGTCGGTACTGGGCCGGTATTTATTTCATATCCGGCCCTGTACCTTTTTGCCGGTACCGGCATAAGTCCGACTTTACAACCGGTTCGGTACCATGCCGGTCGTTAGTGCTGGCAGACCTCCAACTTTTCTGCCTGGGAAGAGCTTTCGTGAATCCCGCTTTGTGACAAATACGAATTGGAGCCATGATGCAATTTTCCTGAATTCGTGAAACTGTATTGAACTTCCGAACCTTCTATCCGTACGAATTCACTGGACAAGTTTTGAGCCTTTATTTGTTTTCAATTCGTTAGCACGAATTCAATGCTTTCCAAGGCCATTTCTTTCGAATGCGAATTCGTTTGGACAAATTGGTACATATTGAATTAAATTCAATTGAATATGCAAAGAGCTTGAGTGAATCCCGCTTTGTGACAAATACGAATTGGAGCCTACCAAAAATGTTAATTCGTTTCAATTCATTTGAATTAGTTTTTTTTAATGGGAAGCCTTTTTAAAATGTCTCCAATAGAACTTCTCCAGGTGCGAATTTTCGGTTGCGCTGACCTAGTGAATAGTCGTGCCGACCTCAGTATTATTTTTGATAAAAATCTTCAGTTTTAAATATACAAAAAAATATTCTAAACCAAATTTTAATGCACATTTGAAAAATAGTGTGAATCTGATATATAATTTTCCTATATATTATTCATAAAAAGGAGGGAAGTTATTGCTTTTAAAAACAATCAAATTTTACATAAAATAAAATTCAATTTCATCTCCGAAGCATTTTTTTTGAAACGTGTGTTTTTTTTGTTTTTAGTATGTACCTGCATTGTTTTAAAAAAATTAATACAACAATCTAATCATAGATACTTCAACTCGATTTATATTTTAATCGAATTGAATACATTTTGGTATTAAAATATGCAAATTATTATTTTTAACGCAGTGTAATTTCATTTTAAAATACTAGAACGATATTAGCGTGTATTTTTAATATAGAAAAACTTGTGAATAAAATAAAAATAATAAAATGGAGCAACAAAGTCAATATTCTTTAAAAAAGAAAAACTTAATATTTTTATAAAATTATTTTGCGCAACTCAAAAATCATACTCTTGAGTATGAAATAAAGTGGTTTCAATAGAAAAAACCATACTTATAATTTCAACAAAAATAAATTGAAAAATTAACTAAAAGTCAAGTTATTTGGATTGGTTTGAATCGTAAATAAATTATTGCCTTACATGTGAGTGAAAAGAATTTATATTATTAACAGATTTAAAAATAACTTGTACAAAATAACTAGGGTTTTATCCCCAAAAAACGAAAATTAATATTGCAGGTGACAATAAGTGAACTCTGTATTTTCAAATACAAAAAATACTCAATAATAGGATTTAATGTTATTTAATAAAAATAAAATTATGATTTTCCTATTTCCCTGTGTTTTTATCGAATTGATCTCTTCTTAGTTTTTTGTTCATAGATACGATATTGGAAGTCATAGAACCTTACATCTGTAGGTTGTTTAAAAGCTGATCACATCATGTTGCTTCCTTCTTCAAGTCGAATCAAGTGTCAAAATTTCTGTTTTTGCTGGAAAATAAAAGCAAAATCATTATCATTACTACATATAAAGACATTTTTAATGAGGTTTTTTTAACAAATGTAATTTGAAACGTTATAACTTACTTTTATTTTATCGCATAATTTATGAAACAGTCAAAGACTGTCCAGTTTTCTTAGTCTTGACTTAGTTTTCCTCTTCTCTTGAGATTTTTCAAATGATTGTCTTATTACGCTTCTCTATTTCAGCTGTTTCAGTTTCTTCATTCTTCTTGTAAAAAATGAAAATATCAGTTATAATTGCGTGAATTATTTCAGTTCAACATTACCTTACCTCTTGTAAATAATTATAAATGCTTACATAAAGACCTTGCTGATTAGGAATACAACACACCATCCAATAATTATTTGGCCTAATATAGAATGCAATAAGCCAAACCAAAATTTGAGAAAGTTTCATACACACAATTTGAATTTTTATTATTTCTCCACCTGAAAGGAAACTTAATATTTGTATTAACTAAAATATATGACGCATATGTGTAAATTTTGATTAAATTTTTATGCTTTTCAAAGTTACTTGCATTATTATTTATTATAAAAAATTAAGATATATTTAATTCCTTCTCCGTCATTATTAGTAAAATCATAACATATTGCATAAACAAAAAATAAAAATTTTTTTTTAAATAATGAGGTGTTTCGCACTTGAATGCACGATAATTTTGACTTTTGTCGTCAAAATAAAAAGGAACGTACATGAAGTAACATATTCATGTATTAAATATTTTTAAATGTAATTTCTGGTTTTAATTCAAAGTGCATAACGTTCCTTTTCCAAATATAACATATTGCATAAACAAAAAAAAAATAATTTTTTTAAATGACGTATTTCGCACTTTAATGCACGATAATTTTGACTTTTGTCGTCAAAATAAAAAGGAACTTACATGAAGTGACACATTCATGTAATAAGTATGAAATATTTTAAATGTAATTGCTGGTTTCTCATTCAAATTGCATAACGTTCCTTTTCCGTTATTATTACTTATATATAACATATTGCATAAAAAAAATAAAAAAATTTTTTTAATAATAACGTATTTCGCACTTGCTGCACGATAAATTTGACTTTTGCCGTCAAAATAAAAAGGAACGTACATGAAGATACACATTCATGTAATAAATATTAAATATTTTTAATCTCATAGCTGGTTTCTAATTCAAATTGCATAACGTTCCTCTTTCGCCATTATTGTTAAAAATGTAACAACGTGTATGAACAAAATATAAATAAATGTTTTTAAAATAATGACGTATTTGCAAAAAATATGTAAATATTTATCACATTTAAAAAAATAATAATTTTGACTTTCACCGTCAAAGTTAAAATTAACTAAAGAAATTGTGGATTTTACTTTAAAACTGTTAGTTTTGTCTGATATCATTTAAAAATTTTACTTTTTTTGCACCTTATTTTTCCAGTCATACTAAAAAGTAACTAAATACATTGGGAATCTTTTTTGAAACTGTTAATTCTGTTTGATTCCGTTTACCAGTTTATCCACTTTCAAAAGTTATATCTAAACTGTAGGGAATGGTGTTAATTTCATTGCTTTTATAATTTTTGCTAGGTGCGCTCTCATAATCTTGGGGTTAATCAAATACTTATCTGTGAACGGATCTCTACCCAGCGCCACGCTTGCACAGCGTGCTGCAGAATGCAGGCCACAACTGGAACCGTCATTCTGTGTTTGAAGACAAATGGAGCGTACTTTTTCAGATGACAATTTCGGATATCTCTTTTTTATGAATATGCGTTCTTCTTCAGCAAGATCTTTGTACGTTAACTCTGTGTAAGAGCTGTCAAAAATTGTAAGATTTCTATCTTCTGATGTGCCATTCCTATAGTAGTAAAATCGCCAGTGTTTTATACAATTCCCTCCAACAATTTGAATGTCCTGATCATTAATACATTCAGGCACATCTACATGCTTCATAATGTTATGAACGCTTAGTGTTTGGAAGTTGGAATGTTCTTGCACAACTTGTAAGAATGTATCTAAAGCTTCATCGTCTAACCATTCCCTTTCGCTCTCGACAATTTTTAAGCACGGTTCCAACTTTTCTGGAGCCCAAGCTAACATTATCTGTTTCACTCTTTTCTTTCTTTTTGTTGGCACTTAACTTTCCATGCTTTTTTCTTTTTTCTTTTCTGTCAAGAAAATTTCTTCAATTTCCACGTCATTGATCTTTCTTTTGCTTTGATTTACTTCCACTTCATGTACATTAGCTGTAGGCTCTGCATTTGCAATTTCCACGTCATTGATATTACTTTTGCTTTGATTTACTTCCACTTCATGTACATTAGCTGTAGGCTCTGCATTTGCAATTTCCACGTCATTAATCTTTCTTTTGCTTTGATTTACTTCCACTTCATGTACATTAGCTGTAGGCTCTGCCTTTGAGGCCCTGTTATCAAGAATGTACTTTGGTTCGCGGATGTTCAATTTTCTAGAGGTACGGCTATCAATGATTTCCGGAATCATGCAATCAAAATAAAATCGCGTCAAATGTGGCTCAATCATTTTTTTCCAGAAATCATCATTTCTCCATACAAAAATGACTTTCATTCCAAATGGAGTCCACAACACTAAAAGACCCCAAGCTCTTCTGGTTGCATGCATTTGTTCTTGAATTTGGTAGTAGTATGAATGTCTTGAGTTTAGATGTAAGTTTGGTTTCTTCTTGTCAAAGATACCCTTTAGATCTGGGTAAGTTTTTAAGAGTACAGCAGGTGTAAGATCTTCTCCTCTTTGAGGACATTTTATTTCTACAACTCCACCTTCTGAAACGCTGTACGTAAAACAGGGCTTCTTTGTCTGAGCCTTAGGTCCAAAGGCTTTTAAATCTTTTGGATCGGCATTAATCAGACCATCTGGTGATGCCGCCAAGTACTCTAACTCAGGATCTATCCATATTCCAGTTTGTTCAACAGGAAGACCTATTTTCTTGTCCAATTCCTTTCTCGCGTTTTCTTCGTTTTCTATACCATAAAACTCAGCATCTGAAGGATCCCTTGAAGACGGGTACAACAGTTTCGTCACCAAAGAAGCACACAACGTTGATTTTCGTCTTTTACAGATTTCTCCAAAATTTGAAGACGTCAACATTTTTCCATGGTAATCTTTCCACTCTTCATTTGATCTTTGATCAAAAGTGCGTTCTGCAATGGAAATTCTATTTTTCTGATAAACTTTTAAAGTTTGGAGAAAAATTTCTTTTTGAGTGTCAAACATTTCCTCTTCCATGTCTACGTCCTCTGCAAGTGTACCGTAATTTTTGTCATTGAATTTGCTGGTTATTTTCTTGTTTCTTTTTTTAATCTTATTGTATTGCTTGTTTCTTTCTCTTTTTTCATCTCTTTGCTTCTCCATCTTCAGCACAGAAGCAGGTACGGAATATCCCAGATGTTTTAAAACAACACTTTGCAAGTGTTTTGTAATCCAACCAATTATTGCGCAGTGACATCGAGCACAATAGCTCCCAGTCTTTGAAAGAGATTTTCTTTTTCCTGCACAATGCTTGCAAATTAATGCATTAAATGATTCGACTACATTGGTTGTAGTATCCAGTAATAGACTGTCAATTATCAAAAAAGTCTTCCATGTAAGCGCTGAAGCTGCTTAATGATTTGAAATTCATTTAATAAAGAAATATCCTTTTCTTCTTCAAGAACATCGTCAACGCCATTTGTTGACTCTACTTGTTGAGAATTACATTCTTTATTTGTTGACTCTATCTCTTGAGAATTAGAATCCTTTTCTTCCACAACAACATCGTTAACTCCATTTGTTGGCCTTTATTTGTTGAGAACTGCATTCTCTTTCGGTTGACTCCATCCCATGAGGATTAAATTCAGCTACAGCATTTATCTCGTTGTTTTCTGTAGTCTGATTCATGCAAGGCCATCCACCTAACGAAGAACAGTTTTCATGGCTACCAAACACGTGATGAGGAACATTCATTATGTCCTTTTTAAGAAGTGCAATTTTTTGATCATAGGACAATGTAATATCTTCCCTTCTTCTTTTAGCAGCTGCTTTTATCTCTTTGCGAAATTTTTGCACATTTTCCTTTAAAATTTTACGAACTTTTGCCATGCGTTTTCTAACGTTCATTTTGACGATGCGAGCTGTTTTGGTTTTAATGATATGACGTCCTTTTTTTCTAATAACCTTTTTAGCTCTTGTAGCAAATGCTTTTTTAACTCGTCGTACTTTAGGAACTACTGCTTTACAGTACTTCGTGTGATTTTTCAGTGCATGATTAGTACAGGCAAGCTTCTTAACTTGGACTCCAAATTTTTTGTAGGGATCAGCTTTCTTAATAGCACAAATTGCACTACTGTCTCCGTCACCAATAAAATTTTTGTAGACGATACCGTGCTTGTCCCAACTGTTTTTAAGCGCTTCAACAGTTCCTACCGGTTCCCTTGAAGAAGAAGCTTTTTCTATGCTAAAGTTTTGATAACAGTCGTGGTTATCAACATTTGTTCCTCCTTTTTCGCACGTTGCACATGTTTTGCACATAACTTTTAAATCCAAAGGTTTCTTCGTTTCTGTTCCTATTATGGTAACAGCACCACCAAGAGAACCGTAAAGTCCTCCAGCAAAACTTTTTTGCAACTACGAGCCGTCTCCATGAACTGTACCTAAAGGAACAATAACTTCTTCCCCTTCTGGTCCTTTAATTGTTTTATACAGACCTTTTTTAATAAGGGCTTCTCTCTCCTCTTTTCCAGTTTCTCGCATAATCTCTTCAGATGTTTTTATTATAAGAGGAATCAATAGTTTTTGATGAGTCAAGTAAGCAGTTGACGAAATGCACAGAATACCTGCAGCTGCAAGTAATTCTTCCATATTTGAGTGACCACTACCTGCAGTCATACTCCCGAAGACCATCGCTGTATTTACATCCATTTTTTCAGAATTTGTTGGATGAGATTTTTGTCGAAATTTTTTACCACAGCCTTTACAACAAAAGTGAATAAATGTCTTGAAGCCCTTTTGAGTCGTCTTTTCTATTTCCCATCTCTTTTGTGTACAAAATACTTTGTGTTGATCCTCATCATCGTACGCTACTTTAAAAAGGCTTTCTATCAAGTACTCCAAGTCTACAATGCGATTGCCTTCAATTTTTTTACTTCCAACATTCACCTCCTCAGTTTCATCACCATCATCATTTGTGAATGTCAATTCATCATTAATGATCGCAGAAGAAGATATGATCTCTTCAATTTTTTTACTTCCAACATTCACCTCCTCAGTTTCATCACCATCATCATTGTCATTTGTGAATGTCAATTCATCATTAATGATCGCAGAAGAAGATATGATCTCGTTTCTAGAAAAAGCCGTCCTTGTGGAAGCAGTAGACATTTGGTCATCATCCTCATAAGCCGTCCTAGTGGAGCAAGTAGATGCATTTTCCTCCTTATCACATTCAATGACTTTCAAAGAATAATTGTGATCACCAGCATCAGGACTTATACTAAAAGATAGGTTATCGATTTCTGGAATGTGATGATGTAAAGGAAAAGAGTATGTGCCATTGCAGTTTCGGATGTCGCCATCAAAAGACATTTCCTTATTTCCAATCTTTTCCTTTGCTAAATTGATCACAGAATCCCCGGTGTCCGCGATTGCTGCTTCATTTTCAGTAATCAAGCAGGTTTTACCTTTCTCCATTTCAGTAATAAAGGATTTATCCTTTACAGTTTCTGCGGCTGAGTTGTCTAGCTTATCTCCTGTTTTCTTTTTAACAACGGCCAAAATTTTCTCTAATTTCTTTTTCTCACGTCTGTAATAATATATTTCATATATGCCATATAAATATAAATAAATATAATTTTTTGTATTAAAATTAAAATAATTTGTAAAGTTAAAAATACTTGCATGGAAAACTCATAGCTTTTACAAAATTCTTTCAAAATTAAGTATAAATTCTAAATGTAAGATTTTTATATACATTAGCGACATTTTTTCCAATAAAAGTAACAATAGCTAGACCCCCTCCTCTTTAAATGCTTACATAACACTTGAATGGTTCCTTATCAAAATTTCACAAATGAGGCATTTCACGTCAGAAATATCACGATTTCCAAAGGGTCTCCCGATTTTCGCAAAACTTCGTGGGATTATGGTTCTATATAATGGAGACGATTGCTAAGCGCAAGATTGAGAGAGTTCAGTATGACAAAATGATTCAATGTAAAAGAGATAAATATATTTAATGTGTTCGTATAATTCTGTGTTTTGTTATTTTTGTATTCATGCTCTCTCTGTTTCTGTCTTCAAGTTAAATATTTAATTTTCTGGTTACATTTGTAACATTGTGGCGACCGTGACGTAGTTTTTCTTGAAGAATTTAAAGTGAATAATTTCTGTCGAAAAACGTGGCCAAGATGGACGCCTTGAAGAGAACTCGAACGATCCACCGAACGGCATTCACGAGAACACTCAGCGAAATGAATGCAATATTGGAAAGAGATGAATTGGACAAGGATCAGATCGCTGTTGTGTTTGAGTTGTTGGAAGAAAAAATGACCGATCTAGACAAATCTTCGAGATTGGTGTTGGATGCTATTCTTTCCCTTGATGTAAGCGTGGATATTGCCGCCATATTTGAATCTGAAGGAGCGTCTACTGACGAATATCGAAAACGATTTCTTGCTGCAAAAAGAACTGTAACTAAGTTGTTGGAACAAACGCAGGTTTCAAGAGGCAGTGTTTTATCAAGTCCAATTTCGGTTCATCAAAATAACAGGAAGACGTTTCAACTGCCAAAAATAGAAATAGTGAAATTCTCTGGAAATGTGCGTGACTGGTTAATGTTCTGGAATCAGTTTCGAAAAATACACGAGGATCCGGATATTGATGCAGAGGATAAGTTTCAACACCTAATACAATCTATGGAAACTAAATCTCGAGCTTACGAATTGGTGAGCAGTTTTCCACCTACAAGAGAGAATTATGAAAACGTTATCGCTAGCTTAAAAAATCGGTTTGGACGAGACGAGCTTCAAGTCGAAGTATATGTACGAGAGTTGTTAAGTCTGGTTTTGAATAACGTAGTACGAGGAAAAGATAAGGTTTCTCTTGTTACATTGTACGATAAATTGGAAGCACACATGAGAGCACTGGAAACTTTGGGAGTAACATCCGACAAATGCGCGGCTATGCTTTATCCCTTAGTGGAATCATCTCTTCCTGAAGATATTTTGAGAGTATGGCAGCGTTTACAAACAGCAAGTAATGCGAAGGATTCAAAAACTCGTTTGACTAAGTTGATGGAATTTTTATGTGCTGAAGTTGGAAATGAGGAAAGAATCAGTATGGCTGTTGCTGGATTTTCGTTCGGAGTATCTGAGAAGAGTAAACGGCAAAAGGTTAAAGAAGATTCTTGTGAAGTGGCAACTGCAGTGGAACTATTAACTATTCAAGAGAAAAAAATTTTAGAGTGCATTTTTTGTGAAAAAAGTGACCATGATAGCCAGAACTGTTACAAGGCAAAAAAGTTGTCATTGAAGGAGCGTCGTGTTGTTGTTAAGGAGCTTGGTAACTGTTTTAATTGTTTGAAACCAGGCCATAATTACAAACACTGTCGGTCCAAAGTGAAATGTGGTTGGTGTTGTAAAAAGCACGTTCTTTTGATGTGTCCTGGACAGGTTAAATATGAGGGTAGTGAAAGTGGAGCAGGCGCGAAAATTCAAATAAATGATATTAACAATTTTGCAAGTTTGTCGAGTGCTCCTGAAGTTTATCTGCAAACATTGTGTGTGAAAATGGTCAACGGAAGTCGAGAATGTGTAGTGCGTGTGTTGATTGACAGTGGTTTGCAGCGATCTTACCTGGCTCAAGAGGTCGCTAGGAAATTAAATTATACTCCGATCCAGACTCGACAGGTGTCTCACTCACTCTTTGGAGGCACCAGATCTGAGCCTCAATCGCATAAGGTGTTTTTAGTTCGTGTAAAAAACCTAAGAGATAATTACACATGTGATATTGAGGCAATGGATCAAAAGATCATCTGTGATGACATCGCGCGAATTAAACCAGCTGAATGGGTACAAGAACTTCGTGACAAGGGTGTGCATCTTTCTGATATTGGAGAAGGCAAGCGGCCTGTAGATCTCCTCATTGGGGCAGACGTTGCTGGAAAGTTGCTGACAGGAAGGAAAATCGATTTGGATAATGGTTTGACAGCTGTGGAGACACATTTGGGTTGGACGATTATGGGGAAAAATTCAACGGTTCAATCAAGGTGTGATACAATTTTATTAGTTAATGAAATGAATGTTGAGGAGTCGACTGTATCTGACCTTTGGCGTTTGGATATTATAGGTATTGATGATCCGGCAAGGAGAAAAACAAAACTTGAGAGAGAAGCAGACGTCGAACGAAGATTCCAAGAAACAACAACCTTGAATGACGATAACAGATATGAAGTTCTTTTGCCTTGGAATCAAGATCACCCGCCAGTTTCGTCAAACAAAAATCTTGCGATAAAAAGACTGAAAAATACGCAAGAAAAATTAAAAAAGTGTGGTTTGTTTGACGAATACGACAAGGTTTTCATCGAATGGGAAAAGAATGACATAATCGAGAAAGTACCTGAAGATGAACTCGATTATGTGTCACACTATTTACCTCATCACCCAGTGATTAAGCTGAGTAGCAGTACAACGAGAATCCGACCAGTTGCCGATGCGTCAGCGAGGGAGAAAAATTTTCCATCTCTTAACCAGTGTCTCGAGAAGGGGCCTAATTTGATTGAGCTGATACCGTCGGTTCTGTTGAAATTTCGAGAGAGAAAAGTGGGGGTCATTGCTGATATCCGAGCGGCATTTCTACAGATTAGTGTTGCTCCCGGTGAACGTGACTATTTGCGATTTTTTTGGTTCCGTGATGGTGAAATGATAGCATTTCGTCATAAAAGAGTTGTTTTTGGCTTGACATGTAGTCCTTTTTTATTAGGAGCTACTATTAAATTACATATAAAAAACATTTTAGAGGGAAGTTTTAAATCAAGTTCGAAAAAAGCAATTATTGAGAAGATGCGCGAGTGTTTTTATTCTGACAATTGCGTGACAAGTGTTGAATCGATGGAGGAACTGCATTTATTTAAAGATGAAGCCACTGATGTTTTAAAAACAGCAGGCTTTGACCTTCGAGGGTGGGAGTTTGCTGGGGACTTGAATAAAAGTGAAACTTCTGTATTGGGACTGTTATGGGATAAAGTCACAGATGGACTTTCTGTCAATCTGTCATGGTTGCAGGATGTGCGGATTGATAGTCTAACAAAAAGAACGATTTTATCTGTGGCTCAGCGTGTTTTCGATCCAATTGGATTTACGTGTCCGGTTATGTTGCTACCTAAGCTCATGATTCAGAATCTGTGGAAGGAAAATATCAATTGGGATGAAAAACTAGAAGGTGAAGTGAAAAATGATTTTCTTAAGTGGTTTAAATGTTTATCTGATCTAAGTTCTGTTAAAATACCGAGACAACTCGGCATTAGCAAGGATAAAAGTATTATAAGTTTTCATTCGTTTTCTGATGCATGTGGTGTTGCATATGCCGCGGCTGTGTTTATTCGAGTGGAAACAGGTAACAATGTTGAAGTTCAGTTGATTGGTGCGAAATCGCGGGTGGCACCAACGAAAAATACGACTATTCCTCGACTAGAATTGCTAGCAGCGGCGATATCAGCAAGGTTGACAAATACATTGATAGGAACATTTCACCTTGAAAATCCTGAAATAGTATATTGGTCGGATTCATCCACTGTTCTGACATGGATCAAGCGTGAGGCTCAGTGGAGCATATTTGTGTGGAATCGAGTGCAGGAGATAAGGAAACTTACTTCTGGATCAGAGTGGAAACATGTTCCGGGAACGGAGAACCCGGCTGACTTGCCATCACGAGGTTGTAATGCATTACAACTGTCTACTTCGAGATGGTGGGAGGGACCGAGCTGGTTGAAATTACCTCGAAGTGAGTGGCCAAGTGCAGAACTTCAGATCGACGAGAATGAAATAAATAGTGAGAAACGCAGAACTGCGGTAAGTTTGTCAGCAATTGTAAATTCGAAATCTATAAATAGTTGTGATTTATTTTCTCGATATTCTGAGTTTAATAGAATTGTTAGAATCGTTGCTTGGTTACGTAGATTCAATTTCAATGTAAAAATAAAAAATTGTGATAAAGAAAAAAGAATTTTAACAAAATTTTTAACTAGTGAGGAAATTGCAAATTCTGAAATGTCGGTATTAAAGTTAGCACAAAAAGAAATGTTTATAAATGAAAATGACGATAAGTTAAAATATCTTAATGTTTTTAAAGATGAAAATGATTTATTGAGAGTAAAAACAAAGATTTTTAATCGTCCAGATGATAGAAATTTTCGTTGTCCTATTGTCTTGGATTCCGCACATTGTATTTCTTTACGATTGATAGAGGAAACGCACCGCAATCTCAAACACGCGCATGCACATATTTTGCTTAACACTTTACGGGATAAATATTGGATTTTATCCGTGCGACGAAAAGTTCGCTCGGTGATTTCAAGATGTGTAACATTTAAACGTTATAATGTCAAAAGAATGGAATCGGAAAAATCACCTTTGCCATTGGAGAGGGTGAGGGACGCTGCTGTGTTTGAGGTAGTGGGTATCGATCTAGCGGGACCTCTGTACTTAAGGGGAAATAAGAAAGTATACGTGTGTTTGTTTACATGTGCGGTTTATAGGGCAATACATTTGGAATTGTTATCATCATTGTCAACGCCATCTTTCGTTAAAGGTTTATGTAGGTTCATAGCGAGAAGAGGTAGACCGAGTGACGTATTCACGGACAATGGGACAAATTTTGTAGGCACAGAAAATGATCTTGAAAAATTGAATTGGGACAATATTGTAAATAATAGCTCCGTTCAGAGAATTAAGTGGCATTTTAATCCACCATCTGCTCCATGGTGGGGAGGATGGTGGGAGCGTCTTATAAGAATTGTAAAACAATTATTACGGAAAATTTTGGCAAAGGCCTCTGTCGATTATGAAGATATGCTTACTATTTTGTGTGATTGCGAAACGATAATAAATTCTCGACCTTTGACTTACATGTCAAATGACATTTCTGACTTGACGCCGTTAACGCCTAATATGTTTTTGAGGGAATTGCCAGAAATCGGTGTACCGGATTTGGACATATTGCAGATTACTGACATTCGAGAGCGCTCGCGATACTTGCAGACGCTTAAATCAAATTTGAGGCAACGATTCCGTAATGAATATTTAGGGCAGTTACGGGAAAATTTGAAATTTAAAGAATCGCGTGAGTTAAAATTTGGCGATTTAGTACTTATCGGAAGCAAGAACAAAAAGCGTTTAGAATGGCCATTGGGAAGAATAGTTGATTTGTTAAAGGGACATGATGGTCATGTTAGGGTTTACAAAGTAAAGACTGCGAATGGAGAATTGACTCGACCTATACAACGGTTGTATCCGTTGGAAGTAGATCATACAATTGTAAATGAGAGAGAAACTACGGAAAAGGTTATCATAGAGAAAATTGACAAAATTCGCCCGAAAAAGAACAATAAAGTTGATGTACTACGAAAAAATGAGTGCTCGATTGAAACGAATGAAATTAAAAAACCATATGTAACTCGAAGTGGTAGAACTATTAAACCCAGATTTGTGAAAAATTAATTGAGCTTAGCTCAAGGTGGGAGAATGTTGAGAGAACGAGTGAGCGAGTATGTGGTGGGAGTGATAAGGAAATCGGGGTTTGCGAAAAGGGCCGAAAACAGGCGAATGATTTTGGAGACGATTGCTAAGCGCAAGATTGAGAGAGTTCAGTATGACAAAATGATTCAATGTAAAAGAGATAAATATATTTAATGTGTTCGTATAATTCTGTGTTTTGTTATTTTTGTATTCATGCTCTCTCTGTTTCTGTCTTCAAGTTAAATATTTAATTTTCTGGTTACATTTGTAACATTTAATATAACTGTTCTTTCACTGTAAACTCGTGTTTATTTTCACTACACGGAAAGATGTTATTATTAAATTTTATAAAAGTATTTTACAAGTGTAGGACAAAATGCGACAAAGGAAAATTTTGCTATCAACAAAACCAACACAGTAAATCTTAATTTAAGATCGGTCTTAAATTCAGCACTGTCTGCTATAATGTTAAAGAAAATGTTGTATATCAATTTAATGCTGCTTTCCTGCTTTAAAATAAGACTCTCTTTTTACTGTGAAACTTTAACAAAACGTACCTATATAAAATTTAGTAAAGTTATATTAAAATTTGTTAAAAGTTTTCGATATTTGATATAACTTTACTAAATATAGTATAATTTTTATTAAAGTTTAATACTTCTAATATAATAACTTTCTTTCCGCGTAGAGTGCAGCCGCGTTTTTGCATGAATTACAAAAAATCTTTTGAATTTAGATACTTAGAAAGACTCGTATCGATGATTTGTGAAAAATTAAATAATTTTTCACTGTCAGCTTGCATAAATCTTCAAGATTTTTAAAAACATTATTCACCAACAATAACATCAAATAGCTTATTTCAAAGAGTACTAAAAGAAAAAAAATGTTAAAAAAATTTGCGATGCAAAATCAAAATAATTTCCGATTTTCTGAAATGCCCCATATAGTTATTTTTTTATTAAGTATGTTACATTTCAATTTATAATTTTAGCACTGCACATAACGGTCCCACAATTCAAAAGGAAGTTGAAGTAAAATCACTTCCAAGCTTGCGTGGCTATGCGGTATGCGTATTTGACTTGTGTCCTCTAGGTCTAGGTTTCGATC
Organism: Leptopilina syphax; assembly: GCA_032872505.1. Lineage (NCBI taxonomy): Eukaryota > Metazoa > Arthropoda > Insecta > Hymenoptera > Figitidae > Leptopilina > Leptopilina syphax. The sequence continues at coordinate 660,137 of CM065471.1, forward strand.
CCCCGTGCGTGCGAAATTTTTCATTCTTAGTTTTAAGTGTTCTGTGTATAATTCTGAATATTGTTACATAAAGTATAAGTTTAAATAATTATTAACAATGATAATAATAATTTAGTCATTAATTTAAATAAATAAGATAGTCTGTTTAAATTATTAAAGAAAATAAGAAAAATATTTATTAAAAACTTATTGCAAAAAAAGATATTCTATTAATTATTCATATTTTTATTCATACTCATAAACATTTATTTGTTCTATGCAACTATTAAATTTCTGCTTGGGTATTATTTATGATAAATCGTTTTTGTTATAGAATTGTTATATATTTTTTCTAAAACAATGTTCTAGTTTTGTTCTAGAATTGTTACAGACTTTGGTTCCTATTTTGTGCCTCCAGGGGGACGACATTTTGACCTGCCTGTTCCTTACCAGTTACAGAACTTGTTCTTTTTGTTCTGGAATAGTTATAGAATTATTCTGTAACTTTGCACACTGGGTTGTTAGCTTCGTGGAAATTTCCAAGAATAGAAAGTATTTTTTATGTTCAATTTAGAATTAGATACCTAATTGTAAAAAAGTAATTAAAAGGGAAGAACAAAAATAAAAACATGTATCTTCTTTATTTAATGTTTGTTGTAAAATGTCGATTACATTGTTCACCAAATTATTTAATAATTATTTTGTTCTCAACGATGCAACATTTAAGAGCAATTTTCTTATGAACAAGTAGAATTATTTTTCTTGAACAAAAATGGACTTGTGCTTTTGCATTACCTGACTATTTCGAAATGTAGTGCACAACCCTGGTAAAAATTTCGGACTAATTCCGGATTAAATACGGACAGATTAGTACGGATTAGTCCGAAAATTGTACGAAAAAGGTCCAAAAATGATCCGCGTAAGTCTGATACCAATACGAACGAAAACCAGAATTCGAAAACACTCCGGAGTAATCCTGAATGTCTACAAATTCAGTCCGTAATTAGTCCGCAACAATCCGAATTTATGACCGGCGAAAAATTCTTCTAAAATAAGTACTGAATTATCCGAAATCAATATGTAAAGAATACGGAATCAGTCCGCAACAATCCGAATTTAATTTGGTTAAAAAAAACTTAATCCGCAAAATGTCCGAAACAATCCGAATTCTGTAAGCAAGAAATACGATATTAGTACGGAACAATTTGAAATTAAGTGTGGAAAAATCCTGTTCCGAAACAAGTACAAAACAATCTGAAAATTGTTTGCAATGAATCCGGAAATTGTCTGCAACAATTTGGATATAATCCAATTAAAAGACATAATCCGAAACAATCCGAAATCTGTATACTAAGAATCCGAAAATTGTCTGCAACAATCCGGATTTAATCCAATTAAAAGCCATAATCGTAAACAACAACGCAATAATCCGAAATCTGTACGCAAAGAATCCGACATTAGTTTGCTCAAATTTGGAATTAGTGTTGGAAAATCCTATTCCAAAACAAATACGAAATAATCCGAAATATGTATGCTAAGAATCCGGAAATAGTCGGCCACCTGAATCATATTATCTCCCTGGTAAAAATTTCGGACTAATCCGGATTAAATCTGGACATATTAGTGTGGATTATAGTCCGACAACTGTACGAAAAATGTTCGAAAATGATCCGCGTTAATCTAACATCAATCCGAGCGAAATTATAAATCCTAAATCAGTCTGGAGCAATATTGAATGTATATGAATAAAGTTCGTAATTATTCCGCAACAATCCGAAATTATGTCCGTTAAAAATTTATCTAAAATAAATACGGAATAATCCTCAATCAATAGGTAAAGAATACGAAATCAGTCGACACTAATCCGAATTTAGTCCAGTTAAAAAATTTAATCCAAAGCAAGTATGGAACAATCCAAAATCTGAATGCAAAGAATCCGGTAATAATCAGCGGAAATCTGAATAATATCCTATCAAAACAACCCAATCCAAAAATAAGTCTTTTAATAATATGGAATTTTTAAATATATACAATCCACAGACAGTCCAAAACAATTCATATTCAATCCAATTCAAAGACTTAATCCGAAATGATTTTAGTATAATATTGAATTTGAATATTAAAAACAATTTGTATTAAATGCAGATAAATTCAAACTATAATTATAATTTCGCATGACAAAAACCTGACCAAAACCAGATTCACATTTGGAAGTTGCGTATTATCAGACGAACTTCGGACTAGATCGGACTAATTTCGGATTCACTGGTTATACACAAACCGCATTGAGTTTGGATTTATCCGGACTAATTCCGAGCGACAGAAACCTGAAAATAAGCAGACTGTTTCGGATTAGCTGCGGATTCACTGGTTAAACCAACTGGATTACTTCTGCATTTACTAGTCGCATATGATCTGACTAACTTAGAACTAAACCAGACTAATTACGGATTCAATAGTTATAAAAAACGGTATTGATTTTAAACGTACAGTACCGTCCGAAATTGTCAGTCCACCCATTTTTAAAGGAATGGAAAAAATTTTTTAACATTAAATTCATGAAAACTAAAATTTTTTTTGTTTTTTATTTTGAAAGACGATAAAATTTTGAAAAGAATAAGACCTTACAGAAGTCATTTGGCCAAAATTTGTAGAAGATATTCTTAAAAATCGTAATTTTCAACGTTTTACAAAAATTTGAATAACTTCTAAAATAATGAACGCTTTTTAATAATCGTAGGCTTATTTTAAAGGTCATTTTCTACGAAGTAATAATTACTTATAGGCATTAACCTGTAATTTTTTACTTGGAATAAGCATGACGTCAAAGTTGGACAAAAAAGTTCAAAAAATTTCAAATAATATTATTAAAAGAAAAGTAATTTATGAAATTCAAACATATTTTTTTATTAACTTTTCTTCAAAAACCTTCACCATATCATGTTTTATATATGTTCTAGATTAGTTTTTAGTACAAAAAATTTATTTCAAATTTCTCCAATTTTTTTGTCCAACTTTGACGTCATGCTTATTCTAAATAAAAAATTACAGGTTAATGCCTATAAGTAATTCTTATTCCGTAGAAAACGACCTTTAAAATAAGCCTACGATTATTAAAAAGCGTTAATTATTTTAGAAGTTATTCAAATTTTTGTAAAATATTGAAAACGACGATTTTTAAGAATATCTTCTACAAATTTTGGCCAAATGACTTCTGTGAGGTCTTATTCTTTTCAAAATTTTATCGTCTTTCAAAATATAAACCAAAAAAATTTTGAGTTTTCATAAATTTTATGTTAAAATTTTTTTTTCGTTCCTTCAAAAATGGGTGGACTGACAATTTTGGCCGGTAAGGTAATTCAGGGTGAATAATCCACAATAAACAATACTGTTGCGGACAAATTTCGGATTATTTCGAAATTGGTCCGACTTTTTATTCAGGGTATTTACTTATGGTAAATAAAATATTTACTTCTGCAGTTAATTTGTATTTACAAATTTACTAGTATTATTAGTTATCTTGTTTCAATATTATAATTAACACTGATGTGTTAGTTTTTTGTCATTTCTTAACATGGCACTTGATAAATTCTATTATGAATTTAAATTCCCATGCGAGCGTGGTATAGTGGTTAGTGTATTCGATTACGGTGCGATATAATGTTAGATAGGTGTAGGTTTGAATCCACAAGCGTTAAAAATTTTAAGTTAATGAAAGATATGTTGAATGTACTATAAAGTAATAATAATTAATATGTATAACTTGTATAATTATTTTCTTATTACCATTCACTAAATTGTCTGGACTAATTTTTGACTGTTTTGGACTAATTTCGTATTCATTATAGTTGTATACAAACCGTATTGATTTTAGATTTCGTCAGACTAATTCCGGATGACAAAAACCTGACAATAAATCGCACTATTTCGGATAAATTCCAGATTCACTAGTTGTTCACAAATCGTATAGAGTTCGGATTTATCCGGATTAATTTGGGGTGACCAAAACCTGACCATAAACCGCACTTTTTCGGACAAATTTCGGATCAGTTTGAAATCTGTTCGGTTTTTTAATCAGGGAAATGATTTCCAACGGATAATATGATCACAGGAAGTGTCAACAATATTTTTTTTGTAATCGGGAACCGTAAGTTGTAAATCAACGTTCCTAGTCTTATTTTATTAAGTGTTTGAAATATTTTCTTTTAATAAAACTTTCTTTGTCGACTAAGGCTTAAAATTATTATATAAATGTTGTCAAAAACAACTGCAAAGGAATCTTATAAAATCCCCAGCATTTTTATCGTATAAGTTCTATTTTCTACACTATTTTGCTCTTAAATCAAGCAATGAGAGGTGCAACTGTAATCGTATTCTGAAGACAAAATATTTAAATTTTGTGCTATGAGTTAACCATTAATTTAATTTAAAACTATACATATCTGCAAACGATATGTTAATATTTAAGAAACTATAAGGGGCATTCCTTTTCAAAACGACCCTGCTTATAAGCAATTTATATTTTAAGGAAAATTTTTTAAATAATTATTTCTCATATTTATTTAATCAAAACTTTATTTACTATTAGTGGTTTTAAAAGTAAAAATTTTCAACTTTACGATGCTAAAAGAAGGGTTTTAAAGAATAATACCTATAATTTATGAACAAATTGAGTTTAAAAAATAACTTTTTGAACATCATCTCAAAACACATCACCCCCAAATTGCTTGAAACTTATGGCACAATGAAGCTTAAATATTTTAGTTTTATTCCCTGCAAATATTATAATGGGCAATTCATGGAAATTTGAGAAATTAATTAAATTTTAAAGAATTTTAAGTTATAATGTATGTATGGAGCAAAATTTAATTTTTTTCAAATTTTTACAGTTTAATCTCTGACATATTTATAAAATTTTATTAATTTCTTAAATTCCCCTGAATTGCCCATTACAATGTTTACAGACCATAAAAATAGAATTTTTAAGCTTTACTTTGAAATAAATTTTAAAAAAATCGGAGACATGTTTTGAGATATTCAATAGGTTATATTTTAAACTTTATTCTTTTATAAATTATATTATTTCTTACAATTTTTTTTTACTATCACAAAGTTGAGAAATTTTTCTTTTGAAAACACTAATAGTAAATAAAGTTTGGCTTTAATAAATAGGAGAAATAATTATTTAAAAATTGTCTAACAATATCAATTGTTTATAAAAAGGGTTGTTTTGAAATGTAATGTCCCATATATACTTAAAATGGGATTTTAAAAAATATCAATTAATTTAAAATAGAATATAGTTATTATTGTAATTTTAATGTATATATAGAAATTTGAAGTACCGTAAACCGGGGCTATAAGGAACAAAACTCTGTGTTCGGGTGGAGTTGAAGTTATCGGGGCCGTGTACACGGAGAGAAATCTGCTGCTAATATTACTCGAAAGAGCACATTACTTAAATTGCTTAACGTTTCTCTTATATTTTTAGCATGGATTCATATACTTATTGTAAAAATACTTTCAATGCAATAAGCATAAGAGACAGTAGCTAATTTTGCACGAAATCTTTATTATAAATACAAAGAGAACGTGCTATAAAAGTATTAGATTCTTCTTATAAGAATCGCTCGAACTCCGACTGATTTTCAGGCGGACTTTATTCAACACAATCTTACCTGTGTATACGCACATGTAACTCACACACACATATATTTCTCTCTCTCTATATTTTATATTTCTCTGTCCTGTAAAACATTATATATTATATGTAGTATTTAATACTTGTTGCTCTTATAAAAAGATAATATTTATTTAATAGTAAGTATATTAGTTAAAAATTATTGCATTTTTATTCGTGTTTGAATGTATAACCAACATGTGAAAATTGTTAGGTTATGTTATTGCAAACGTCACCGAATTGTACGCGTTCCGTTCCTCGAAACCAACTCGAAACCATCCAGAGAAATATATGTGTGTGTGAGTTATATGTGCGTACACGCAAGTAAGATTGTGTTGTATAAAGTCCGCCTGAAAATCAGTCGGAGTTCGAGCGATTCTTATAAGAAGAATCTAATACTTTTATAGCACGTTCTCTTTATATTTATAATGAAGATTTCGTGCAAAATTAGCAGCTGCTTTTTGTTTTTATTGCATCGAACTCTCCATTACATTAAATAGATGATTTCGTATATAAATTATTATAACCTCAAGCTAAAATTCTATTCATCAGTGACTAATAAAATTTGTAAAGATTCTGCAAGCAATAATAGCAACAGATTTCTCTCCGTGTATGAATAAATTGTGTTACTTGCTTTTGAAAAATTGTTTCTGGGGTAACTGTCAATACTATTCAATGCAATAATTGCGACTATTAATAATTTTGTGAACAGTAGTAGCTTGTAAATGAGTAATTGTGTTTTAGTAAAATTTCACACTTGGGAAACATTTGATTGCCGAGGTAAGTTGTAGCTATTTTAACTTCTCAAAGTAATTTTTTTTTTATTAAAGGGGTTTATTATGGGAAGTTTTATTGAGTTCACTAAGTAATAAATACGATTATTTTGTATTTACAGTAAGATTTACGAGAAAAAAACCAAAATTCACAAACGGCGGGTATATAAGGAACACAATTATTTCTTCCGAATTGTTAAAGTGTGTTGTCAAAACGTATGTTTTTCGTAATTTTGTTTGTTTTTTTTTATCACCTAATTTGGTTTTTAGTGTTCAAAGATGGTTCGAAATTGTAAAAGAGTGTTGGTACCGACAAGTCACAAAAAACGACCAGTTATCATCATCGACCTCAAGTGATGATACCAGCAACGTTTAGTTTTGTTTTTACATTTGTTTTATATTCTGTGTTTACTTTCGATCAATAAAAAATAATTTCTTTAACTTTAAATACGTTTTTCAATAGTTTTACCGCCTTGTTCCTTATAGCCCCATTTTGTAATTTCGAAAAAATGCGTCTTTTTCGTATTTTTTGCTTAAAATTCCAGCTTTGATCAAAACAATTCTTCAACCCTTCAAAGTGCTCGCCAAGATCAAGAAAAGAAAAAAAATTAAGGCAATATTTTAATAAAAAAAAGTTGCAAGACTTTAAAGCTAAAATCTGTTCCTTATAGCCCCAGATTACGGTAATCTTTTAATTGATCATAATAAATTCTAATATGAATGAACTAGAACTAATCAATAAATATAAATAAGTAGACAGAGTAAAATTATTCAATGTAAGCTTCATTGTTAAATAATTCTTTTGTTATCAATTAAATAAAGAATATAACACTTACTATACTTCTCATTTATGTATTAGTTACAAAACAAAAGGTTTTTTTGGAAGGTTTATTATGGGAGACAGAAGTGAGTTGAAACGATTTTTACATTATCAAGTATAACTCAGCCAAAAATTGTCCTATTTTTATGAGCTTTGTATTTTTGGATAGGTAGTTTTGTGTAGTATGTGAATAAAAAATGAAAAATGTAAAAAGTTGCAAGGATTTATCAAAAAATTGCAAAATCCAAAACAGTTCCCGGTGTTATAACTCACCTAGTACCAAAGTGAGTTGTAACACATGTCGACGTTAGTTGTAACAGTCGCAAATTTTGTGATTTTAATGAAAAAAATTAATGTTTAATGCTTAGTTTAGTTAGTAAACTAAATTAAATTAGTTAGTAAAGACATCTTATGAATATAAACGAATAAAACTCTCGTTTTATTGCCTTAACTTATTTTAGAATTAGGTTATCACATATTTCGTTTTCTTTAACACTAATTAGATATTTGAAACCACTCTTTGGTATTTTATTACGATCTATAATAATAATTTAAACTTTATAATAGCTAAAAATATTATTATATAATATATTTTATAGAAATTTAAGAATAATAAAAATTTTCTGCGAATTTTTAAATAATTAAGGAATAATTAGAGTAAGAAAATTTATGAGATCAATATAAATCAAACTAAACCAAAAACTAAATTAAAACTGAGCAACAAGCTCAATTATAACAAAAACCTATAAGTAGAAATTATTTTTGACTTTTGTATACGAACGAGCAACTCGAAAAATGTTTATATTAAAATTTTTTTTCTTTGGAAAATATCAAAGTTTACACGGAAATTTGTAAAATTGTAAATACTTTTAAAGCCATAAAATAAGACAATATACTTTAGCAGAAATCTAAACAGTCTCTATTCGATCAAGCACAAATTTGTGTAAACCAAGGTGAGTTGAAGCAGCTTGTTACAACTCGCCTAGGTGCATAAAACTACATCGGTTCGAAAAATTATTTTTTATTTTAAATTTCGAGACTGAACAGCCGGAAATTATATTTGACAGAGAATAAGTCAGGAATTGTATGCCGAACCGGGCATTTTTTCACCAAATTAAAGAAAGTTTTATTATATTTTAATTTGCTTTTAAAAAATAGCTCTTTATTAAAATTTGTATAGTTGTTTATACTGTTCTCTAAATTTGAACCCAAGTAGAAACTTATGCCTGGATCCAACCATGGCCCTTGTCTGGAAGCCCTGTTCCATACGTGGGCCATGCATGGAAGCCATCCGTGGCCCACCCAAGTTTTGTAACCGGCAGCAGACTTCTTCCTAACTTTTGAAATTATCAAAAATGAATGTTTTTATCATCCTAACCATTCTAAAGGTGATTTATTGTGCATCAATTTCTTTTCCTAGAAATTTTTTACTTTTTTCTTCCGATTAAACATTTTAAAACTCTTTACCTATATGTGACCGGGACTGAGAAAAGGGACCTACTTACCAAAAAATCGATTTTTTTTATGATGGTTTCTTATAGTTTAAGGTCCTAGAAATACAATGCAATCAGTCCAGATTGTTAAAAAAATTTTTTTGCAATTGTTTAAACAAATTAAAAAAATTTTTTTTTATGAAAATATAAGTAACTTTAAGACAAAAATTACTCTTGGTTGTCTAAGTGTCAAGAATATATCCCCTAAATCTTAATTGAATGCCTGAACCATTTACAAAAAATTCGACTTAATTCCTCGAAGATGATCCCCAAGACGGGGTATACCCCGTCATCGGCAACCTGGTTGTGCAAGTCAAAAAAAAACTATGGATTATTGTAGAGTTCAGAATTATTCATTATTGTGTCAGTTCTGAACTTGCATAAAAAATTTCAGACCTCTAGGACATCCGGAAGTCTTTTAAATTAATTTTGAAAATTCCATAATTTTTTATGGATAGAATTTATTTGGATAGAAAACTTTAAACGCATTTTTCTCGAAAAGTTGATTTTGGTAAGTAGGTCCCTTTTCTCAGTCCCGGTCACATATAGTTTTTAATGTCGAAAATAAGATACATTTAATGTGTACATTTGAAGCTCAAAGACTAATTAAATTTATTTTATTAAATTTATTTATTTGAGAGAAAACACTTTTAACAATTAAACCCAATTTATTATAAATTTTTATAAATAATTTATTAATTTAGGATTTACCTAAAGTTATCATGAAATTGAAGTTACCAACGTTGATTTAACGAAAAAATTAGAAAAAATTTTTTTCTAAAAAGTTCAGGATACTAATTTTTCTTAATAACATTTTTTTATTTCTACACCAAGTAAACCCTCCAAACGCTAATTTAGCCTAAAGTAAAAAAAGGTGGGAAAACAATAGTTCTTTATTTTTTCTCACTGATTTTCCAAAAATCACAAAATTTCACCTAAATTATTCTTTCCTCATCTCGAAAGCAATTTTATTCTTTAAATAATTATTTATGTTACTGTCAAAAGCCATTTTTTTAAAATTCCAAGAGGATCCAAGGCAGGAAAAGCAATAAATTTAATATTTTTGTCACAGAATTTCCAAAAACCCAGAATTTTAAGTAAGTTTCTAATTCTTTGACTCTGAAGCAACTATTTTCTTTTGATAAATATTTATTTTAATGTTAGAAGCCATTTAAAAAAAATTTCAAATTCCTCGACTCATGAGTAATTTTTTTATTTTGATAATTGTTTATTCTAATATAAGAAACTATTTAGAAAATATTCCAAAAGAATCCAAGACTGGAATTTTAGATTTTTTTGTTGTATTTTTTCCAAAAATTAAAAAAATTTCAACTTAATTAATAATTCCTCACCTCGAAAACAAATTGTTTTCTTTCGATAATAATTTATTTTAATGTGAGAAGCTATTTAAAAAAAATTTTCAGTGGATCCAAGTCGAGGAAAACAGTGATTTTGATTTTTTAAATGAAATTCCTGGAGTTTTTGAAGATTTATAACAGAAAAATTTAAAATCACTTCTTTCCCCGCCTTGGATCCTCTTGAAATCTTTCTTGAATGTCTTCTGATAAGAAAATAAACAATTAACAAAAGAAAAAATTGTTTCCAAGGCAAGAAATTATTAATTAAGTTAGAATTCCGAAATTTTTGAAAATCCGTAACAAAAAAATAAAAACCCCTGCTTTTCCCGACTTCAACCTCTTGCAATTTTTTAAAGGGTTTTGAAGATTAAAATAAATAGTTATTAAAGGAAAAAAATTGTTTCCAAGCCGAGGAATTAACAATTTACTTGAAATTCCTGGATTTCCGGAAAATCCGTAACAAAAAAAATCACTGCTTTCCCCGACTTAGATCCTCTTGGAATTTTTTTAAAATGGTTTCTGACATTAAAATAAACAATTATCATAAGAAAAAATCTTTAAAAAAAAAATTTTAATTTAAAAAATTTTTTTAAAATAATTTTCTTAAATATTTTTTTTTATCAGCCTGTAAAAATACACTAGTATACCAATTTTTAGCTAATTAGATCAAATAATGTAAAGCTCGAAGAATCATTAAGTTGAAATTTCGAAATTTTTGGAAAATCCGTGACACAAAAAAATTCAAAAGATGTTATTTCAATAATTTAATTTTCGGGTTTACTTAAACAAGCAAAGTCATGCAATAATGACAAGAAATGTCTCAATAAATTATATGATAAAAATTTTAAAAGTCGGGAAAAAGTCTGCTACCGGTTACAAAACTTGGATGGGCCATGGATGGCTTCCATGTATGTAAATAAATTGAAAAAATTGTGAAATTTTTCGATTCTATTATTTGAAGATAATTGAATAAAATAATTGAAAAAATTGAACTTTCTTTACATTCCATTAAAAATAATTTGATTTTTATAAAGAATTTTATTATTTTATTTTATTTATTTATATTTATATTATTATTATTATTATTATTATTATTATTATTTATTTTTTTATTTTATTTTATATTTATTTATTTATATTTATATTAAATTTTATTTATTTTATTTTTTTTAATTTTATTTTATTCTTCGAAAATAATCAAGGGAAGTTGGTCCCCGTAATTATAATTTTGTTTTTAAACATTTCTTCACAATACATTCAATTATTATTTTCCTAAATAATAAAACAAATTGCAGAATTACAATTATTTTTAATACAATTTTAATCAAATTCGTCGATAATGTAATTATTCTTAAAAATTTTATTAAAATTCGTCGAAAGAATTCAATTATTTCTAGAAACTGTAAAAAAATTCTTATCAAGAATTCAATTATTATCATAAATTTACGTAAAATTCTTCGCCGAAATTTAATTATGTTTAAAAGTTTGTCTAAATTCTCCTAAAAATTTATAAATAATTAAATTTTTCTCCACAATTCAATTACTTTCAAAAATTTTAATAAAATTGTAAGTAAACGTTTCTTTATTTTCATAAATATGTAACAACATTCTTTGTAAAAATTTAATTACTTTTATAAATGGTAAAATTCTTTGCAGAAAATCAATTAGTATCAATACATTTTAATAAAATTGAATTAATCAAATTTTCAACTATAACTATAAACAGACAAGATTATTTTTAAAAATTGAAAAAAATTCTTTGTCTAATTCAATTATTTTCTTAACTTTTAATTAAAATTATTGAAAAACATTATTTAAAAAAAATGTTAAGAAACTTGTCGAAACAATGTAATTATTCATAAAAACTCTAATAAAAATTTTGAAAACCATTTGTACACTAAGAAAAAGTTTCACTTTAAGCCTCTTTTTGAGGCTGAATTTACGGTGTAAACGGAGTCAGCCCCGTTAAGCAAGGACAGACTTATGTGAAATATATGGGCTGAATTTAAGGTATAAACGGAGTCAGACTTTTTTTTCCTGTGTGGATTTATTTATGTTCGAATTCAAATAAATTGAAATTGGATGAGAAAAAAACCGAGAAAAATTGGGAAGAAACCGGGAAATTTTGTTGAACTAAAATACTGGACACCTTCAAAATTGCTTCCAAGTCGAGGAATTAGCAATATACTTAAAATTCAGGGTTTTTGAAAAATTTGTGACAAAAAATAAGTACTACTGTTTCCCCTCCTTTTATTTTAGGGTTTGAACCGAGGGGGTATATATACTCCCGTATTGGAGTGTACACTCTTCTTGTAATAGTCATGTAATATCGCGTAATAGTACGTTATTACGTGGGTGTAATACCTAGACATATCTCTGTATTGCCCTGTAATACTTGGTAATAAGTGTAATTTTAGAGTAATAAGTGTATTGGAGTGTACACGTTTTCAACCAGTAAATACCCCCTCGGTTTGAACAGTTTACTTCTGTTAGAAATGAACAAAAATTAGTATCCTGAATTTTTCTCTAAAAAGTTCAGGCTACAAATTCTTCTCCATAAAATTTGTTTATTTTTAACCCTGTGACGATGTGAATTGTCGTTCTTTATTTTGTCGAAATTCTGAATCGTCATGTCATCTGCCGGAATTATCCCTGAACCGTGATCGTTAATTGGTATGGTAATTTAGAAAGTCAAAACTGCCGTGTGACCCACTATCAGTGGTGAATGTGTGTCGCGCGGCTAGTAAGTAGGAGAGAAAGTGCTAGAGGGCAGAGCCGCTGTCTATTAGAAAGAGATAGAGAGAGGAGAGCCAGCGGAACGAGAGAGAAAAAAAAGACGAAGAAGACGAGCACGTGTGGAAAAAAAAGCCAAGAACAGGTGTCATTTGTTTTCGCCGACATTTTGGCAGTGAGTAGTTGGCCTACGAGTGATGTAGGAGAGTTGTCATACGAGACGTGTAGAAATAGTAGTGTGTTGAGGGACTTGTCGAGAGTGTTAAAGAGTTTTGTAAAATTTTGTATTGTGCCTAAAAGGAGAGTTTTGTGTAGAAAGAGGATTAATAAAGAGTGTAACAGAAGTGTAGTGGTTTTCTTTGGATTATTCCTCTACTTATCCCTGGGGAAAATAGCCGCCAAGAAGCCAGCAAAAAGGAGAGATTGAGGAACATCGCTGGGTGAGTCAGTATCGAGCCAGTGTTATGCCAGTCGTGTCTCGTCGTTGTTGTTAAAGAGTCGCGTAGTTTATTAATTGAGCTTAAAAATTAATTGGCGCCTGACGGCGAAATTTATTAAATTAAATTTCATATTATTTTTATTGTTGAAAGCGTCAGATTTTGCTTGACGTTAAGCAGAAATTTATACTAAAATAAAATTAGTTAAAATCATACGTCACAAAATTTGGCGCCCAACGTGGGGCCAGGCTCGAACCGAGACACGACTATAAACATAAATTTGACATTGTGTTGTACCAAATTTTTGCCAGAATTCTGAACATTAAAATTGCCAAAGCCGACAAGTTCTTGTCAAAAGCCGAAAGTTCAGAATTCAATAGCCAAAAGCCGAAATTTTTGAATTTTCTATATTTTTTTGAGCCAAATATATTTTTTTTTTTGCCAAGAAAATTCAAAAATTAAGTTGCCGAATTGTTTGCCGATTTATTTTGCCAATGCCGAAATTTATTTATCCATAAAAATTGGGTAAATTATTGTCGAAAAATACGTAAAATAAAATTGTAGAGTGCCTTTGCCATTAAATTTGAAAAAAAAATCCTTTTCTTAGAGACTGTAAAAATTTCCTGCCGTGATAAAAATTGAATTCAGCAATTTAAAAATTATTTTGTTTGTCGAAAGCCAGTTTTGTGAGAAAAATCCAAGTAAAATTCCCAACAAACTCGTGCAAAATCAAAAATTTCCCCAAAAATTTATGCCGAGCACATGTTAGACCGGAAATAAAATTCGAATTAGTCACGTGACTGCAAATAGTGCGCCGGACGGTCGAGAGAAACGACGCGCCGGGAGATTTAAAAAATTTCGACAGCCGAGAGAAAGTTTGCGCGCGCCAGGAAAAAGTGGCCCAGTAGTAGTAGTAATAGCGGCTACACAGAGAAAGAGAGAGAGAGAACGAGAAGAAGAGATAGAGGGAGAGTCGAGTCACCAGTCCGCCAGAAAAACTAAAATTTTAAAAGGGGGCCTTCCTTGAGTAGGTACGTCCTTGCTTTCAAGACAGCACAGGGCCGTGTATACTAATTGTGCACCCCCCTAAAAATTTAAAATTATTCGAACTTAGAAATTTTTTTTTGATTTTTTTTGAAATGGCAAAGGCAAGTACCGAGATGCAAGTGTACAAAAGACGCATGAGCGAACTAATTGAAGTACCATGCGTAAGTCGAGCATGGGAAACAATAAGAGTCATGCAAATTGGCCAAGTAGTGACGAACTTATTGCGACACCAATTGTGTATCAGTGGTTCGACACAAGTTTTGAGAGAGAGATTGTTAAGAGCTGAGATGAGACTAGCCTTGACTGACGGTACTGAAGTGCCATTTAGCGACCGGTATGACCTTGGAAATTCCGATAAAATCTTTTTATTGGAAGCCTTCCCAGAGCCAGAATTTAGCCCGTTTCGTTTTGTTACGCGACAAAGGGGTGGCCAGTTTTCATCGGCGGATAATGAGGAATCCGACAGTGGGGCGAGCCAGATTTTTGAGCGCATTTGTGACAGGAAAACTCTCGGGAGTGGGGGAAGTAAATCGGAAATTGGAACACAGTACAGTAGACCTAGTCCGACCAACGTTATGTCCACAACAAATTACACACCCCCACCACCAGTCATGTCAACAGCCAGTATGACGACAGTTTCTCCCACCACTACCAGTGCTCAATTAAGTATGACAACAAGCACTGTCATGACATCGCCGCACACCATCACCTCAGCCACAATGGCTCCAAATGTTCAGAGCCTCCGTGATTCAGTCGCGCGTTTGGGTTTGTCGCCAGAAATAAGAAGACTCATGGAATGCGCCGAGAAAATA
The DNA here is from genome assembly GCA_032872505.1 of Leptopilina syphax. Classification (NCBI taxonomy): domain Eukaryota; kingdom Metazoa; phylum Arthropoda; class Insecta; order Hymenoptera; family Figitidae; genus Leptopilina; species Leptopilina syphax. The sequence goes on from CM065471.1 coordinate 675,269, forward strand.
GACCACCAGTATGCTGGAGGGGGGTGGGAGTTACAGCAAAGCCAATGTAGAGCCGAGATTACGGATGGGTACCAATTGACCCACCACCAGCAATCGCGTATAGTGTCCCCATATGCCAAAACTCCAGTAGCCGAGACCTAACACTCACATCATACTAATGATAGAGTGAGGCCCACACCCGCCCCTAGAAGCCAGTCAAGCCGAAGTAGTGGGCATGAAGACAAGGTAACTCAACAAAGAGTGCCACGAAATGGAGAGCCGGTAGAAGAGCCAGTGAGAAAAAAGACTGAAAGAAGTGTGTGTAGTAGAAAGGGAAGAAAAAGAGATCATGTTAGGAAATTGGGTAAGATTAGAGAAGAAGAGCAGAGAAGAAGGGATAGAGAAACCAGACTGAATAGAGGAAAAGAGTACGAGAGCAGTGAAGGTAGTAGTAATAGCGAGAGAGTTAGTGGTGGGGATAAAATTAGTGTTAGTGATAGAGTGTGTAGAGAGTGCCAAAGAGAGAACAAGAGGGTCGATAGACCGAAGAGAAATGAGTGGGAAAGCCGGAGATCAATCTTAGATGACTCTACGAGTGAGTCAGAATCTGAGAGTGATCTGAGTCAATGCCAGAGTAGTAGGGGGAAAAACAAAGAAATTAAGTCCGGCCGAAGGTCCAAGGTGATTAAAACACTAAAGGACTGGGACTTAAAATTCTTTGGTGATGACGACAGTGCCGAAGAATTCTTGGAGCGCTTGGAAGACTGTAAGGCTTGGTCGGAATTTTCTGATCAAGAAATATTGCAAGCACTGCGAATCATCTTGCAGAAAAGTGCCAGTAGTTGGTTCAGATGTTTCCGCCAAGAGATAAGGTCGTGGAAATCATTCAAGAGGGCGTTCAAGAATGAATATCTGGTGACAGTAGACGACGACGACGTGATTGATGAGCTGAGGGCCAGGACACAAGGGAAAGGAGAGAAAATATCTCCATACTTGACCTGCTTCAGGTTAATCTTAGGACACATGAAGCGCCCCCTTGACAAGAAACAACAAGTCAAAATCGCCTACAAAGGACTTACGCCGGAATATAGACGACAGTTGGACCGTTTATATTTCGATTCTCTCAGTCAGATGGAGAAAATTCTACAAAACTTCGAAAAGGCCAAAGATCTAGACGAGAGGTATACCCCCTCCACCAAAGGAGAAGATGCGTTTTCCTGCAGCAGCCGTGAAGGAAAGCAGATTCAAGAAAGTCCCGAGAGAAGAAATAGTGACGTCAGAGGAGGAGCCAGAGTCGAGTGGTAGTGACCACTCTACCAAGGAAAGTAAAGAGACGAACGAGGCCAAGATAAAAGAGAAGCCAGAAAGTGTATGTGTAGACGCCATGACACTTATGACAGCAGCCCAAAAATCAGCAGAGCAGAGCCAAGTAGTTAGTTCACCCCCACCACAAATCTTGCCAGGAACTATGCAAATTGCATACCCAGCAATGTATGCAGGAATTGTGTCAGGAGGAGCCAAACCATTTGGTTTGCCAAATGTAGAACAAAATTGTTCACAAGCGGCAACAAAGCAATTTATGGGAGTTTGCTTTCAGTGTCAGTCTATAGGACATCGGGCCAGAGATTGTCCCAGGAGAATCTGTTTCCAATGTCAGCAACAGGGACATTATGCCAAACAATGTCCCCTGAGGCAAGCCCAAGTGGAGTCATGCCTAGTGTGCAAAACACAAGAAGTAAACTTTTTGAGCTGCCAGAATTGTGTGGCAATACGGAGAGTCTTAGAAAACGGTGCCTGGAGGGCATAGAGAAGCCTTGTACACTTGAGCCACGACAGCGAGAGAAGAAGACCCGAGAAAAAGAACTGTGTGAGAAGAGTGCCAGAACCGACCGAGTAAAAAGAGCTTACTCTGTCAAAGTGTAGTTGAAAGCAATGCTGACGAGTGTGGGACTAAAGGTACGGATGCGATCCCAGTACCTATAGTCCAGGGGAGGGGAGAGGCTATGAGAGTCACAGCTGACCCAACCCTAAGAAAAAAAAATTTTTTTTCTTTGAGAGTAGAGATGGGAGAAAGCATTGTAGACAGAAAATTTGATAAGAAAGAGCCAAGTTTTGTGAGATGTGTGAGGTAAAAAGGAGAGCCGAGTTTCGTAAACCGTGTGCAGTAGAGAGGAAAGCCGAGGGCCGTAGAGAGAAGAGCCGGATTCCGTAAGTGAGGAGAGAAGAAACAGGAGGACCAGTAGAAAGAGTAGGAGAGCCAGTAGAGAAGGTCGGAGAGAGGAGAAATAGGAGGGCCAAGTAGAGAGAGTAGGAGAGCCAGTAGAGACGGTCAGAGAGAGGAGAAATAGGAGGGCCAGTAGAGGAAGTAGGAGAGCCAGTAGTGAAGTAAAATTGAATAAAAAAAAAAAAAGTTCCATAAGAAAGCAGAGAGACTTATACCAAATTAACGAGCCAGCCATTGACATCGGACAATAGTTAGTCATTGGTAATGACGGTCCTACTGGGAGTAGTACCGGTCATAGGGAGGGGATTGTGACGATGTGAATTGTCGTTCTTTATTTTGTCGAAATTCTGAATCGTCATGTCATCTGCCGGAATTATCCCTGAACCGTGATCGTTAATTGGTATGGTAATTTAGAAAGTCATAACTGCCGTGTGACCCACTATCAGTGGTGAATGTGTGTCGCGCGGCTAGTTAGTAGGAGAGAAAGTGCTAGAGGGCAGAGCCGCTGTCTATTAGAAAGAGATAGAGAGAGGAGAGCCAGCGGAACGAGAGAGAAAAAAAAGACGAAGAAGACGAGCACGTGTGGAAAAAAAAAGCCAAGAACAGGTGTCATTTGTTTTCGCCGACATTTTGGCAGTGAGTAGTTGGCCTACGAGTGATGTAGGAGAGTTGTCATACGAGACGTGTAGAAATAGTAGTGTGTTGAGGGACTTGTCGAGAGTGTTAAAGAGTTTTGTAAAATTTTGTATTGTGCCTAAAAGGAGAGTTTTGTGTAGAAAGAGGATTAATAAAGAGTGTAACAGAAGTGTAGTGGTTTTCTTTGGATTATTCCTCTACTTATCCCTGGGGAAAATAGCCGCCAAGAAGCCAGCAAAAAGGAGAGATTGAGGAACATCGTTGGGTGAGTCAGTATCGAGCCAGTGTTGTGCCAGTCGTGTCTCGTCGTTGTCATTTCTGCTTGCCAATTTGTTCAGGCAGAATTTCCTCTGATGATTGAGAGCGTCTCAGAGGTGTTGTTTGTCGGGTTGTTGTTAAAGAGTCGCGTAGTTTATTAATTGAGCTTAAAAATTAATTGGCGCCTGACGGCGAAATTTATTAAATTAAATTTCATATTATTTTTATTGTTGAAAGCGTCAGATTTTGCTTGACGTTAAGCAGAAATTTATACTAAAATAAAATTAGTTAAAATCATACGTCACAACCCAAATAAACCTACCGAACTCTAAAATAAAAACAAATAAAAAAAGCAAGAAAATTAAAAAAACAAGTATTTCTAATTTGTTTCCAACAAATTTTCCAGAAATCAAGAAATTTCAACTAAATTATTTTTTTATCCGCCTGGGAAGTAATTTTGTTCTTTTGATAATTATTTATTTTATAATAAGGCTTGGAAAGCAAAAGCAGTATGATTATGAATTTTTTGGTCTTATTTTTTCAAAAAATCACGAAATTTCAAATTAATGAATTATTTTTTAGCCTCGGAAGCAATTTTTTCTTTTGATAAGTATTTATTTTAATGCCAGAAGCTATTTAAACAAATCCAAGAGGATTCAATGCGGGGAAAGCGATTTTGGATTTTTTTGCCGTTGATCTTCCCAAAAACCCCTAATTTCAATTAGAAAACCAAAATCACTATGCTTTCTTCAACTAGGATCGTCTTAGAAAAATTTTTTAAATGTCTTCTGACATTAAAAAGAATAATTATCCAAAGAAAAAATTTAGGGTGTCTACTTACCAAAAAGTCCTAGAAAGCTGGGAATTTTTTCACCAAATTAATAAAAGTTTTATTATTTTAATTTGGTTTTGAAAAATCGCTTTTTAATTCAATTTTTATAGACATTTATACTGTTCTCTAAATTTAAATTAGTTAAACATAATTAATTTGATAGTAAAAATTAAGTAACTGATTCAAATGTACTGTAAATAAATTTTTAAAAAAATTATCGAATTAATAGAAATTTTGTAAAATTCAACTGAAAATAATTAAATTTGTCAAATAATTTCATTGCAAACTTTTCAACAAATAGAATTTTCAAAGTACTTTAATTTAATAATAGATAAATAATTGAAATTTCTTTATATTCTATTAGAAATAATTAACTTCTTTTAAAGAATTTTATTTAAATTTTTCGAAAATAATCAAGGGAAGTTAGTCACCGTAATTATAATTTTATTTTCAAAAATTTCTTCACAATATATTCAATTATTTTCATAAATAGTAAAACTCATTGCAGAATTTCAATTATTTTTAATACAATTTTAATTGAATTTCTCGAAAAATGTAATTATTCTTAAAATTTTTATTAAAATTAGTCAAAAGAATCCAATTATTTCTAGAAACTGTAACAAAATTCTTCTCAAGAAGTGAATTATTTCTATAAATAGAAATATTCTTGAGATTAGTTTAAAAATTGAAATAATTCTTTGTTTAATTTAATTATTTTCTAAACTTTTAATTACAAATACATATTAAAAAACATTATTTTCAAAAAATGTAGAGAAACTCGTCGAAAGAATTTAATTATCTATAAAAACTCTAATGAAAATTTTGGATGCCATTTGTAAATTTATTTATGTTCGAAATCAAATACATTTAAATTTGAGGAGAAAAAAAACCTGGAAAAATTAGGACAAAGCCGGAAAAAAACTGGGAAATAACAACCGTGAATTTTATTGAACGACATTACTAGACACCCTGAAACAACGAAATTTCTATACTTTATCCTGAAATATTCCTTAAAAATTGAATTTTTTATCAGCGTAAAAAAATCTTATTTATTTACATTTCTGCCGTACTGACAAAGAAAGTCACTATCTACCAGGTTAGTACGGCAGAGTTAAATAATCTAAAAGTCAAACAAAGATTTTTTAATTATGTAATTTTGCATTCATAAATTATTTTTTTCAAAAAGTTCTATTTTCAACACTTTTTAGATTATTTACAATTCATTTGATAAATTCTGACCCGTTACTGTATGGTCCCAATAAAGTTATTTCAATGAAAACGTAAAAATAACTTACCAAAACAAGAACAATTTTACTCTGTCTATTTTGTGTAATTTAATAAAATTGATAACATACTTCTCTGCAAATTTTTTTTTCCTTGAATGTGGTCTTTTGCCATTTTTTGCAACACGAGGCTTCGCTGAGCCTCCCATCTCAAAGTGATTTTTTCCCTTTTATAAAATATCCTTATATTTTCGTATATATTTTTTACGAATGCAGAATACAATTTTTTTTAATTTTCAACAATATTATTGTCCATTTTTACTATTATTTTCTTGAAATAATACTCTATTGTTATGAATAATAGAACCTATATATTCACTATGCCATAGAATAAAAAAGATAAAGATATTTATGTTAATTTGTTTTTCCATATTACTATATATCACATATAGTAGGGAAAGTATCACGTCAAAATCAACCCATGAATAATAAATGTAATATTAATAAATAAGAAAATGTAGATGTGGGTCACAAAGTGACTCCTTGTTTACAAAACAAGTGTAATTAATTTTTTAATTTTATAAATAAAAATTAATTAATTAACATCAATATATTTTAAAGGGACTTCCCAAGTAAAAACGTAAATAAATGCAAGACATATCGGGAAGTACAATCATTCTTGTGTAGACATCATTTGATTGGTTAATTTTTAAAACTTGTCCAATCATAACCAATCAAAACCTAAGCTATATATTAAAGATGACACGTTCGCATCCTCATAGAAATACATTCTCATAGGAATAATATAAAATAATATAATAATATAAAATATAAAATTGATAATAAATGTTGAAAAAAACATTCTTAATAAATAAATAAACATGTTTAGAGTAAATAAAAAAAACATTTATGATAAACAATGTTGAAACTAAATAATTATTAATAATTGAAGTGTGTAATGTTTGAGAGTGAGTCAAACAGTGCATGCCATTTCTTTTTTTCTTCGTAAATAAATGCTTATAACATAAAAAAAGTGTTGGAAATACATAAAGGAATGTTTAAAATATTATACACTGAGAGAAGACCGATACGTAATAGTTCCCGCTAGACGTCGCTATGAGCTACTCTGCTTGTCGTGTTTGAGTTGTTCCGAATCGGGTGCTGAGACTCCCCGATCCAGTCAAACATTGTTCTCGCATGTGAGAAAACAACTGGTGGCAAACACTGAAAGTTCTGCGTAATCTTGCTTCAGGACGTTCCACGTTTCGCATCGGGGCTTGAGACATCCCGATTCGAGGGTTCACATAAAAACATTCAAAAGTACAACTCAAGGCTCGCACGGGACGTATTAGTTCCCGGAATTCTCTCAGTGTACGTTTATTTTACCTTGTAGTGTTAATTGTTATTTATTTAAGAAAAACAATTTCTTATAAAATGTGTACTTCCTAGTGAGAAATCTAGTAACATAATTTTTCTATGAACCGGAAGCCGTGAATATTTGTATGTTTAAAGGTGCAATCACACTTTTCTGTCCAAATCCAGTTCACAGCTAGTTAAAAAGGTGTTTCTACAATAACCTGCAAATGCATTTATTTTGTTTGATACAAAATAATTGCACAATCTGATTATAAGTTTCATTAAATTAGTAAATTGAATACAAAATTATCATAAATTCATATCTCCTATTTCTTAATGATAATTTTTTGACAATTTTCTTATATTTTTTATTAAAAAATATCAAAAAAATTTGCATAATTCAGATCATTCAAACAAAATTTGTTATAAAAAAGCATACAAAAAACAAACATTTATTTGTTAATCATAATTTTTTTAAATTTCCTAATTTAAAATATTATTTTATTATAAATTATGAAAAATACATCCGTATTTTCTAAACAAGAAAAAAAACAAACCAAAGTCAAACTTCGGATGTGGACAAAAAGAATTTATTTCACGGATAATAATGTAAATATAATAGGTTATGTTTACATGTCAAGTTCAAAAAAAACTTTTAATAATTGTAATAAATAAGTGAAAAATGCGCGAGGCAGATGCAAAAAAATAAACATGTATTTTTCTCTGCATATGAATTTATGATAATTTATATTCAATTTACTAATTTAAAGAAACTTAGAGTGCAGTCCCATGTGGGTAGAATAGTGGATTAGTAGATCAGTTTTGACCAATCAAATAACTGGATTTTTTGACACTTATTCTGATTGGTCAAATCTATTACACTATTCCCCTATTCTACCAGCATGGGACCAGGGATGGGTGCGTATAATACATGATGTTTCATACGTGGTTTTATACATGTACAATGGGGTCATTCACATATTACGTGATAGATATTTTAAGTATTTTAAACCCCCTCCCCCCCTACGTGATACTTTTTCTATAGTTTACTATAGAAAATTTGATAAAGCGTGATACTTTGCTTACCCCCCTCCCACCCCTAAGTGTATCACGTAATATGTGAATGGCCCCAATACTACGTATATTACGTCCTTGGTTTTCTCTATTATGTATATTACATGTGATGACGTAACTCGGTAACTGAAAGGTGGTATTTTGAAATTTCTTAGTTTTTAAATTAACAAAATTTTTATCGTTTTGTTAATAGTAAAATAAAATGTTTATTAATAAAAATCTTTACATATTTAATTTCTTTTATTTAAAAATTTAATCATAGCCGTCACAGTAATATATATGTATATATAAGCATACAACATAACCTATGTTCACTAGTGTCATAGTAGTGCAAAACTTTTTTTATCAATTAAAATTTTGTTTTAAATTTAAAAAAAAATAAATATAGGAATAATGGGAATATAAATAATAAATAACAAACATTTGAGGTTATGGTAAAGAGGGTAATATGTCAAAATAAGTTTGCCATCATTATTATGTATTTTACCTAGTTTTATACAGTTTTATACGTATAATACGTATAAAACCTCGAGTGACGCTTCAAAACCCATCCCTGCATGGGACTGCACTCTTATAATTAGATTGTGCAATTATTTTGTATCAAACAAAATAAATGCATTTGCAGGTTATTGTAGAAACACCTTTTTAACTAGCTGTGAACTGGATTTGGACAGAAAAGTGTGATTGCACCTTTAAACGTACAAATATTTACGGCTTCCGGTTCATAGAAAAACTAATGTTACTAGATTTCTCACTAGAAAGTACACATTTTATTACAGTTTTCTCATCCTTCAATAACTGTTTGATTATGATTAAATTATTTTAAATTGTTACAAAAAAAGACTTATTTAGCATATTTTTTATAAATAATTAATACTGGAAAAGGAAAAAGCAGTAGGTTAATTAATTTTCACGTAGGTGCTGTTTTTCATTTGTTTTGCTGACAACGCCATCTCATAGTCACATTACAAAACATTAGCATGATAAAAACAGCACAGCTGTCAATTACACGCAATGTTTGCAAGATAACAGTGTCTTCTTATTTTTTTTAAATACAATTTTTTATTTTAGTTTCATGTGTAATTAGTGTCATAGTATGTATTTATGACTAATATTATATTTTACAAATAGAAGAAGCATTTCGTTTTGTAGCTTTTACAAAAAGGCTGTCGCAGTTTTTGATAGAAACTGCTTATAAATAAATGATTGAGATGTAATATGATAAAGTAGTTATTACAGTTTTCTCATCCTTCAATAACTCTTTGCTTATGATTAAATTATTTTAAATTGTTACAAAAAAAGTCTCATTCGGTGTATTTTTTATAAATAATTAATACTGAAAAAGGAAAAAGCATTAGGTTAATTAATTTTCACGTAAGTGCTGTTTTTTCATTTGTTTTCCTGACAACGCCATCTGATCGTCATATTATAAAACAGCAATATGTAAAAAATATAGCACAGCTGACAGTTGCACGCATGGATTGCAGGATAACAGTGTCTTTTTATTATTTTTTAAATACAATTTTTGATTATTGTTTCATATGTGATAAATTTCATTGTATGTATTTATAACTAATATTCTATTTCCCAAATAGAAATAGCAATCAGGTTTGTAATTTTGACGAAAAGGCTGTCGTAGTTTTTGATAAAAACTGCTCATATTTAATTTATTAATGTTTATTTTTTTTAATTATTTTCAATAAAAAAAATCTCATTGTATGCATTTTTTTATAAATAATCAATATCCGAAAAAGAAAAATCATTGTATTCATTAGTTTTCACGGAAAGGCTGTTGCAAATTTTTCTACACGGACCAAACATTCATTGTTGATTTTCACAACTTGGACTTGCCCTTAAAATAATTACATATTAAATATTACAAAACCAATTTTTTAAATTTACAACATTTTTAAAAGCACAATTAAAAGTCGTTTTTTTTAGTTGAATGTTTTAAACAAGTTTCAGCAGATGATTGAATGTTTAATTTTTTTAATGAAGGGCAATTTAAAGCATCCATATTGATAATATCAACACAATTTTCAACTATTAAATTTTGTAACCACTTTTGTTTCTCAGATCCTTTAACGTAAATTATTTTTGCATCTTTAAATATACTGTTTAATATTATTTTCATAAAACTGTAGGGTATATCACCATTATTCCAGGAAAACCCGTGAAAATTTTTTTCTAACCATCGATTTACACATTTATATTTTTCTGAGATGCAATTCCATTCACACGGAGGCTGAAAAACTATACTAAACGGCATTACAGTGTTATTTACAGACAGTACAGCTAATTCTTTCAATAAAAGTTGATATCTATTTTGAAGCCTTGTACGTCTACTATGTACTCCATTTTAACATCAACTAAGATGATTTTCCTAGAATTTAACTAAATATTGTAAGCCAGATGGAACGGGTCAACCACATTCTACACACATGCACGCCCATATTATCAACGTTTCAAGTTACACATAACTGACCTACGACAAATTCCTCCGAAAATCGATCACTAGTCACAGACGCCATACGTATGTATATAGCATATACATATGTATATAAAATTTCTTTTACTTGATAATCTTTTTTTCTTTTTTCTTTTTCTCTTATTCAACAATGAAATTTAAAAAAGTTTATTAAAAAAACCTTTTTCTTTTTTTGCAAATTAAAAAAATTATTGTATAAAACATAGATTTTTTTTGTGAAAAAATTAAATTATGTGGGTTTATTTTTTTGGAATATTAAATAAAATCAACTAGAATAATATTATTTACTAATAATTTATTTATAACAATACAAAAAAATTTTAATACATTTTTTTTTAATATTAGACAACTTTTTTACAATTCCACTTATTGGTTTATACTCAATAATTCTATCGTGCAAAATTAAACAGTAGGCTGAAGTATTTGCTGGAAAATTATCTTGCGATTCAAATTCCAAACGAATATCCACTGGTCTACTTTTTAATGACTCATTTTGTTTTAAACAATCCACGACAACTAAAGGAGCGTATTCTAAAAATTCTTTTTTAGTTAAAATTGGTTGTGATTCTTTACCGTAATATGAAGTTTGAAAATTAGTAAACATTTCATACAAAGTTGAGTACTGATTTCTACCAATATTAAGATTCATATTACCATAGGGATAACATTGCGAATCTAAAAACAATTTTACATCAGATAAATTACAATGATCAAAATGGCTAGAATTACGAACAGTATTATTTTTTCTATTTCTTTGAAAACCTAAAACAATAAATCTTGGTTTCTCTAATTGTGTTGAAGTTTTTACACTCTAAATATGCTTAGGAGTAATTGGTAACAGTGGATATTCATACAATTCCCAAGTTCGAAAACTGATAGGAATTGATGGATCTTTTTCAATATATTTCAATAATTTAAATTTTCGAGCATCTGATAATTTTATGTATGGTAATAACCATTCGATTTTCTCAATTACAATTTTATACTCTTCTAAAGGCGCTACTTGCAAAACTGCATTATTATCAGTTCTTGATCTAATTAAAATAAGCTCATGTTTAGCGTTAATAATTACTTTTTGATAATCTTCTGCAAAACCAAAAATCATACTTAAAGGAATACAAACATCAAAATAACCTTGAGCATTTGTTAAGGTTGGTTCATCGGTAAATTCTAACCAGCCAACATTTTCAAAAAATTTATTCTGACTGGCATCAAGAGAAATATAATTTTTAATTAAACTTGTAAGACCTACATTCTTATTCTTATCTATTTCTACACCATTAAGTTCATATTTCGCTTCCTCAAATAAATGGCATATTCCATTAGAAATTAAATTTGTACGCTCAAGAGCTGTTCCATCAGGTTTCACAAGCTTTCCTGTTATGTGAATCGAGCTTTTGCTTGGAAGTAAGCAATGATCCTGGTTTTGTACAGTAATGCGAATTTCATCGCTATTGTTGAATGTTGATGAGGTATATGGTTGTTGCGCATGCACCTCATAATGAGCAATAGATTCATCAAAAATAATTGGTGAATCAATATTTAAAATTTCCCCTTCCATAACAGATAATACGTTGAAATACAAAGGCACAGATACAAGAAAAGATAACCTTAAATCTTCTTATTTTCTTCTTCTTTTTTTTTACAATCTTTAGACCGAGATTTTTCAGCAATTTCAGGTTCTGAGGTGTTAATCTCTTCAAGATTCGTTGTTGACTGATTTGCTTTTGGCATGGTGTTTTAATTTTATAACCAAAACCAATTTTTTTCTTTTTATTATAAAAACACTATACCCATTATTTAAGAGACTTGATGTGAAGTCTTATTGTTATAGTTTCTCCTCTAAAATTAACCAAATGTCCGTCTTGGTCTACAATTCGCAACTGTATGTAGTCTATTGTTTTGACAGCGACTGGCAAGTAAATGACATGATTTGGCACTTCCACTATTTTATATCCAGGTGGAACAATAGGAAAAAATTCATGAATTGTATGAACTTTTTCCCCATTGATGTATGCTCCTGTTGTAATGTTACATTCTACTCTTAGTGAATTTATTTTAATAATTGATACTGGTTGATCAGATTCATGATATTCTTGAGCTTTTAATTTGCGAGGAGAAAATCCTAACAAACTACCAATAGAATTGTCTGGTTTAAAATTAATTTCTTCATCACAATAAACTGTACATTTTAAAGTATTATTATTTGGTTTAATTCTAAAATTAATTCCTTTATTTTTTAAAATTAAATGTAAAACTTGATCAATCTCACTAATTTCATAACTTCCTGTAGGTATAATAATTTCTTCTTTACCTACGTAAATTTTATTTTTTCCAACATCAATATTCGGAATACAATTGAAAGTTAAAAATTCAACTAGACCAAGAGCATAATTTTTTAAATGAGACAATTCAATTGGTGGGAAAAATTGAGATTCTAAGATGGAAGAATTTCCAGATAAAGTTAGTATAAATGAATAGTCCATGCTGAAATATAAATATTAACTGAATCAAAAATTTTAATTATTTGTCTTTTATAGAGTTTTTATTTTTTATGTATAGAATACATATCAGGAAAATTTAACTGATTACATAAAAATTTAAGACATAAATGACCACATATAAATGAGTCATAATTTTGATATTTTTTATAATTATACATTATGCTACCAACACCGAAATATTTAATAATGTCTAAAGGTGGTCGAAGATTACCAAAGCTATCAAAATAAATAATTTTATCTTTATTCTTTTTATAAGCACACCAATGTGTACCAGGACCATCTTTATCATCTAGATTAATAATTGCAAATTCATTTTCTCTAGGACCACCCTTAGGTAGTTCATTGCGCATAAAAACACCTCGAAAATATGTAATTTTTAAAAGCTTTGCAAATTTAAGTAAATCAAAGTCGGTTAGGGTTCGGTGAGGTAGCTTTACTTCAAGTTTTTTGACTTGCATCCTTGTCCTGCTTTATAAGGTTTTAGGTGTAGCCCTAGACCTGTCCTATATGGTTTTAAATAGAGCCCTTTTCCTAACGCGATAGACTCCATTGTTTGATTGTGTCGTTTACTTTCCTCAAGTTGACGTTTTGCAGAATTTGCATCATTTACGGCTTTAGCTATGCCAGCTGCTCCCCCTGCTAGGGCCCCTGTTGCACTTAAAACCCGCAAACAATGGAATAAGAAATGGTAAAAGTCCTCCTACTTTAGAAGGCATTGGTAAAATTCTAGGTTTATTTATTTTTCGCTTGCCACCAGCATTTTTTTACTGCCAAACGTGCACCTTCAAGAGCTGATTTAATAGTAGATTGTGCACTTTTTCCTATTTTCATAGATTTTTTAGCTGCTGTTATTATCTTTCTCAACGCTGATTTTTTATTTTTTTTATTATTATTCTTCTTTTTCTTTCTCTTTATATTTCTTTTTGATTTAATTCCCATTCCAAGTTTAGATTTGACCTTCATTGCATTTGTTATTGCGTAAGCTGCAGCTTTTTCACTATAATTTGCGTCAGGAGCAAACACTCGATGCCAAGCTTTATCGGCAAGTACTCTATCAGCTGCGTTTCTCGCTTCTATATTTTCCCTATTTTTCGAATAAGAAATATCGTGCTCTTTACAAGCAGCGCCGAGAGGGTTGACTCCTGGATCACAGTATTGATAGCCAGGTATATGAAGTTCAAACGGTAATTTATTGATAATTTTATTTAAAACACCTCTACCTCGTCTTACTCTTTTCAAAGATTTCTTTAAACTAGTTTGTTTTTTATTTACGCCCATATTTATATTCTTTTCGGGAACAAAACTTTTTCAAGACTAAAGTGGGAATCTATATAACCAATGTATTTATAGTTTTTTGTCATTTGACTACAAACAGTCAACCTTTAATGATCTAACAAAAAAATTATGACAGTAATAGTCAATTATCACAGTAATAGTCAATTATCCCAGGTGCCTCCGACAGTAGGAAACGTGGACCTTGCCCAAAGCATGAAAGAGTTGACGATCGACACCAAATCGCAAACCTCGCCTAAAAAATAGACCTATCAATCAAATGCTGTAAAGTAGCATGGACCTCATTATTAGATTTGCATGCAAGCGTTATAAGCGTCTAAAGTGAACTGACATTGAAACTATTAAAAACCTTGTATTTATAGTTTTAACCTCAGTTATCGTAAGAATGGAGTTTGAGGCACAATCGATTAAATTGCCAGTCTACAATTTTGACACTCTTGTTCAAGATTGTAATAAAAAAACAGATAATCGTCACGGTAATTTATTGCCAAATAGTGTGCGAGCAATATTTTGTGGACCTTCAAATTGTGGAAAGACAAACGCTTTACTTGCTCTTTTAATACATTCCAATGGATTAAGATTTGAAAATGTTTATGTTTACTCAAAATCATTATATCAACAAAAATACAAATTTTTAGAAAACATTTTGCAACCTGTAGAAGATGTAGGTTACTTTCCGTTTAATGAAAATGCTGACGTTGTAGCACCAAGTAATGCGCTACCAAACTCAGTATTTATATTTGACGATGTAGCGTGTGAGAAACAAGATAATATTAAAGCTTTTTTTGCTATGGGAAGACATAAAGCTGTAGATTGCTTTTATTTATGCCAGACTTATGCGCGCATTCCAAAACATTTAATACGTGACAATGTTAATTTATTAGTTTTATTTAGACAAGACGAAATGAATCTTAGACACATTTATGATGAACATGTTAATACTGACATGTCATTTACAAAGTTTAAAGAACTTTGTAGTTCTTGCTGGAAAAATAAGCATGATTTTATTGTAATTGATAAATACCGTGAAATTAATCAAGGCAGATATAGAAAATGTTTTGATTGTTTTATTAAATTAGAAGAATAGTATAGTAAAATGACAGTATAAATTTAAACAGTGAACCAACAACATGTCTTTTTCTCAAAAAGAAAATTTGCAACAACAAAAAAACATTCTTGGTGAAATTGCTAAAGCAAGCGAAGCAATAAGACGAAAACATTGTAATGATCTTAAAATTTGCCAAAGGATTTGCTCGCCGGATGGAGTCCGGGTACTTAGAATAGTTAAATTCTTTCAATTTAAATATTATTAAATTCCACTACAAATATAAAATATTACAATATTTTAGCAAGAAAATTAATAACGTCAATGAGGTTAGGTAAAGTCAGTAAAAGACATAATTTAAACCTTCGTAAGAAAGTATATTTTAACAAAATAAAAATAGTAAAATTAACAAAAGATTAACAAAATAAAGAAATGTAGTAAAATATAAAACGTAGTAAAAGAATATAATAACAATAAAAAAATATAAAATATAAAAATATAAAAAACTCGATATAATGCAAAAACTTATTAAGAAAGAAAACTAATATATGCCAATGAAAATAAAGAAATTAATTGGTCTGCCGTTACTGGCCCAAGGCTACGCCAACGCTGATTAATCTCCGTTCGCTCTGTAATGAGTTATGAAATATGTTTGTAAAGAATAATAAATAATTATGAAAAGATGACGTTAAATACTCGCGAGGGGTAGTTACTAGTATTTAACCCCCTAGATAACGTTAGGACGAAGAAACAAGATTTGTGCACCCAAGATAGTTTAAAATTTAAACTAGAAAACAAGATATCAAATTACATTTGATATTCATATCCGACCCGTTACTAGTGTGAGTATTATGTTAACTCAGGATGCATCTCCACCAAGTTGCCCCTTGGTGTGGAGAATTCACCTGGTGCATCATCTTCATCGAGAGAGTTGCCCCTCAACTCGATGAGGATGGTTCAAACATAATTATAAATGTATTAGTGTGAGTGTATGTGAATACTAGAGCTAGAACCAACACGGTTGCCCCCATAGAAGGTTCACTGCTCTAGAGTGTAGAGTGAGTAATGTAGAAGTGTGTGTAGTAGTGTAATGCATGTAGTGAGTGCATTGGTTCCACACGGTGGCCCCCATAGAGCAACCACTGCACTCACGGTGAGAGAGAAAGGAAGCGTGGCGAAGGGTGTTACCCTGGTCATCGGTTGCCCCCGAGCCCCAGAGTACATCTCCTTCTAGGATTTTACAGAGAGCTGGTGGTAGCGGTTGCCCCCACATTTCACCTGCCCTGTGCAAAAGGTAAAAGGGTTAAGGGTGAGAGAGTGTAGAAGTGAGCTGCTGTCGGTCTGCCTCGGAGCAAGCCCCGAGCCCGGCCGGCGGCGAACTGATGAAATTCTCACTGCAACCAAGTATTATAGATCGCCGGGTTTGACAGGTATCTCGTACGGAGAGAGAGCGACCCACGTGCTTGCGCGGCGAAGTATGCGCGTTCGGTACTCTCCTCACAGCCAGCGAGCTGAGAGCTCTGTAGTATATATAGATATACTAAATGCATGCTTATACGAAAAGATTCTATTTTACGTTAGAAATTAAAACTGTTTCGTTACAACATAGATTGTTAAAATTAGGTAGGGAACAAATTGAGCAATCTTTAAATGAAACCTTTAAACCATTAGTAACACCTATTCAAAAAATAGTTGATGATATTGAAATTGTGAAAAACATTCGACCAACAAAAACAGAATTAAAAAATGAATATAAAGAAAAATTAAAAGACGAAGATTTTAATGTTAGCGATTTTTTAGATAATGAAAATGGTGAAATTTCATTTAAAACAGCAGCTTTGGATGAAGATATTAATAATTTTAAAAATTTTAGTTCCCCAAAAAATTTAAAGGAAAATATTATAAATGTATATTTAAAATTATTAGAAGATAAAAAAAGGACTTAGATAATGTATATGGTGTTAGAAAATTAACTAAAGGGAATTTAATGATTGGTGATTCACCGATAAATTTTGAAGAAAATGACATTTTAATTAACAATTTAAGTTATCCTGCTACCCAGGGTTTACTTGAACTTTTATTCAAAAAAACACCAGAAGAAAATTATATAAGTTTAAGTGATCGTGAAAATTATATGAATATTATTATCTCAACAAATGCTCATAGAAAATATTACAAAGCAGAGGGCGCTGTTCGTGATAGAAAAAATTTAAAATTTCAAAACTATATTGCAACACATACTGGTAAAGGGTTAAATGAAGAGTATATGATTGATCGAAAAAATAAAAATATTGATTATGTTTATTGGGATGACCCTAATGAATTAGTAGAACGTTTAAGATTACTTTTAGCTTCTCAAGCAGCTGGCAACCCCAGCCATAATAATGAAATAATATCAATTATTAAAGAATTGAGAGAAGCCAAAATTATTTATTAATTCATAGCTTATTGCAATTTTTCACATTTGCAAAATGAGTATCGACATATTCGGTCGTAAATTTAAGAGCACAAAGTCTTCAAGTCGAGGTCCTCCAGGACTTGGTTTTAAACTCACATCTGAAGGAGATTACAACATGGAAAATAGAAAATTATGTAACGTAGCTGATGCTCAAAATCAGAGTGACGCGGTTAATTTAAATATGGTTAAAAAACTTTTAGAAACTGAATCTAAAGCCATCTATGACGTAATAGGTTCTGTGAGAAGTGATATAAATATTAATTTTGTAAAAATATCGGAAATGGAAGATTCTATAAAAAATATTTTGATAATTTAAAAATAAGTATTGAGAGAAATATAGAGATGCTGTCTATCAACAAAGAGATTATTATTCAATTGGATGGCAGACTGCGTGCACTTGAAAAATAATTAATCCATGGAAGCTCAAAAAATTCAATTGGTAGAGGAGCTACACAAGCCTGCTAGAAGAAATTATATACGTAGAAATGTTGATATTCGAGGTATAGATGAGACCTGGCAAGGTGATTTGGTTGAAATGCAATCATACGCAAAAGTAAATAAAGGCTATAAATATATGCTAACAATCATAGACGTGTTCTCCAAATTTGCTTGGGCTGTTCCTGTGAAGTCCAAAAAAGGTGAAGAAGTGACAGCAGCAATGGATTCTGTATTAAAAAAGTAACGCGTACCAAAAAATTTACAAGTAGATAAAGGAAAAGAATTTTACAATTTTCATTTTAAAAATCTTATGAATCATTATAAAATTAACTTATATTCAACTCGTAGTAATTTAAAAGCGTCAATTTGCGAACGATTTAATCGTACTTTAAAAAATAAAATGTGGAAGCAATTTAGTTTACGTGGTAGTTATAAGTGGATAGATATTTTAAATGATTTAATATTTTCTTATAATAATTCTAAACATCAAACTATTAAAATTAAACCAACAGATGTAACAGCTCCAAATGAGAAAAAATTGTTAATTAATATTTATAAAAAAAAATGTTTTCAGTAAAAAATAAAAGTTTTAAATTTAAAGTAGGAGACAAAGTGCGCATAAGTAAATTTAAGCATGTTTTTGAAAAAGGCTATACTCCAAACTGGACGACAGAAATTTTTACTATAAGTCAGATAAAAAATACAGAACCAATAACTTACCTTCTTAAAGATTATCAGGAAAATCCAATTGTTGGTACATTTTATGAGCAAGAACTTTTAAAAAAGAAATATTCAGATATTTATTTAGTGGAAAAAGTACTTAAAAGACAAGGTAATAAATTATTCGTAAAATGGCTAGGCTTTGATAATAGTCATAATAGTTGGATAAATAATTAAGATTTGTAATGTATTTTTTAAAATTTCTGAAATAAAAAATATGATGGTTTGAAAAATTAAAACAAATTGTTTATTATTTATACATTTTTTAATGATTTTTCAGAGGTTCATTATAAAACATAATTACATACTCTTTTTTTCTTAATCTCTACTTATGACTAAATTCTAAAATTTCCCATTCTACTTTGTAATAATATCGACAAAGAAGATTTTTGTTTCTAAATGTGATGAAAAAATTTTTTTTGTTTTAAGACTTAACAATAACTTTTTATAATTATTTTTTACAAAAATTTCAATATCTTTTTCACTTGACACATTTGTATTACACAAAATTTCCGCAATAGATTCTACAATTAAACGATACTTTTTTGTTAAACGTAAAGAAGATAATTTTCTTAATCGATGATCAACACAAAGAATAAGACTTTCCAAAATTTTAAAAGATTCTTCCTTTATGATGAATGGGTAGTAAAACTTTTTATTTCTTCTATCCTCTAGTGATACTGCAGCTTCTCCATACAAAATTCCGAATCGTACATTAAAATTTCCACCTCTTATTTCATGAGGAGTTTCTTTACGTTTAAAATATTCACCAATAATGCTGATATATTTTTTAAAAATTTTCCAATCCTTAATATCAAGTGAAATATTACACTTAGGATGACTGGACACAAATTTAACAACACTAATTAACTCTCCTTTAGATGAAAATTCTGCTCCTATTGAAACTTGTTTTGTATAGGATGAATTTAAATTAAATGAATTTGAAAAAATTAGATGATTGTTTGGCACATAAGTCATTTATCTTCTTTTTACAGCTCGATGAATTCAATAGAATTATGCGGTCCTCCAAAATATTTAAGACCAAATTTTTTATTGGCAGATAAGTCTTTCAAATGCGGCAATAAAGTTTCATCCTCACTTATTACATCCGCAATTCTTTTCGGCAAAAACACTTGAAATTGTTCTTCAATTTCCGCAACAACCCTGAGTCCGAATCTTGTATTCACAGTCTTTATATTTGTCACTTGAATCACCTTATTTTCTTCTAACTCACTAAGTTTTTTTGTAGGAAGAAAGTTTTTTTCCTTTGCCCGCAATATTTAATTTCGCAAAACTCATTTTTTACTGATGCTTAATTTTTGAAAATCTTTTATTAATTGATGATAATCTTGCAAAATTCTATGGATTTTTTTGTTTCTCGAATCTCTTTTAATAATTTATTTAAACGACACTGTAACTCTATTCTCTTTGCACTTTCAAGCATGTAGATTGCTTACGTAAAAATCTAAAGACTGACTAAAAACCGAGGAAAAATGCTCTCTTTTATACCAAAAAATGATTCATAAAAATTCCAATATGATGAGTAAATAACAAAGAAATTACTAAAAAACAATAATATTTTACTCATCATATTCTATGAAAACCATAGGTAGACTAAACAAATTACGTAATAATTATTAAAAATAAATTTTTAATAACAATTCTACGAATTAATAAAGAACAAATAACATTTTTCCAAGAAAATTTTTATAGGTGAAAACAAAGAAATTATGTATCATCGTTAAAGAATGCATCCCTTAACTATCAAAACAATTAAACAAAGAACTTTGATTGTATCATCGTTAAAAAATGCACCCTGTAAAAACAAAAACAGGAAATACCAATAAAGAACAAATAACGTTTTTCCAAGAAATTGTTTACAGGTGAAAACAAAGAAATTATGTATCATCGTTAAAGAATGCTTCCCTTAACTATCAAAACAATTAAACAAAGAACTTTCATTGCATCATCGTAAAAAAATGCACCCTGTGAAAAACAAAAACAGGAAATAAGTCATCAATCAAAAATTGCAAAATTCTGAGTCATCAACCCCATTTTGCAATGTCGGTAATGCCGGTAAAAGATCCCTACTATCCAGAACCCCCCTTGTTTATCTACTCTGACAAAAACGAAAAACTGTTGGGATCGGCACAGTATGACTCTATAGATTCCTCACAAGATTTTATATTTTTTAGAAAAGTTCTGAAAAAATTCTTTCTTTGTTAGAGAATGAATTTATGGAATTCTCTGAAAAATTTTTTTTATATCTTTGACAAACAAAGAAAAATTGTAGATTCGTCAGATAAAGTCTCTATAGATTCCTTATAAGATTTAATTTTTTTTAATAAGTATTAAAAAAAATTCTATCTTCGACACAGAATGACGTTAATTATTCTTCTCAAGTTTTTCTACCTCTTTTACATGGAATAAAAAAAATTTAAAGTTTCGCAGACAATGGCATTTTAGTTTTTTCACTAGTTTTTATATTTCGTGGACAAGACTTAGATTCGGCCCATAATGACTCAATAGATTCCACACCGAATTTTATATCTTTTTGATAAGTATATTAAAAAAATTTCAAATTTTACATAAAATGACTATATATGCTTTTTGACTTTTTCTACCTCTTTGACAAGAACAAAAAAATTCAAAGTTTCGCAGAGAATTACACTTTAGATTTCTCCCTTGTTTTGTTATCTCTTGAAAAAGACTTAGATTTGGCCCAGAAATACTCTATATATGTGACGCGCTCCCAACAAAGGTACCTAAGAAGTTAGCTAACGAATTATAGGTTAGATTCGTATTAGATTTATCTTGATTAAAAGTTTATTTTAAATTATTTGAATTTGAAACAAATTTTTATTAAATATTTTGAATACAATGAAGACTTGAAGATCAATCATTTTTAATTAACAATTGATTCTCTTTCTGTATTTTTACTCAAAAAATTAAAAACATAACCTCAAATTTTTTGTTTCTTAGGTACTTTTGTTTGAAGCGTGACACATATATTCCGCACAAGATTATACATCTTCTTGACAATTATTAGAAAAATTCCATGATCGGCACAGAATGACTTTATTTACTGTTCTCAAGTATTTCTACCTCTTTGACATGAACTAAAAAAATTCAAAGTTTTGCAGAGAATAAAATTTTAGTTTCCTATCTAGTTTAGTTATCTCTTGAAAAAAATTTAGATTCGACCCATGAAGACTCTATAGATCCCTTATAAAATTTCTATTTTTACAAATAGAAAATTTTGAAAATCTCTTACAAATTCTATTTTCGTCAGATAATAAATTTATAAATTTATTTCTATTACAAGAACAGAAAAATGGTAGAACTAAAAAAATTCTAAGTTTCGAAAACATTGACTTTCTATATTCCTATCGAGTTTTTCTATTTCTTTCAAATATATTTTCAAAGATTCTTACTTAGACACATAAATATTTTGTAGATTTCTTCCAAGCTTTTCTATTTCTTTTAAAAAAAGATATCAAATTCTCATTTTGGCATTGATTGACTTTACAGATTCCTTTCAAGATTTCCTACGTGTTTAACAAAAACTGAAACTGTTATTAAAATTATTATCATTACTTTCTATAAGACACGCTACATGGATCTCAGTTATATTTGTTTCGAATATATGAAAATTAGAGCTGTGCAAAATAATTCGAACCGAACTATTCGAATTTTTTCGCTTAGTTCGAATGTTTTCTTCTATTTTGGAACGCTAAAATGTCGAATTCTAAAATTCGACATTTCAGTCGCCTCGTTCGAATGTCGAATATTCGACATTCGACATTTCGGCGCACCAAAAACTGAACAAAACTCGGTTCGATCCGAATTTTGCACAGCTCTAATGAAAATATTTGCAATTTTCCAAAAAAAATTGAGAAATCGAATAAAAATAATTTTTTTCTTTATTATTGGCATTATAATTATTTTTTGCATCATTATAAGCTAAATATTGTTAATTTATTTATACTTCTAGAACATAATTTTTTATGCCTGTGTATATAGACTAAATAAGTAAATAAATTTTACATGCAAACATGTGCTTGCATTCAAATTTTAAACTTTTCCCGCGCCCACTTCAGTCCATTCTGCTGGTCGAAAATCGATATCTCGAAGCGCTTCGAGTTCTACACATGCCTTTGCTTTGTATACATTCTGTCAAACTTTTTTTGCATTTTTTTTAATGTTTTTAATGAGTTTCCATGCTTCCTGCGGACTTTCCGTACAAGATTTGTGTTTCTTAATTTATTTTCAAAAGGATTTATCCGCAGAAGAATTCATTCCTTTCCAGTAAAAGGTGGAGAAATTTCACTCATGTATTTATAGGTTAGAGCAACTTTACCATGAGCCTTAAATACTGAAATAATAATTAAAAAATTGACACATTTTCCCTAAATTGATACTTTTATTTTAGATAAGTTTGAGTTACGAGTATTTTGCACCACTAGCAGAGGTTGCGCCATTACATCTAAAATGTAAACCATGGCCGCCATTACACTTCGTCGTATTTCTTTAATTTGTAGGTTATGTTCATATACAGTAGCAGACGAAAAATTTTAGTACAATACTTTAACCACAGAGGCGCAACGTCTGTTACTGGCTAGATCTTTGCCCTCCCAAATGTGTGCAGATTTTTATGTCCCGTCAGGTCTCCTTATACTACTTCGTGCACTTGATAATTCGAGTAAATAAAAATTATGACAAATAAAATTTCTATAAATGAAAATTTCTTAAATATGACATTTCGAAGATTTAAAGGTTATGTCACATAAGAATTCGGGTAAATGTGTATTATATCATTTAAATATTCGTACGAATGAATATTCTGGCAAATATAATTTAGAAAAATGAAATTTATGGGTATGGATAATTATATATTTAGATATTAGGATAAAGAATAATTTGAATAATCAAAAATTATGTTCAATGGTATTTCGAAATTATTGTAATAATACGTCAGTAGTCAGCCACCTATTCAAAAAACGTAGAAAATTTTTTTTACAGTTACAAAAGTTTAGGCACTAAAATATTAAAGTAATAAAAATATAATATATATATTTAAACTGATTAAATTCCAATATTTTTAAAAAAATCAAAAAATTTAATTAAATGCAATAATGTGTTTGGCTCATTAAAATAAACACTGTCAATTAATAAATTTGGTTGAGTTGATAAAATGTTTGGTGTATTGTACATTTTTCTGAAAATTTATTACAAGATCTTATATTATTTTTTAAACTTAATTTTTAGTTTTTTATGTTAAACATTATTTTATACATTTAAAATTATGATAGGATTATATCCTTATTATTTATAAACAATTAATTTTCTGTAAATATTTTATAAAATTATTAAAAGCTTTTAAGATATTTTTGTGCTTAGTAAGTATGAAGTTTCTTTTACATTTTTACAGTTACTATGTCTGCACTCAGTACAGAACTGAAACTTGTCGCGGTAGAGGTGTTCTGTATAATGACACATTCAAAGTAACAAAAAATCATAACCACACACCTAACATGAAAGAATTAAGGCAAAATATTTTTAAACGTGCTTTATTTTGGGCAGTAATAAATAACCCAAGTGAAACGTATAGAAGAAACTATGATCGAGTATCATTCGAGTAGGTTAAAATCTAAGATTATCTACCGTACATTCCCCCGAATGTCCATTAATAATTATTTAAATAAAAAGTATGTATGTGACAAGGGATAGTTCACAAATGATGTAATGCCATTTTTTGAAATTTCGCCCCCCTCCCCCTGTCACATAATTTCATGCAATTTCACATAAGAAAAATACTTTGTGTTACATTCAATGAGACCCCTCTCACCCCCCAAAAAACGTGACATCATTTGTTTAATTTACATTTTTTTTAAATGAAATTTTTATTTTATTTCTTAACTTGTGATTATATTTTTTTATGTATTATGTTTTAGTCATCAAGATGCAGCAATTATCAAAACATTTGCTAGAATAGAAAGTTCTATGTTCAAATGGCGTCAAAAGTTTCTTCCCCCACCAGTTTATTCTCTGTTTTTCTATGTGCAAACAATAAATTCAAATAACTGGAAGCATTAAAAAAAACATAGAAATGGTACAATGGATATTTCGCTTGTAATTGCTGACGATCTGTCGCATTCAGTCATTTTTATGGATAAACATTTTGTTAGAAGAGTATCTGTAACAGGATATTTTTTTTTGATGCAACTTTTGAAAGTTGTTCCAAAACTTGTTAGGGCAATTCAATTTCTAACAATTTTGGCGAAGAAGTATGATACCGTAAGTAATTATATCATGGTTTATTAATATATTACACCACGAAATTATAGATTCGTCTAGTACACCAGCTCAGAGAAACGCAGGGTTGCCAACTTAGGTCAAGGGCCAACTCTTCCCCAATTTTCCAAATATTTTAAAATATTAAAATATAAGAAATTATATTTTATATATCATATATGTATATCTTCATATATATATATATATATATTATATATAATTATATATCAGATAGTGTAAGATCATAAAAAAGTCCATTTATTTTGCAGGCGATTCCTTGTATTTGGGTTTTAATGGAAAGAAAAACTGCGGCTGCATACAGATCAGTTTGTTTATATATTAGAAGAGAGATTCCTGAATTTCATATAGAGGAAGCCATGATTGACTATAAAAAAGCTTTAAAAAGTGCTTTACTTCAAGTATTTTAGCGTATCATGGTTCATGGATGTCTATTTCATTACAAGCAAGTAAGAAAAGTATTGATTTCCTTACACTTTTATATTTTTACTGTAAAAAAAGAGGTTATTAAGTTCATTGCATTTAATCAGCGGAAAATAATCTTAATAATTTAATTATATAATTAAGATCAATATTAATTTCTAAAGTTGCAATAAAGATAAGCAAATCATATAAATCTGTGTTTTTAATATCTTTTTTCTTCTTTCTACATACTTTATGAAAGATAATGTAAAAGGGTCAGTCCATTGACTTTCGTCTGAGAGTCGTTGCGACCATATTTTAAAAAATTATAATTTTCATATATGTGAAACTCGATGATTTTCTGATTTCATTAATCATAATATTATGTTACAAATTTTATTTCGTTTAATAATATTAATTATCAAAAATAGGTTGTTCACGATGTGATTTCGTAACCTTAAATTTTGCAACTTTTTAAAAGTCGTTATTATTCAAAAACTATTAAATATTAGGGGTTGGTACTTACCACAAATATAAATCTTTCCATTATGCACGTTCTAATGACCAAAATGAACTAAAAATTCTATAATTTGTGGACGAAAATTGATTTTAAAAATTTTTTTATCCAAAAAAATTACACTTTTTGTTTCACTTACAACTTTTTTGTCGGACCTCAAAAAAATTTGGGGTTTTGCAAATATTTCTTTAAGAACATAATTTATCTTCTATTGAAATTTAGCGAAGGTGTTTTTCTTCGTTTTCGAAATAATAATTATAAAAAATTTTGTATGCAAAAAGGTTAATTCTAAGACTTGAAGTTGATATTGACACTAAAATAACAATGCTTGTTGTTTATTTCAAGCATTATAATTAACCTTTTTGAACAAAATTTTTTATAATTATTATTTTGAGAACGAAGAAAAACACCTTCGTCAAATTTCAATAGGAGATAAATTATGTTCTTAAAGAAATATTTGCAAAACCCCAAATTTTTTTGAGGTCCGACAAAAAAGTTGTAAGTGAAACAAAAAGTGTAATTTTTTTGGATAAAAAAATTTTTAAAATCAATTTTCGTCCACAAATTATAGAATTTTTAGTTCATTTTGGTCATTAGAACGTGCATAATGGAAAGATTTATATTTGTGGTAAGTACCAACCCCTAATATTTAATAGTTTTTGAATAATAACGACTTTTAAAAAGTTGCAAAATTTAAGGTTACGAAATCACATCGTGAACAACCTATTTTTGATAATTAATATTATTAAACGAAATAAAATTTGTAACATAATATTATGATTAATGAAATCAGAAAATCATCGAGTTTCACATATATGAAAATTATAATTTTTTAAAATATGGTCGCAACGACTCTCAGACGAAAGTCAATGGACTGACCCAAAATAATAAAGTTTTACTTCCTTTAATTCAATTCTAAAAATATACAAACAATTTTATCTTACTTTATTTTTTACGTTTTCATATCACTTAAGTAAATAAATGAATCATCTCTTTGATGTTAATTATCAGAGGATTAAGGTAAACATCATAATTTTTTAAATTTGCAATTACTGTTACAACGTCACAAAAGAGTTGGTATAGCCTTAACTTTAAATTTTCACATATGCGAAGAAAAATGAATAGTTAAAAGTAGATAATTAAAAAATATATAATCAAATTAACTATCTGTATAGCCAGAAATATTATCTTCCTGAAATATTATATATTCCCGTTTAGTATATGAAGTGTGACGATGTAAATTGTCGTTCTTTATTTTGTCGAAATTCTGAATCGTCATGTCATCTGTCGGAATTATCCCTGAACCATGATCGTTAATCGGTATGGTAATTTAGAAAGTCGGAACTGCCGTGTGACCCACTATCAGTGGTGAATGTGTGTCGCGCGGCTAGTTAGTAGGAGAGAAAGTACTAGAGGGCAGAGCCGCTGTCTATTAGAAAGAGATAGAGAGAGGAGAGCCAGCGGAACGAGAGAGAAGAAGAGACGAAGAAGCCGAGCACGTGTAGGAAAAGCGAGAAACAGGTGTCATTAGTTTTCGCCGACATTTTGGCAGTCAGTTGATCTACGACGTGTGTAGATAGTTGTTCTGAGAGACGTGTGTGATAGTTTGTCAAATTTTGAGTGTGTCGAGAAATTGGAGTGTCGTGCCGAGAAGAGAACAAATAAAGAGTGTAAATAATAGTGAAGTTGTTTTCTTTGGATTATTCCTCATTTATCCCCGAGGAAAACAGCCGCCGAGAAGCCAGCAAAAAGGAGAAATTGAGAAACATCGCTGGGTGAGTCAGTATCGTGCCAGTGTTGTGCCAGTCGTGTCTCGTCGTTGGCATTTCTGCTTGCCAACTTGTTCAGGCAGAATTTCCTCTGACGATTGAGAGCGTCTCAGAGGTGTTGTTGTTTGTCGGGTTGTTAAAGAGTCGAGCATAGTTTATTAATTAAGCTTAAAATTAATTGGCGCCTGACGGCGAAATTTACTAACTTAAATTTCATTTTATCATTATTGTTGAAAGCGTCGGATTTTGCCAGACGTAAAGCAGAAACTTTGAACTTAAATAAAATTAGTTTAAAATTATACGTCACAAAATTTGGCGCCCAACGTGGGGCCAGGCCAGAACCGAGACACGACTAAAATTATTTATTGTGCCAGACTGAAAGTGATCATATTGAGCCGAATTGTATGGTGAGCCGAAATAAAAATTCAGAAGAGTCTGAATAAAATTATTTTGTCAATTTTGTTGTACAAGTGTGAGCCAGAGTTCTGAATTTTCAATTTGCCAGAGCCAGATAGATTTTTTTTGCCAAGAAAATTCAAAAATTCATTGTTGCCAGAATTTAAAATTTTTTGTTGCTAACGCCAGACATACAAATTGTATGTTACCAGCTGACAGAAAATTTAAAATTCCCTTTGCCAGATTGTTATGGATTTATTTTGACAATGCCAGAATTTATTTGTTCATAAATTATGAGTAAATTACGGCCAGAAATTGTGTAAAGTAAAGTTGTAGATTGCTTTTGCCATTAAATTCAAAATTTTCTTTTTCTTTCGAGACTGTAGAAATTTCCTGCTGTGATAAAAATTTAAATCAACAAATTAAAGATTTTTTTTGTTTGCCGGAAGCCAGTTTCGTGAGAAAATCCCGAGTAAAATTCCAAACAAACTTGTGTAAAATCAAAAATGTTCTAAAATTTTTATGCCGAGCACATGTTAGACCGGAAATAAAATTCGGGTTAGTCACGTGATTGCAAATAGTACGCCGGACGGTCGAGAGAAACGACGCGCCGAGATATTTGAATTTCAGCAGTCGAGAGAAAGTTCGCGCGCGCCAGGAAAAGTGGCTCAGTAGTAGTAGTAATAGTGGCTAGAGAGAGAGAGAGAACGAGAAGAAGAGAGAGAGGGAGAGCCGAGTCACCAGTCCGCCGGAAAAAGAAAAATTTTGAAAGGGGGCCCTCCTTGAGTGGGTACGTCCTTGCTTTCAAGATAGCACAGGGCCGTGTATACTAATTGTGCACCCCCCTTAAAATTTAAAATTATTCGAACTTAGAAAATTTTTTGATTCTTTGAAATGGCAAAGGCAAGTAGCGAGATTCAGGAGTACAAAAGACGCATGAGCGAACTAATTGAAGTACCATGCGTAAGCCGAGCATGGAAAACAATTAGAGTCATGCAAATTGGTCAAGTAGTGACGAACTTACTGAGACACCAATTGTGTATCAGCGGGTCGTCACAACTATTGCGAGAGAGATTGTTAATAGCCGAGATGAGACTGGCCTTGACTGACGGTACTGAAGTGCCATTTAGCGACCAGTATGACCTTGGAAATTCCAAAAAAATCTTTTTATTGGAAGCCTTCCCAGAGCCAGAATTTAGCCCGTTTAGTTTTGTTACGCGACAAAGGGGTGGCCAGTTTTCATCTGCGGATAATGAGGAATCCGATAGTGGGGCGAGCCAGATCTATGAAAGAATTCGTGCAAGGGAAATTAAGGAGAGTGGGAGAAATAAATCCCGGGATGGGGCATCGTACAGCAGAGCGAATCCGACCAACGTTGCAACCACCCCAAATTTCACACCCCCACCCCCAGTCATGTCAACAGCCAGTATGACGACTGTTTCTCCCACCACTACTAGTGCTCAAATGAGTATGACAACGAGCACTGTCATGACATCGCCGCACACCATCACCTCAGCCACAATGGCTCCAAATGTTCAGAGCCTCCTTGATTCAGTCGCGCGTTTGTGTTTGTCGCCAGAAATAAGAAGACTTATGGAGTATGCCGAGAGAATAGATCACCAGTATTCTGGAGGGGGGTAGGAGTTGCAACAAAGCCAATGTAGGGCCGAGATTGGTGATGGGTATCAATTGACCCACCACCAACAATCACACATCGTGTCCCCACATGGAAAAACTCCTGTAGCCGAGACCTCACAATCACATCACACAAATGATAGAGTGAGGCCCACACCCGCCCCTAGAAGCCAGTCAAGCCGAAGTAGTGGGAATGAAGACAGTGTAACTCAACAAAGAGTGCCACGAAATGGAGAGCCGGTAGGAGAGCCAGTGAGAAAAGAGACTGAGAGAAGTGTGTGTAGTAGAAAGGGAAGAAAAAGAGATCATGTTAGGAAATTGGGTAAGATTAGAGAAGAAGGGCAGAGAAAAGAGGAGAGAGAAACCAGACTGAATAGAGGAAAAGAGTACGAGAGCAGTGAAGGTAGGAGTAATAGCGAGAGAGATAGTGGTGGGGATAGAGTTAGTGTCAGTGATAGAGTGAGTAGAGAGTGTCAAAGAGAGAACAAGAGGACCGACAGACCGAAGAGAGGTCAGTGGGAGAGCCGAAGATCAATCTTGGATGACTCTACGAGTGAGTCAGAATCTGAGAGTGATCTGAGTCAGTGCCAGAGTAGTGGGGGGAAACACAAAGAAATTAAGTCCAGTCGGAGGTCCAAAGTGATCAGAACACTGAAGGACTGGGACTTAAAATTCTTTGGTGATGACGACAATGCCGAAGAATTCTTGACGCGCTTGGAAGACTGTAAGGCTTGGTCAGATTTTTCTGATCAAGAAATATTGCAAGCGCTGCCAATCATCCTTCAGAAAACTGCCAGCAGTTGGTTTAGGTCGTTGCGCCGTGAAATTAATTCTTGGAAATCATTCCGGAGGGCCTTTAAAAACGAGTATTTGGTGACGGTCGACGATGATGACGTCATAGATGAACTAAGAGCCAGAACCCAGGGTAAAGGGGAGAAAATCTCACCGTACCTGACCAGCTTTAGATTAAACTTAGGTCATATGAAGCGACCTCTCAGCCAGAAGAAACAAGTCAAGATCGCCTACAAAGGTTTGACGCCAGCATACAGACGTCAATTAGACATGTTGTATTTCGAATCGTTGAGCCAAATGGAGAAGATCCTGAGAAATTATGAGAAGGCCAGAGACTTGGACGAAAGATATACCCCCGCTCCACCTAAAGAGAAGATGCGTTTTTCTGCAGCAGCCGTGAAGGAAAGCCGATTCAAGAAAATGGTGAGATCAGAAGCAGCGACGTCGGAGGAGGAGTCTGAGTCGAGTGGTAGTGACCACTCTACAGAGGAGAGCAGAGAGACGAAGAAGGACAAGAGAAAAAAGAAGCCAGGAAGCGTATGTGTGGACGCCATGACACTTATGACAACAGGCCAAAATTCAGCAGAGCAAAGCCAAGTAGTCAGTTCACCCCCACCACATATCTTGCCAGGACCTATGCAAATTGCATACCCAGCCATGTATGCAGGAATTGTGTCAGGAGGAGCCAAACCAGTTCGTTTGCCAAATGTAGAACAAATTGGTTCACAAGCGGCAACAAAGCAATTTATGGGAGTTTGCTTTCAGTGTCAGTCCATAGGACATCGAGCCAGAGATTGTCCCAGGAGGATCTGTTTTCAATGCCAGCAACAGGGACATTATGCCAAACAATGCCCCCTGAGTCAAACCCAAGTAGAGTCATGCCTAGTGTGCAAAACACAAGGAGTAAACTTTTTGAGCTGCCAGAATTGTGTGACAATACGGAGAGTCTTGGAGAGCGGTGCCTGGATGGCATAGAGATGTCTTGTATACTTGGGCCACGACAGCGGGAGAAGAAGAGCCGAGAAAGAGAACTGTGTGAGAGCTGTGCCAGAACCGACCGAGTAAAAAGAGCTTACTCTGTCAAAGAGTAGATGAAGACAATGCTGACGAGTGTGGGACTAAAGGTACAGATGTGATCCCAGTACCTATAGTCCAGGGGAGGGGAGAGGCTGTGAGAGTCACAGCTGACCCAACCCTAAGAAAAAAAATTTTTTTCTTTGAGATCAGAGATGGGAGAAAGCATTGTAGACAGAAAAATTGATAAGAGAGCCGAGTTTTGTAAGATGTGTGAGGTAAAAAGGAGAGCCGAGTTTCGTAAGTCGTGTGCCGTAGAGTGGAGAGCCGAAAGCCGAAAGTCGTAGAGAGGACAGCCGTGAGTATAGTGAAGTAAAATAAGATAAAAAAAAGTTCAATTGACATCGGACAGTAGTTAGTCATTGGTAATGACGGTCCTACTGGGAGTAGTAACGGTCATGGGGAGGGAATTGTGACGATGTGAATTGTCGTTCTTTATTTTGTCGAAATTCTGAATCGTCATGTCATCTGTCGGAATTATCCCTGAACCATGATCGCTAATCGGTATGGTAATTTAGAAAGTCGGAACTGCCGTGTGACCCACTATCAGTGGTGAATGTGTGTCGCGCGGCTAGTTAGTAGGAGAGAAAGTAATAGAGGGCAGAGCCGCTGTCTATTAGAAAGAGATAGAGAGAGGAGAGCCAGCGGAACGAGAGAGAAGAAGAGTCGAAGAAGCCGAGCACGTGTAGGAAAAGCGAGAAACAGGTGTCAAGAGTTTTTCGCCGACATTTTGAGTAGTTAGTTGGCCTACGAGTAATGTAGGAGAGTGTTCTGCGAGAGGTGTAGAAAGAGAGTAGAGGGTCGGATTTTTAGAGAAGTGTGTGTTGTCAGAAAACTTGTTGTTGAGAGAAGAAGGTGTCGTTTTGTGAAATAAAACTGAGATTGTGAAAAGTGAATTATTTAAGTGTTGGATTATTTCTCTTCCCTCAATTAAGGAATCCCTTGAAAGGAGTGTGCCGAAATAAGGAAAGAGAGAAACCGAGAAGCGTCGTTGGGGTGAGTCAGTATCGGGCCAGTATTGTACCAGTCGTGTCTCGTCGTTGGCATTTCTGCTTGCCAACTTGTTCAGGCAGAATTTCCTCTGACGATTGAGAGCGTCTCAGAGGTGTTGTTGTTTGTCGGGTTGTTAAAGAGTCGAGTAGTTTATTAATTGAGCTTAAAAATTAATTGGCGCCTGACGGCGAAATTTACTTGTTTAAATTTCTCAAATTATTATTGTTGTAAAGCGTCGGATTTTGCCTGACGTAAGCAGAACTTTTTGACTTAAAATAAAATTTAGTTAAAATCATGCGTCACAGAAGATAATCAAATTTATTATCCTGGATATTATTCAAAGTTTAAGAACATTATCAATTTTTTTTAAATTAAATTTTTGATATAATTGCTTAAAAATATTGTTAAAAATCTATACAACTTAAGACTAGAAACATAACCTTAAAGCCTGTCAAAAGGATTTGAACATTTCAAGAGTACCTTTAATTAATCTATTTTCTTTTATAAATTTTTCAGATTTTCCATAAAGAATAATTTATCTAAGAAAAATGTCCACTAATTTCTAATAAAATTAACTTTTATTATTAAATATATATTATTGAGTAATTTAGATGAGTATAAACACAGCAACTTGTGTTTATTATCCAGAATAGTCAAATGTGAACATCTTGGATTATGGCAGTTAGTATATAAATTTGAATATCTAGATGGTTGTCCTATAGTTGAGTATTCAAGATCATCACCCGTGATTATCTAGATAATAAATTTAACTATATCCATTATTCTCTGTGTACGATCATTTGTAAGATCTTCTGCAGAAAACCGCGAACATTTTTGATTTCATGATACTATTGGATTACCTACTTATAAAGCAATGATCATATTTTCTAATATTTTAAGCATGATTATTAATATATATATATATTATATATTAATTATATATTATATATTATAGTCAAATATGATTTCATTAGAAACTTTGACACTTTAATTTACGATTTTCGTAAAGAAAGAGTAAAAATGTTAATTTTTATGGGAGAAAGGGCTGTTTCAAAATTGTGATTTTGGTGCTTGGTTTGTTTACTTTTTGTTTGTTTACATTTCACAACTTGGACATACCCTTAATAAATAAAATCTGACACAAGTATTTCCGAATATATCTACAAAATTTTGTTTATACAATGTTTTCAAAATTTGAAAAACAATCTTTTTTCTATTTTTTGAAATAACTTTTTCAACATCGAAATTTTAAATAATTCTTGTCAAAATTATGTATATAAAGTATATATTTTATCAAAATTTCGAAAATTGATCGCTATTTATATTTTTAACAAAAAAATTAAAATTTTGTATTTTTAAAAAAAATTTTAATTCTAGTCTCAAATAATTATTCTGTAACAAAAAATTAAGCAATTGATATATATTACATTGAAGAAGCTAAATGTTTAGGAAATAAAAAATTTGCTTTTATTTGTTCTTAAAATTTATTAAATATCTGAAAATGATAATTTTTTTTTAATTTTGCCAATATAACTGTAGTTTAAAATTCTTGATCATGTAAAAAATTATTCAATAATAGCGTTTAATTGTTGATAAAAATTTGTCCAGGAATTGAAATTAAAAAAAATAAAATTAATAAATTATAATTTAGGAAAAAATGAGTTTGCGATGAGCTGTCACAGCGATCGGACGTATATCTGTTTTGTCCTTTCATGTTCTGAAATTTAAATTTTGATAAATTTTCAATTTGCTCGTTTTGTGGTGTGTTGTGTGCAATCTGCTATTAATGCAAGCTACTTTTTATCTGGATTAACTATTTTTTAATTAGGTTCTTGGTTTAATGAAAAGTGAAGGGACTATAATTATTTTATTGTTTCTGTTGAAAAACGGTTACAATTTGAGCCCTTCCGTATGACTGCTTTGTGCTCTTTGATCTCGGATTTGTTTAAAATTGGTCTGTACCAATTTTAGTGCATAAAGTGATTTTTATAGTGAGCTCCTAGTTCGACTTTTTTTTTACCCAAAGTACATTAATTTTTTTTCTCTAATAATTTTGAGTGGAAATGAAGATTTGTATTCTATCTTTGCATTTTCTTTTCCCGTGTTTGACTATTGTCACTTGCCTATTGTTCTTGTGGTATTTATTCGTTGTCTTCGTCTCTCAGTGATTAGGCAATCATGAGTATAACAGTAGAGGAAGGAAGATGGAATGAGCTTCTATCATCAATAAATAATCTTACTCGCTCACACGATATTCTTCGCTCTAAAATTCAAGCGTCTACAAAAACAATGGACTCATTGAACAAGAAGATAACAGTACACAGCAATAGAATTTCTGATGTCGAGGACTCACTTAAAATTTTAAATAAACAAACAAAATTCAAAAACCTAATATTTTTTAAAATGGAAGACTCTGACGAAATAAATAACGATTTATTAAATGTTATTTTAAGCGTCTTTAAAAAAGTAGTTCTTCAGATTCCGGAAGTAGCTGTCGACGATATTTTTCGGATGGGCAGAAATAAGGGAACTCGCCCTATAATAATAAAGTTCATTTCCGCTAGATGGGTCAAAATGATTTTTGGCAAGGTGAAAGAAATCTCCAGCGCTGGATTTGCTATTGCTAATGACAGAAGCAAAGAGGAGAGAGAGCAACGTCGTGCTCTATTGGACCAGGTTCATAAATTGAGGTCAAAAGGACATGGAGCCATGTTAAAGGGTGATAGGATATTTGTGGATGGTGCAGTTGTTTCGAATGATGAGAATGGTTCCCTATTGACCTTGAGTCAAATGGGAATGTCAACTTCTTCAGAAGTCTGTTCAAGAGGTTTGAACATTGCGACCCCTAAACGACATATTACTTCGGAAAATCCACCTTCTAGTAAGAGAGGCAGGAGATCGAACTTCTCTTGCTTAGGGGATGAAAACTTAGCTGGTATAAAGCTTCTGGACCATTTTGTGAACCCCTCCCCGCTTTCTTCCACTGAAGGAAAGGTGCAAGATGGTAATGTGCAGAATTCCGATGTTTCCACTCAGCCACCAAAAAAGTAGCCATCACACCACCAACAATTTTTTGAGAACGGTTCACGAACATCTACACTGTCTAATTTTTCTTCAGATCAACAAATGAGGGTGATCTTCTGGAATATCCACGGTATAAGGAATTTCTCAGATATTAGCAGCACGCTCAAGGAGGAGGATATTGTATGTATTTCAGGAACATGGTCTACAAATGTAAGTTTAAATGTTGGTTCTCCACTCGCGTTCAACTCAATTGTGTCTCCGGCTTGGAGGGGGGAGGTTTCTCTATTGGAGAATGATGTGAATTCACTGAATCATATTTTCACTTCAACTATTAGGAGCGTAGCAGAGGACCTCGATATGGCACGCGTGCATACGAACTTCTCTTTTAAAGAGAAACCCTGGGTAGACAGGGAATGCAAACGTCTTAAGAAACGTGTTTCTACGGCTTTATGTTTAGCTAAATGTAATAATTTTTCTCAGGAAAGTAAACGTGACTATCTGAATGAAAAGCGAAATATGATTAGAGTCATTACAGCCAAAAAGGCAAATTATCGTAAGAAGGTTATTGAGGATTTATCGCATTGTAGAAGCTCGTCACAGTTTTGGAAAATTGTCAATTCGGTTAAAGCAAGATCCTCTCAATTTACAGATATCGAACTATCTAAATGGTTTGATTTTCTTAAGAATAGTTATCCTTCGATCGTAATCGAAACAATATCTGACTCTAATCTATATGTGATGAATGAATTTCTGGACAGTCCATTTTACACTGAGGAAATTGATAAGTGTTTACGACATTGTAAGGTTGGAGGGGCACCTGGAACGGATGGTATAAGTTTTGGTTTTTATAAAAATTTA
The DNA here is from genome assembly GCA_032872505.1 of Leptopilina syphax. Taxonomy (NCBI): domain Eukaryota; kingdom Metazoa; phylum Arthropoda; class Insecta; order Hymenoptera; family Figitidae; genus Leptopilina; species Leptopilina syphax. The sequence goes on from CM065471.1 coordinate 711,569, forward strand.
CCACAGAATTGGTTTTTCTTCTTACAGCATTTTTTAAATAAAATCTTAAATACAGAAACTGTTCCCAAGGATTGGGGTAAATTATCCACTTTTATGTTATATAAAAAGGGAGCAACAGACAACCCGGAGAATTCCAGGCCGATCACATTGGTCAATTGTTTAGCAAAAATTTTTGCGCAACTTATCTGCGATCGGCTTGTGACTTGGGCTACGGAACATGATTTGATTCCGGAATCTCAGTCCGGATTCAGAAAGGGTAGAAGTTGTCAGGATAACCTTTTTTCGCTTATGTCTATAATACAAATTCATCTGAGTAAAAAAGATACAGTTGTATACGCGGCATTCATAGATTTTAAGGGTGCCTTTCCATCCATTTCGCATCATCTTCTTTGGACCAAACTGCGTAATTTAGGGTTAAGCACAAAAATTATAAACATTTTGAGGCAATTTTATAAAAATGCGTTTACATGTATAAAAACACAATATGGGAACACAGGCTATGTAAAAATTACTCGTGGTGTTTTACAAGGGGAAGTTTTGAGCCCATTTTTGTTTTTATTGTTTATTAGTGACTTCGAGGAATTTTTTAGAATAAATGGATGTAGAGGGCTTTCTATTAACAGCACCGAAGAAATCTTAATGTTAGGCTATGCGGATGACTATGTCATTCTTGCTGACTCTCCCTTACAATTATCTAAACAACTAAAGACACTTAATTCATATTGTAAAAATAACAAGTTAATTGTCAATACTGAAAAAACTAAGATTGTCATTTTTACTAGATCTGGTAACGCATCGGCGAAGAAATTTAAAGCATTTAAATATGGCTCGGAAAGCATTGAAGTAGTCAAGGAATATACTTATTTGGGGGTAATTTTTAATGACTCGAATTCTTTTCTTCCTGCAGCATCTAGGGCGGTAAGTGCGGCAAATTCGGCAGTCGGAAAGATTATTAAAACTATACATACTCTTGGAATGGATACCTGGGACTCCTACGATACATTGTTTCAAAGTCTCTCTGTGAGCATTCTTTTATACGGAGTCCAGACATGGGGTTTGGATCATTTAGACTCTCTCGAAAAAGTACAATTCTCTTTTTATAAGAAGCTTTTACTGTTACCTATTAATACCCCTAATTATGCGGTTAGATTAGAGACCGGGGCACTTCATCTGTCATACAGAGTCTTATCGATCACACTGAATTGGATTTATAAAATCTCTTCAATGGACAATTCTAGGTATCCTAGACAGTGTTTTCAGAGACTGAGAGAATTGGCTTTAAGGGGCCCGGTCTCGAATTTAAACTGGTTTTCACAATTAAAAATATTTTTTGAGGGAGAAGAACTGGATGATTTATGGGACTCTTTATCTCTGGACTTCGTGGGTGCAAATAGAGGGTCGATTCTAAAAAAATATGAACAATTTCTTCGATCAAAGGATAGAAAAAGACTTTTATTATCCAAGAGTTTACTAATTTATCCCCATATTTCAATCCAAGAGAAAACGCAAGATTATCTCAAGAAAAAATTAAATTTATATTATAAAAGAGCTTTTGCCCAAATCAGACTGCTGAATTTGTACGTTTGCAGAGTTTTTCTGGGTAATTTTAAATACAATCTTAAATCAGATCATATCTGTCCCTCATGCAGGCTTATGGAAGAAAATCTATTTCACATTTTAACTAGTTGTCCTTCTTGTGTTCATCTATGTGAGAGAGCATTCCTAGAGATGGCTAAAGAAGTGGACTGTCCTGATGTTTGGCTGAAAATTTTATCCTCGAATGACATGATAGTGATTAAAAAATTTGTTGACTTATTGACCGTTATATTGTCGGGGCGTTTGGTTGGTTCGGAATGAAAGGATGTTTACGTGTTTTTTTTATATACGCTGAATTGCTCATTTGTATACCTCCGCTTGTTAGTACTCTAAATGTAGTCAAAGAACAAGCGTAATATTTGTTTATTATAATGCAACAAATTATTTTAAAGTTATATTTATGTATATATATGTATGAGTATACTTTTGTTTTTGTATTATTTTTTATTTATATGTATATGTGTATTTTTTTGTACAAGGTTGAATTGCAATTGTAATAAATGAATCTAATCTAATCTAATCTAATTTAGGAAAAAATATATTCTAAGTCTAAAGTTTTGGCTTGATTATAAGTATTAAGTTTTTTCTGTTAGAAAACAAAAAATATTCCTTAAAAATATGAAATAAATACATTTTTTTGAATTTCCGTTGAAAGCATCCAATATCCTAATATTGAGTGATGGAAGGAAATGTATTATTTGAATTTTTTTAAAATTTGCTTTCTTTTTTCAAGTTTTCAAATAAATATAATTGAAGATAAATAACGAAAATAAGCAGAAATTGATTAAAACAAAATATTATTATAAAGATAAGTTGGTTTTTTTAATAATTTTCTTTAAGGGGCTCCAAATTACCCACGCTCCCCTATATCAGTTTCATATTAAACCGTGTTCAGAGATTAAATTGTATATTTGACAATTCAATAAGGATTTTATTAAAAGGATATATTGATTTCAATGTAGATATATTTTTTTAATTAATAAATTTTCAATTTTTGCTGCAGGCGCTGTTCAAACGTGCTTTGAAACTAGGCCTTAAGAACATTTTGAAGTTTAATGCAGATGCCAAGCATCTTTTCGCATTGATTATGTCATTGCCACTTCTGCCAGAAAATATTATTGTAGCTGCATATGATGAAATCGTCCGTTCCTCATCTCGTTACCTAAGGCGAGTATTCACACCATTTTTCAAATATTACAAAAAGGAATGGCTTTTAAAAGTAAAGCCAGAAATGTTTAGCGTCTATATGCAAATGAATCGCACAAACAATTGTTTGGAAGCATACCACAAGACATTAAAGGAAAAATGTGGTGCTCACTCAACCATGTGGGCTTTCAGTAGTAAGTATAATTTAAATATCTACATAACTACATAATATTTATATAACTAGAAATATGTTTTTTTCTAAATTTAATTTAAGGTAGCAAAATTTTATAATTACATGCAAAACTACATATCCTAATAGATATGCAGTTATATTACGCCAGGGCGTAATGGATCACTACCCAGGGCGTATTGAATCGGGAATTAAATTATAATTTAGATCATGAAATATTATTACAGTATTGACATTTATGGTTTCTATTGTAAATTTATAATAAAGAATATTGAAAATGGAACATATTTAATTTAAACTTTAAACATTTTCATACTAGTACTAGAATAATTCTAGGTTTTTTATCATTATTTCCTAGACTTTCTTATGTTTTCTAAGAATAAGTATGTTATACACTGAAAAAAAAATTCGGAAGAATGTGCTTTTTACTCAGGGAATTTTTGCCTAAGTACAAAAGCAACACACGTAAAACAATTGTTTCTTTTAAAAAAGGCAATTTTTGCCTTTAAAAAAGGTAAAAATTGCCTTAGTTAAAAATTTTGTCCTACCCAAAAGTCAAGCACTGTCAAGAAAAATTTCACGTACTTTTTTTTCCGTGTATAAGTCAAAAATTGACAATTATTCCTTAAAAACAAATGTTTAAAGCTCAAAACCTGATATTAAAAAATTTTTTACAACTATTCTGGAAAAAGATATAACAAAAAACAAAGAATTTTAAAATTTACTTTCAAGTGTCAAAATCACTTATTCTACCATATTTTCTACAATCATGAATAAACAGCAATAAAACTTTGCACAAACTTTCAGTATACCAAGTACATTATTTTGATCGGAGACCAAAATTACTCTGACTTGTCACTTTTGAATAAATTGAAGTGATTTATTACGCTCCTGACCCAATACGCCCCAGTCTTCTCTAATTTTTAATATCCAAAAACCCTAAAAGTATGATTTAATCTTAAAAAAATTTTGTTAAAAGAAAAATATTACAGCTTTTCTTTTACTTTTAAATGCAATGTTAACAACATTCATATTTATGAATTGTACTGTAAAAATAATAATATTGAATGTGAAGATTTATTCAATACCATTTTTTTAATGAAGTACTAAATTTAGTAATTAATGAAATTTAAATTTTTAAGTTTTGAATTGGTCATCTGTAAACAATATACCTTTCACAACGGTAGTCAGTTTTTTCTGTAATGGCGTTTGCTGTTTTTTCCTTTCTTTGATATTAAATAAATTAGTCATTGCTTTAAAATATTATATTTTAATTTTTCTATGATTCTCTGATTAATTATAATAATATGTGAAGGTATCAGTTAATTTTTAATAGTTTATCCTTTTTCTAAAAGTTATGGAAAAAAGAGTTGTATTCTTTTATTTTTTAATCTCCTTTTGTTAGTAATTTTTTTTCTTAACTCCTAATTTTTTGCATGGGGCTTGCCGAGGCTCTTTGAATTTTGGTTTTTTTAAAAGTAAAAATCGATGTTATCAAAAACGGCTCCGGCGATTATTTTAATTTTCGTTGTAAAATCATGTGTTCACACTCCAGAATCGAAACCAAGAAGAAAATCCTAGATGCCAGGACCTTTGGATTTAATTGAGTTTAAAACCCACAGGTCAGAATAAAAAAAATGAAATTTCAGCAACTGAGATACGTCTAATTAATTTTTGAAAACACTGTTTTATAAAATTCCTTGTCATTCCTAGGTTTTCCCTTACAGAGAAAAAATTCCTTGACAATTCCAAGTTTTCAAGGTTTTCCCTGACCGTAGCAACCCTGTTTTATTAAGACTTTTGAAAGTAATTGAATCTCTGCAAAGATTTTTATTATTTTACAAAAATATTTAAATTCTTGCGAAGAATTTTATTAAAGTTTCTGATAGTAATTGATGATCTGCTAAGAATTTTGTTATTTTTAATTTATGACAAGAATTTTGTTAAAATTTTGAAAAATAATTGAATTCCTGTTAACTTTTTAGAGGAAGTTAATTTTTTTTTAAAAATTTTAATAAAATTCTTCGCAAGAATTTAATTATTTTCATAAATAATAAAATTTAATGCCGACTTTTAATTATCGATATAATTGATAATTGGTAAAGTAGGATTTTATAAATTTATTTAATTTATAAACATTAATTTTTAAAAACTTCAACTAACATGTCCTTCGGACGAAAATCGTATAGGTAGTGGATCCCCCCTCTTCTTGGTTATTGATTCAACCAAAGGGTGAGAATCCTACTCTTTGAATTTGGAGAAGATAGAATAGTTTTAAAAGGTATTTTAAATTAAATAGAAACAATAGATTTTAGACAAACGTTAAGTATATTAAATCCCAAAAATCCCTGATACATAAAATATCTACTTTCTATCCTTGAATTGTGCATTATTATAAAATATTATTTTATTAGTTTGGATGTTTGTTTTTGACAACTTGTTTGATAGTATCAAAATAAAAGAATGTTCCTTTTGTGAGTTTACAAAGGGTTATTTGTGTAAATGTTGATGTGATGTTTAACAAAATCTCATGTTGCGTGTAATTGTTGCATGTAATTTTAGTTTAAATATAATTAAAAAAGGTAATTGAACGTTTTCAAAGATTTTTATTCAAATTTTTGAAAATAATTAAATATTTGGCAAAAAAATTTTGCTATTTGTAAAAATAATTGAATTCTTGACGAGATATTCGTGAAAATTTTTAAAAATAATTGAATTCTTGGGATGAATATTGTAACTTATGGGTAAGAATTCCTGAAGTGTGCCCCTATTTTTCATTCGGTCGGTGGATTTTTCTCATTCTAATATGTTTCGATAGCCTATGATGGTATAATAAAAACCTGTAAATAGTTTTCCGAAATTCGAATATTTGCCAAAGTTATTCAAAGTCAAAGTTATTTGTAGCGTTTTAGTAAATAGCTAATACTCGCGATCGGTAATTCTTACCCATATACCATTACCTCTTGATAATCATGCAGACTTCCATAAACTAAAGCGTTAGGAAATAGCTGTGTAATACTGTAGTTTAAATTTCGATCGAATAATGTTATTATTAAATTTACATTCCATTGTGGTGCTATTCGTCTGATTTCTCTTATTATTGCAGTGTACGCCTCGATAGAGTTATTGCTTGTAAGAGCCCATGCACAGGGGATTACCTAAAAAAATTAAACAATACAATTCATAAATAAATAATAAATCCGAATTTTTAAGCTAAAAGTAGTGGAGACTGGGGCGAAAAGTTAAATTTTGCATAAATGATTTTTTTTGTCAATATAATCCGCTTAGATGCAAATATTTGTATATCAATATTGTAGGGCAACTTGTCCTCTACAACTTTTAATAAAAAAGTTCCTGATATTTTCGCATAAAATACATGTTTTGTCCTTTTTTGAAAATTTTGTTTTTTTAACTTTTCGCCCCACCCTGGAGCGAAAAGTTAAATTCTATTTTTAGCCTACTAAAACTATTTTCCGATAGGTGATAAGTAGTAGATAAGTTAAAGTATACGTAAACAAGTAATTTAGTAAATAAAAGATCTTTGTTTATTTAACAAAAGCTTTAGAATAGTTGTAAAGTTAAAAAATTGAAATTTAAAAAAAAAAATTTTTTGGTTTATTTTATGTAAACGGTCTTGTTTTTTGTCAGAGTACTTGCCCAATGTTAAATAAATAATTTTTAAACAAATAAACCCAAAAAAACGAAAAATAAAAAAAAATTTTAACTACATGTAAAAGTACATTTAACTTTTCGCCCCAGGGTGCGTTTTTGGCTTTAACAACAAATATAAAAAATCTGACTAAAGATATTTAGCAAATATCTTTAGGTATCTCTTCAGGGGACCCAAATAATAAAGTAAAAAAATCGCTGTTAGGATAAATACAAAAAATATACTTAAAAGTTGATATTTTCTTTTTCGAAAAAATTTTCAAAAGTAGGTTGAAAAAAACTTTCAATATAGACACAACAAAAATTAACAGAATTGCACACAACTCCGGACATTTATTTAGGGTGATAACACCCTTCTATAATTAAAATTGCAATGCTCTAACTATTCCCAAACGAAAGATAATGAATTTTAACGGTTTTGGCAGTTTAACTTTTCGCCCCAGTCTCCCCTACATTTTGTATATTTTTTAAAAATTGTAGAAAAAATTCAAAACTTAAATAGGTGTGATCATTCAAGTCTCAACTTTAATTTAAGATAAAAAAAGTACAAAAATCTTAATCGGTTAGTGAGATATTATCATAAACGGCCGAGCATTTTCAGCCAAAACCCATTCAAAATCTACTAATTCAATGCATTTGTCAAAAAACTTGCTCGGACGTTTAGAATGATATCTCACGAACCGATTAAGATTTTTGTACTTTTTTGGTCTTAAATTAAAGATGAGAATTGAATGATCACACCTATTTAAGTTTTGAATTTTTTCTACAAATTTAAAAAAAAAAATTGTATAAATTATTAAATTTTTCAGTTATGTATCATTAATCGTAGAATTTAATAATTTTTCGAATGGTATATTTGTTAATTTTCTGAAATTTGTATTTACAAAAAAATCGTGATTTAAAGATTGGCATGTTTTTGGCATAATTCCTGACGGTAGTGTATATTTTGATGTAAAATGTTTGAAACTAAGTTGTTCGGCTTAAAAAATGTCATAAATGGTAAAATGTGTGAAGAGATAATTTTTGAATGCATATTTAAAAAAATATTTAAGGGGTTTGATAATTTTGACACATCCTGTATATCATAGAAATTAAAAGATATGATTAATGTTTAGAAAATTAATATAATCGAATCTTATTAAAACGAAAATTTTTGATAAAGTGGAGATCTGTTATATAGAACATGAACTAAATTAAATTTAAATTAATTAAATTTTCAATTAAAATTTTGAACTAAACTAAATTTTGTCGTAACAAAAATGCAATTAATTAAGAATTTTCTCTCCCCAAAATTTGGTTCGATATAACTTATAAAATTCGCTTATATGAAAATTTGTAGCTGTTAATTTCGGAAAAGTATAAAAAAAAAGAATTGAAAGTTGGGTATACGTTTAATACAAAAATACAAATTTTTAAAATACGTACGAAGTCATCTTTTATGCACAAAAGTAAAAGCAACTCTTTACACCAGGCAGAAGATGGAGTTGCTGTTGGTGAAGTGCAGATGATAAAGTTCTCCGATTCTAATACTAAGGTTCGGAGAAAAGTGTGGTCAGCAATTGTAACAGTCTGGAAATTTTGCCCGTTCACTAAGGTGTATGTTAATTCTCCTTCAGTATATCCTAGCATATGTCTGTTGGTCTCTCTATTTACAAATTCAAAGAAGCTGCTCAGACTTGTAGGATTTTCTTCAGGTACATTGTTATGTCTCCATTGAGTTATAGCACCCTGGATGCTATTAAAAGGCACTCCAATTTGGGCATTTCCGTGTCTATTAAAATAATTTATTATGACAAAAAGAGTGACTTAAAGTTCAATTGGTTTTTTTCTAACTAATTTATGTTTTTTCTAAACAAATTCTGGTATTTAAAATTGTTATATGCTTACAAAAATTAAAAAAAATTTAATTAGTCAATAATTTTTTAAATAAATATCAACATTTTCGAAAAATAATAAGAATTTGAACTACTTTCGACATTTTTATAACTGTTTCCTGTCGACTTTTTATAAAATTATTTAATGAGTTTAAATAATCAATCGTTTGGATTTTTCAAAATTTTCATTTTTTCATAAAATCAAATTTCGCAAATGGTTAAAAGAAATTTTTTAATTTTAATAATATTTAATAATAATAAACTTAGCTCTTAATAATGCCAGAAAAAAAATTGGCTTCTCTCAACAAGGTAAATATAGAAGAGTTAAAATGACTTGACTTTTATGTATAGAGAAGTAATAAAAATATTTTCACCCTAACTGAAATATTTGAATATAATTACAAATTATTATATTGTTGGGCTATAAACTTACAAAGGAGCTATCGCATCGTAAATTTCCCTTGCGTTTTGGGGTTGAGTTAAGGCGCTTCTATACAGCTCTCTGCGCATAGATTGTTCTTCCTCCTGTCTTGTGTTGGGCAAATGGGTGTGTTCCACCGTAAGTTCGAAATCCCCATTTCGTCTAATAGTACCTTTTCCGGGACAACCTCTTCTCTTGTGGTACTTACATATTAAGTAACTAAAAACATAAAACAATTATATTATGTAATATAACATTCACTGCAGTGTCCACCAAGGATGAGAAAAAAATTCTCTCACTTTTTCCCTGATTATTTCAGGTTTCGAACTCAAAACTTTTTTTTAAAAAGAAGCAAAAAGTAGCATTAAGACTGAAAAAAGTAGCTATTATCGAAAAATTAAATTTGATCACACTAAAAACCTTATTTTAGACGATTCACAAAATTTGTAAAAATTTCATTTTATATTTGTCTGACAATTTCCTGATTTCCAAAATGTTTTTTTCTGGTAATATATTCAATTTAAAATTCTTCTAAACTTCAATTATTTTACAAACTTTTAAATAGAAATTTTAGAATTCATGAAAAACTTCGATTGCAGGATTTCTAAAAAGCATTTTATTATTTATGAAAATAATTTTATTCTTGCGAACGATTCTTGCTAAGAATTTCATCAAAAATTAAATTTTTATGAATAATTTTGCTATTTATCGACAAAATTGAATTCATTAGAAAAATTATTCACGGGTAAATAATTAAAACTCTTTTGGGAGAATTTTATTAATATCTAAAAGAATAATTGAATTATTTTAAAATAATACATTTTTCTCAAAAAATTATTAAAATAAAGTAAATTAATTGAATTCTTCAAAAGAATTTAAAAAAAAAAAATTTGAGCAATTGAAAAATAGTTGGAGTCTTGCACTGAGTTTAAATTATAGAAATTTTATTAACATTTTCAAAAATAATTTAATTTTGAATGCATTTTATCCATTTTTTTAAATAATTGAATTCTTTTGCGAAATTTTATGAAAATACTAGATATTGGAAATAACTGAAATTCGAATATTTTTTAAAATAATTTAATCGTTGTGAAGAATTTCAGTACAATTTTTGAAAATAATTGAATTGTTTTAAAGAATTTGATTATAATTTTTTAAAATAGTTTTTGAATTTTTATTACTTAAATTAGTAGAAATTTAAAAAAAAGAAATATAGCTTTTAATGGATGAAATCTAAAAAAGGACTGAAATAGTAGTATAACGTAAAAAGTTGTAAATAGTTCGTTTTAGTAGATTAGTGCTAAGCCTGTTTTTATTACATTCTTGAATATAAGTAAATTGCTTCGAAAAATTTTGTGCAAATTTTGGAATAGAATTAAAAGATTTCAAAGAATTGAATTAAAATTGTATTAAAAATAATTGATTTTCTCTAAAGAATTGTATTACTTATGAAGATAATTGAATTTTTTCAAAGAATTTTATGAAAATTATATTTAAAATAATGAAATTCATCTAAAGAATTGTATTATTTATAATAAGAATTGAATTGAAAATTTAAAAAAAATATTCTTGTACATTTTTCCGACAAATTAAATTATAATTGTATTTTAACTATTTCAATTCGTATATATATAGAATTTAATTAAAATTTATTTAAAACTATTAATTTTTTTCAAAAAATTTTATTAAAATGGTAGGTATTAAAAATAATTGAATTCTTGCGATGAATTTTATTCTTTCTTAAAATAATTTAATTCCTATTAAAAATTTTTTAGAACATTATCAATTTATTTTTAAATAATTTTATTAATATATTCAAATAATTGATTTCTCATAAAAAAATCCTTTAATTTCTTTCATATAATTGAATTACTGTAAAAATTTTATTATTAATATTATTTGAATTTTTACTTTGAATCTTATTAATTTTTTTTAACGAATTGAATTCTTTTGCGAAATTTAATTAAAATATATAAATTTGTAAATTTAAATGTCATCATTTATGAATGCCCCCAAATTTATACCAAAAATATTGCCATTTCTTTATCCGAAAATTTTGATTATCGATTATTAGTTCGAATAATCAAACATCCACTGTATTTATAATTAAGTGACAAAACATTTACTTACGTGATACCATTTTTTTGTTGATTCTTGATATAAAAGTGTCCATGAAAGTTTCCGTTTTCCCTCAGTGGTCCTGCTCTCTGATTAGCTGCACCATTGTTCCTCCTGTAATTTAATTATTTATAATTATTAACTTTGTCGACAAAGAGAAAAATTAATTTTGGTTTTCCCTTATTCCCAGATAAAATTTTGACTTTTTCCCTGACCCTAAAGAATATTCAGAGTTGCTACAAAAATTTATTTTAGAACTTTTTCCTGCTTTACAGACAAAATTGTCTTTTTCTCTGACCATAAAGAATATTCTGATTATTTACAAAAATTATTAGATCTTCAAAAAAATCTACTATTATATTTATTTATGAATTTCTTTAATTGTAAAATTATTCGCAAACATGAACAACTTTCTTTTTAAATAAATATTTAATCTTTGTTATTTTTCCAAAGAAGTTAATATTTTTAAAAATTTCAAATTAAAGTAAATTCTTTGAAAAATCTAATTAATTTCTACGAAAAATTCAATTTCTTAAACATAAAAATGAAAAAATTATTATATAAATGAATGTTTTTCAAAATTAAATTCTCATAAAGAGTTTTATCAAAAAAGGACCACGCACAAAATACATACAAATTGGATCCCAGTCAATTTTTTTTTATTTCTCAATTGGGAATCTTTTTCCTGACACAAAAAACTACTTTTCTACGCAGTTTAAAAAAAATCGACTGGGATCCAATTTATATGTATTTTGTGCGTGGTCCTTTTTAAATAATTTAATTTTTTCAACGAATTTTATTAACAAAATTTAAGAAGAATTATATTTTTCAAGGAATTTAGTTAAAATTGTATTGAGAATAATTGCAATTCTATGATCAATTTTATTATTCATGGCAATAATATTAAATCCCTGTAAAAAATTCATTTCTTATGAAAATATAGTTGAATTATTGTGAAGAAATTTATAAATAATTTGTAAATAGTTGAATTTCTGTAAAATGTTTATTACTTATAAAAATAATTTTATTTTAGAGAAGAATTTTATTATTTGCAAAGTGAAATTTTGACGAAAATGTTTAAAAATTTTTGAAAATTATTGAATTTCTACTAACATTAGTAACTTCTCTACTCTCTAAATCTGTATCAGTGATAAGTATGTCACTATTTCAATTAGCGTATATACGCTGTGAAATAGTGAAAGTTCACTAAGTAATCAGTGAAATTTCACTGATTAATTAGCGCATACACGCTGTTTGAAAACCGTGGTTATCGCTGAGAATCAGTGAAATTTCGCTGATTTAAATTTAGAGAGTAATATACAATTATTTTACTTTTTTTAAATTAAAATCTCCTATGAATCAATGATTTTTAATAATTAATTAAATATGAATGCAAATTTAATTTTTCTCAGTACTTTAATAAAAACCCCTGACTTTTCCCTGACTTGTGGCCACTCTGAAGAAGCTGAAATAAATAAAAAAAACTCACCCATTGCACGGACGATTGCCTTCCACGGCTATAGCACATCCAATTCTGTAATGATAAAAAATAAATTACCTTTTATGTTTTATTTCAACATACTACAGTACTGAATGCCTGGGTAGAAAGAGAATAGAAAAAAATAGATAGCCCTTTTAGTACCTAATTATTTTATCTAATATTTTAATAAAACAGTTTCAGAAATAATTTATGAAAATGGTTGTATTGTTTGTTTTAAATAAGTAAATTCATTTTATGTTGGTCTAAATAATTCCTCATCAATTTCCTTCTACAAATAAAATAATGTCGGGTAATTTCCACAATTTCACGAAATTTTGATTACTAGGAAATTCTTTAATTAAATAAATATTAGAAAATAAGAACTTTAAATAATTTCAAAAAAATTTAATTATTCTTTTTCAAAAAAATTATTTCTACAAAATTATTAGTCAAAAGTATGAAAATTCAGATTGCCGAAGATTGTAATTTAAAACCTTTGACAAATTCAAATATTTCTAAAAATTTATGCTATATTGCAGTAGTTATTAATCAATACGAAAATTGATCATTTACTAAATAATTGAAAATTTCTTAAAATTAAAATCTCAAAGAATTTTTACAAAAAAAATTTTAAATGATTGAATTCTTTTGAAAAATTTTAATAAATTTCTTAAGAATAATTACATTTTGCGAGGAATCCTATGTAAATTGTTTTAAAAGTAATTGAATTCCTAAATAGAATTTTATTATTAATGAAACTAATTAAATTTTTGAGAAGAAATATTTAAAAGATTTGTTGATAATTAAATTCCTATGATATTTATTATTATTTATAAAAATAATTAAAAGTTTGGGTAAAATTTTATAAAAACTTTTTTTAAATAATTTAATTGAAAAAAATGTTTGAAAGTATAAGTGAAATTTTGCCAACGATTTTAACAAAATTTTTAAAATTAATAGAAACTTTAAAAAGAATTTTTCAACATAATTGAATTTTTGCGAAGAATTTTTGTACTTATAGCGGGACTTTTTAAGTTAAAATAAATAATATTAAATTATAAAAATCAACTCAGCATCGTTATCCCGGTATTGAAATACTTCTCGACTCTAATTCTCAATCTCACAATCAAAACTTAGTTTAATTTTACTTCTTTAATAATAAAAGTTAACTAACTCAAATAATAAAATTCAAACAAATTCATAAACGAAAACGACCCAAAAATCAAATCTAAAGGGAGGAACTGCTGAGAAATATATCAACGATGCATCGATCTCCAGTCAAAGATAAAATCAAACCTGCGATGAAAACTCTCGCCAACAACCAACGGCGTCCTTTCAGCAACGGTTTTTCCGTCAACTCCAACGGAATAAATTCTCGGGAAAAACTCAATTAAAACGCTTAAAGTTTAACAATTAATTAATATAATTTATTAAATAAAATCAACTTTTAAGCAAATACAAATAAAATTATTAACAAAATTAAAGAAATTTAAATATAAATTCTCAAAGGAAAACTAAATAGAAAAACCCGACCGGCTCGTATCACTCGCTTGCGAATAATGAATGAATTTGGTTCCAACGTCTTCCTGGAACCCTGCATACGATTTCTGGAAAATCCTCTCTTTCTAATACTCGCAATTCTCCTATGAACCCTTCTCCCTTCAATCAATTGAAAACCTGTAAGAAAAAGGAAAGGGTCGCTAATCGTCACCTGACCGCCTACGTCAACTCTAACATGCGCACAATCATTCTCCACTGGTCTCCGCGAGAGACGGACTCTAAGCAATGACAACGACACTATAGCAAAAATAGAAAAACTGCGACAAAACGACAATCCAGAAAGAGACAGAACTCGCCCTCACTATAGCAAATAACGAAACTCTCAGTCACTAGAAACTTATTTAATAAGTAACGATTTACTTCGTTACAAACCCCTTCCCTAGGCCAATGTTACTCTAAGAGTAATATTGCCGATACTTTAAAAGGGGAAAAATAAATAAAAGAAAACGACATAACTCCAGTTAATGAATTTATTAATTTACTTATCCATTACACTATTGGTGGCTTTGCCAAAATTTCATTTTGATCTCCCTCGCCATTTCAGGCGGAAGATCTCTCACAAATCTTTCCAAACTCATGATCTGTTCGATCAATGAACCAGAAGAAACTGCACCACCACTGGTACTGGGTTGGGGAAGATTCTGATCCTGGGAAGGTACACCTCGGTGCATCACAGGAGGAACGACTCTCGAAAAAGCCGACACATGTTCACTACGAGGGGGGGGGTTACAGGTCGATCCCTTACACGCTGTTGTCGCCTATAAGCCACTCGACAACGAGGACAATTCGTCATGCGAACCTCTTTACGACCACAATTATTACAAAAAGTACATAATTGCTTACGACAATTTCGCAAACGATGCCCCAACTGCCAACAATTATGGCACACACCAGGAGGCGGATCCAGAAGCGGATCAGTGGGAATAGGCTCTAATTGCGAAAACAAACGACCTGTCAAAATCACCGGTAACCGGGGCTCCGGTCTTACAGGGGAAGGTCGCAACGCCATCAGAGGGGGCGGATCTCTAGAGGAACTATGGACACTAGAAGAAAACGGCAAACTGCTAATTGAAGAGAAATCACGAGAAGGGGAACGATGGTCACTACTACGGAATTGCGAAGAACTCAACGGCATGGCTGGGCCAGCCGCCTCCGACGACGGAACTCGGCTGGGCGGAGGAGCATGCCGGGGCAAAATCATCCTCGCAGGCGATGCTGGAGTTAACTCATCCATCCTCTGAGATGACACATAATCCCAGTCACTCTGGGGGCGGTGCCTCTCCACCATCGGACTCCTTAACGGAACAGCAGCCCGAGCCTCAGCCGCTTCACTCTCTTGCAGGGTCTGATCAAGCTCCATCACCGCCAACCAACTCTCGAACTCGGCAGGATTCTCGGGAGGTACCTGCGGGTCCTCACGCCCAATTGGGTCCGGTCTGTCGGACCTAGTCTGCCCCAGGGATTCCGCCAACGGGGGCAAAGACTCTGGATCAGGACCAGCCGCCTCCACTGCCTCCTCCAAGGCCGCCACCGCCTCCTCTACCTGCTGGAATGGACTAGGGCTCCTTTCCACCGCACTACCTTGACGTAAAACATGGTCAAAAAGCTCGTCAAATTGCTGAGCGTTCAACGGTTCCACAATTGCAGGCGCAGCAGTACCGACCATCCTCAAAATCTCCAGTTGCTCACGGAGCCGTCGCCCACGCCCCACACCAATACCTCTCGGCTGACTCATCACCCGAATTCCTCGAATACGGGGCTTGGAAGGGGAATCTGCGTCCTGCTTCACTTTGGGCATTCAAACTGAAAAATAATCAACTTCATTAATCCACATCCACAACAATTTAATTCTGACCACGAGGAGGTACGAAACGCTTCAAATCTGACACATGCACTTTGGTAATACGACGATTGTTCTCGGTTTTGAGCTCATAAACATTTCCAGAGAGCTGGCGGACAATTTCAAAAGGTCCCTCGTATTTTAGGGCCAATTTAGCAGAGAACTTCTTCGCTGCGTTCGACAATTTATGAGACCTCCACCACACAAAATCACCAACACCAAAGGTCACTACTCGCTTATTTCGATTGTAATACGCGGTCTGTTTTTCCCTCTCTTTGTCAATAAAACGGGCTACTAAATCACGTAAAGCATCTAAGCGTTTCATGCGCTCGATCCAAACCTCCGGGGTAATACGGTCCACAACGGTTGGGGCTTCCAAATCTCGTCTCAAACTTCTGACAGATAACGGTTGTCGACCGAAATTAAGAAAAGCCGGGGATACCCTGGTTGTGGCCTGGACAGCTGTGTTCACCGCATTACGGAACTCGTGGACATGTTTGTCCCAATCTCGGTGGTCCTGGCCAACAAAGGTCGCTATCATGGTCTTTAATGTTCTATTGCTACGCTCTACTGGATTTGCTTGGGGGTGATATGGGGGGGTGGTCAAATGTTGAACACCATATTCCTCAAGGGCGGACTTTAAAACTTTATTATCGAATTCCTTACCATTATCGGACAATAAAAAACGCGGCGTTCCCCAACGAAATAAAATCAATTCTTCAAACGCTCTCGTAATTGCTTTTCCGTCAGCCGAACGCAAAGGTTTCACTTCCACCCACCTTGTAAACAGATCTTGAAAAACTACGAGGTGTTTACATTGGCTCTTACTAGGGGGAAATTCCATGCAATCTACCGCTACCACTGTCCACGGAGTTTCAATAATTCTTTGACCCATTAATCCCATTGGCCCTTCGTGAGACGCCTTAAACTTCTGGCAGTCCTCACACGCCTTGACATACTGCTGTACGTCAAACCACATTCCAGGCCAATAATATTCGGTCGCTATACGGTGATAAGTTTTATTCACGCCCATATGTCCCCCCGACAAACCATCGTGAGAGTCTTTCATTATACGCTCTCGGTACTCAACAGGGACTACAAGTTTCCAACTATCAACCAAATCTGTAAACGCGCTCAATAAAGGGTCTTCACGTTGTCTATATAGACGACCCACCATTAATTGCCACCCTAAAAAACGCTGTGGAAACTTCTCAACCAATTCCCGTCTCTTAATGTACCAAGGGTCGCTAATGGTCTCGAAAGATGACACGTCACTACCTCCCTCAAATAATCTCGACAATGCATCAGGCACCATATGTTGTACACCGCGCCTGTGCACAATGTCAAAATTCCATTGCTGCAACTCAAGTGCCCATCTCGCTAAACGTCCCGAGGGTTCTTTTAAGTTTCTTAACCATTTTAATGCACTGTGGTCAGTAATAACCGTAAATTTATACCCCTCAACATAAGGACGAAATTTCTTAATCGCCCAAATCAACGCTAAGCACTCCTTTTCCGTAACACTATAATTCTTTTCAGCTGGGGACAAAGCTTTACTACTATAAACAATGGGGTGTTCACCGTCCTCAGACTCCTGAGTCAGAACCGCCCCAAGGGCAAAGTCACTAGCGTCACACTGTATAGTGAACGGTCTCGAAAAATTGGGTCGGGCCAACACTGGCGCGGAACTCAATTTTCTTTTTAATTCACAAAAAGAATTTTGTTGTTCCTCTCCCCACTCCCAATTTCTTCCTTTGTGAAGAAGACGCAATAAAGGAATTTTTAACTCGCTATCACCGGCTATAAACCTAGAATACCAACCCACCATCCCGAGAAACCTTCTCAACTGCTTAATATTCTGGGGCGCGGGGTAATCTAGTACAGGGGCAATCTTTTCAGGGTCAGGTCTCAAACCGTCGCTATCAAGAACATATCCTAGATACGTAACACGTGAACAACCAAACTCACATTTGGCGGGGTTAACAACTAACCCCGCCAGGGCCAACCTCAGTAAAACGGTCCTGAGCCACTGAACATGCTCCTCATAATCATCGTTAACTATAATGATATCGTCCAGATAACCGAAAACTACTGGTTCGAATTCTGGACCAAAGAGGGCGTCTATTAATCTCTGAAAAGTCATCGGGGCATTTGTAAGACCGAATGGCATACGTTTAAACTGAAACAAACCCAAACCGGGGACAGAAAAGGCTGTGAAATGTTTACTAGACTCTGCCATGGGTACCTGGTGGTACGCCAATTTTAAATCAATTTTTGAAATAAAACGAGCCTTCCTTAATTTGTCCAGTATACTATCTATTCTCGGTATCGGGTACGCATCTTTTACGGTCACAACATTCAGGTCTCTAAAATCAAAACACAATCTAAAGGACCCATCCCCTTTTTTCACAATGACAGGTGCTGAACTCCAGTCACTACAGGCCCTCTCAATAATACCCTGCTCTAACAGTTTCTTAATTTCCTCTATGAGCCATTGTAGCATCATAGGCGACATTCTACGCGGTCGATGCTTGATAGGGGTCGAATCGGTCACAAAAATGTTATGTTCAGTCAAAGTGGTCATGCCATGCTCTTGGCCCTGGGGTAAAACTAACTCATTGACAAGTTGTTGTATCTCTTGCCTTTGTGCTGAGTTTAATTCACAAATGCCAGCACACTCGGCAACAACCTGTCCTTCGCCAATATTACCCGGTCCATTGGCAAACTCGTGCCAAGCCTGGCCACTGACACGCCATAAACCTTTCCCCAGTTGGACGTCCAAATCCATGTCTTTACAAAAATCCATCCCAAGAATTAAGTCTTGTTTTAAGGATTCTATAACTCTTAATTCAAACGACTGGGAAACACCATCTATTGTCAACCATAGTCTCAATTTACCCATAGCCTTGGTTTCACCCCCTATGGCACTAGAAATTATCGAGTCCATTGTCTCTAATCTATCCCTGAATTGCCTCGCCAATTGCGTCCCCACTGCAGAAATGGTCGCTCCAGGGTCAAACAAGGCAAAATAAGGGCGGTCCGCAATGCAAAGCTTAATGAAAAATCTATTATCTTCACAAGACGCATCAATAATTTCGCCTTCCATTGCTGTACTATATGCACTCTGTGCATTTCCCCCTTCCCTAAACTCGACCTCCGTCGCGACTGCATCCGCTGTGAGAAAGTGCACGCCTGAACTCTCACCGTCACTAGTCACCGGGCTCGAATTCACGCAAAGACCATCGCGCACCACAGTAGACAATACTTGTGCGCCGTCTTCCCCTCTCACCTCTCTCTCATTCACATTGAGTCGAGTGCTAGTCTGAACGATGGGTACCCTATTATCCCCGCTCGCCCCAGACCTATGTACCTCGACTCTCACCGTTTCAACTCTCGCGTGAGGGGTCTCTACACCGCGCGGTGCTAAAGGAGAACACTCTCCCTCCCCATTCGCCGCTAACGCATGTACCTCTTCGCTCACCGGTTCAATTCTCGCGTGAGGGGTCTCTACACCACACGGTGCTAAAGGAGAACACTCTCCCTCCCCATTCGCCTCAGGCGCATGTGCTTCTTCGCTCACCAGTTCACCTGACAGATGAGGAGTCCCTATACTCTCGAAACTCTCCTCTCTCTCTCTCTCTAAAACTTCGGTGTGCCGTACTGTCAACGCTGTATTGTGCGGTGCGACCGGCACACACCCAACCTCCCCCCCCGAACACTCAGTGGGGGTACACGGTCTATCATTCAGAGTCGAATAAACCATACGCTGAACTTGAAAGAAAATTTCTTGATCACGCGGCTCTACTGCTTGGGGCTTGGGGGCTGGGGGGGGAGGTTGCTTATTCCCCCCCCTTGCGCGTTTCCCAACATAGCCCGAATAGGTGTACAATTTACGCAATTTGCAAACACTGCACCGCCAGTACCACACACTTGGCACGCAACAGGAATATTATTCGCCTTTAATGGACACTGTTGCGCATAATGTCCCATTCCCCTGCAGTGAAAACACACTCGAGACGGACATGCCACAGCCCTGTGCCCTTCTGCTTTGCAAATTTTGCAAACTCCAACAAAAGGACGCTGGTCATTAACTTGACGAGCATTGGGCAAATTATTGGCACTATTGACTCCAACTCCCTGCGGTAAGGAAGGCTGGGGCATTTGTGGTACCGGCATCAACATCGCGGGGGGTCTCACGGTCTCTAATTGAGGAGCACTGACCAAAATTGGTCTTTGCTCATTACGACTTGACTGCGAAAACCCGGTTGGCGCCGTGATGGCGCTCACCTCGGTCTCCTGAGTTACTTTCTTTTTACTACGCTGTTTACTTCTCTTGCTCTTACGTTCCACTCTAACCCGTTTCTCTTCCGAATCGTACTCACTTCCCGACGCTGAACTCTCTAATATCGCATCCAACTTCGACGAACGGGTGGGGGGTCTTGGCGCTGCCATTGGAAAAATCATCCTGTCTCTAGGGGGGGGGGCGGTACATAACGTCTATCAATCTCCTTTATCTTCTCAAAATTTCTTAAAATTCTTTCTAAATCTGCTACACTATCGACACTAAAAGACGAAACATAACGCCGGTTTTCAGGAATTAACCCCCGATACGCAATTCTTAACATCTCGTAATCTGTCATGGGTTTCCTGAAATGTTGTGCAATCGAACGCAAACTTAACAGATATTCAGTGATTCTCTCACCTTTCGCCTGAGTACGAGCTTTCAATTCATCGTATACATCTTCGTCATCGACCGTCTCTAAAAATTCTCTCTTGAAAAATTTTTTAAACTGATCCCAAGACTTAATTTCCGAATTAACAATTCGGAACCAACGACTCGCCGCTCGTCGCAACACACTCGGCAACACCTGCAACAATTCCTGGTCGCTAATACCATATGACTTTTTACAAATACTTAATCGGTCCAGAAATTCCTCCGGATCTTCCTTGTCATCGGCCGAAAAACGAATATCCCAGTCCTTCAGTACTTTGACCAATCTAAATCCCAAACCCGAATTACCGCCACGAAAGGGGCTAGATAGGACCGAATTCGCATCACTATCAATACTCGAACACGACTCTCGAGCGCTAAATTCCATTTGTGCACCCGCCGTTATATTCGAATTCCCACTGTTCGACGGATCTGGTGGGGGCCATGATTGCGCCCCTCTAGCCAATCCTTGAGCGAAATTGCTCGAAAACTGGTCTTGAGCAGGGTTAACTCCAAAATGTGACAGATGGTCTATAAGACTGGAACGCGGGGTCGGCGTCTTCGACTCGTGTGTGACATCCACAAACCCAACACGGCGTTGGCTTGGCAACGTCCGGCCGCCAGTTTGTCCCAAATCCTGCCTACTTATTGCCTTTGGAGCTGCTACGCCCGGTTCTAAACCGGGGGCCATATTGGGTGCATTAATGCGACAATCGCTAATCGTTTGAATCGGTACAAACGACAAATTATTTGCACCAAAACCTGACCCTCCCACTGTCGGCACCAAACAAGGCGAAGAGATGCCATGTGAGGACAACGACCAAGTCGTACTCGTCGGACCCAACACCGAACTACCCCCAGCCATAGTCGTGACTGGTGCCGACGTAATTGGTACCGAACCGGTGACTAACGCCGTTCGGTCCAACCTGTCAGCACTATTATTTCCCCCTGCGGCGCCCAACTGCATTTGGTCGCCACTGGGCATTTCAATCACGGTTGTATTATCCGCCGCGTCATCATGACTCTCGTTCCAAACGCCCTCCGCATTCACACTATCTTCGGTCGGCAAGGGTCTCAACTCGACAAATGCTTCCATCGTAAAAATTTGCTGGGAATCACCTGCATCATAAACCGGAAACCACGGAATGGACACTAACTCTCCGAACAACATTCTTCCCCGCAGACGAAACAAACGTTCTTTCAACACTTGCAACGATCCCAACACACTAACGTTTTGTTTCTCCAATTCTGCCTGCACTTCCTCACGCGTCGCAAACTCAATCTGTTTCCAGATGGGCAAAAGGGACTCATGACCTAATAGGTCACACAAGCGACTACGATAAAACTCCATGGCGTCGTCGGAGAGATCTCTAATCCTTCTAGAAAGGTCTAAAAACTCACTCAACATTACCTACGTCACTAACACATACACAATTCATACACACACAACAAAAATATTCGCTTATTATTCGTTAGCTGCACGAGCCGGTAATTTACTTTCTAAAACCAACACTGGTCTCTAGGCCTTCCAAAAGCATTCCTAACAGACATACACATTCATTCACTATCTATATTTTCGCGAAGAAAATATTAATCCGAGAATTAAAACTTTAAAGAGAAAAATACACGAATTCAAACTGTCAATGACATGCCGGCTTGTGATTGTTTACGACGCGTGCTTCAAACGTCAGCACGCTTCTCACTGCCGGCGTCCCCCCTTACGCTACTCTCCCGCCAAATTCGCCACCCGCCAAACTTAACGCGTCCCCAAGCGGAATAAAAACGCCGTTGGCCGGCAAATTATTACCAACGCACTCTGCGATTCTCACTACGTGAAAGAAAGAAAGAAAATTCTCACACGAATGGAATTTCCATATGCGTCAATATTATCCACTAATCCCTGGGAAAAATATCTCTTCAATATTATTTCGCGGCATTATTGTAGTGGTCACTAATTTGGTCACAAAATTTTCGGACAATTTCCTTCAATAAATTTCACAAATTATTATTAACAATACACAAAAAAAAAACGTAATAATTTCCTCTGGTCACAAACAGACGTCACAACACTTTAAATTTCTCTGGAGATCTCAGCTATATTCCCCACAAGGGATGCCAATTTATAGCGGGACTTTTTAAGTTAAAATAAATAATATTAAATTATAAAAATCAACTCAGCATCGTTATCCCGGTATTGAAATACTTCTCGACTCTAATTCTCAATCTCACAATCAAAACTTAGTTCAATTTTACTTCTTTAATAATAAAAGTTAACTAACTCAAATAATAAAATTCAAACAAATTCATAAACGAAAACGACCCAAAAATCAAATCTAAAGGGAGGAACTGCTGAGAAATATATCAACGATGCATCGATCTCCAGTCAAAGATAAAATCAAACCTGCGATGAAAACTCTCGCCAACAACCAACGGCGTCCTTTCAGCAACGGTTTTTCCGTCAACTCCAACGGAATAAATTCTCGGGAAAAACTCAATTAAAACGCTTAAAGTTTAACAATTAATTAATATAATTTATTAAATAAAATCAACTTTTAAGCAAATACAAATAAAATTATTAACAAAATTAAAGAAATTTAAATATAAATTCTCAAAGGAAAACTAAATAGAAAAACCCGACCGGCTCGTATCACTCGCTTGCGAATAATGAATGAATTTGGTTCCAACGTCTTCCTGGAACCCTGCATACGATTTCTGGAAAATCCTCTCTTTCTAATACTCGCAATTCTCCTATGAACCCTTCTCCCTTCAATCAATTGAAAACCTGTAAGAAAAAGGAAAGGGTCGCTAATCGTCACCTGACCGCCTACGTCAACTCTAACATGCGCACAATCATTCTCCACTGGTCTCCGCGAGAGACGGACTCTAAGCAATGACAACGACACTATAGCAAAAATAGAAAAACTGCGACAAAACGACAATCCAGAAAGAGACAGAACTCGCCCTCACTATAGCAAATAACGAAACTCTCAGTCACTAGAAACTTATTTAATAAGTAACGATTTACTTCGTTACATACTTTTCAAAATTATTGAATTTCTGCAATAATTTTACTTTTTCAAAACTTATTTTTTTTAATGCCTTTAACTAAAATTTTTCAACAAATTCATTATTTTAATAATGAAGTAAATATGTATGTTATATATGACCTTTTTTAAAAAAACTGCCTTTTACGAACTTCTTAAAAAAATTTGCGGACCTATTTCGAGCTCTGTATTACTTAAATGATAATAAAATTTAAAAGAAAATGACAATTAAAGAGGGTGGGTTAATTTTTACATTATAGATATATTAAATAAAAAAAATTTCACCTGTCTTCCCAAATATTTAAAATTTTCTGCTAATAATGATCGCTCTTAAAACATTCAAAACCTTATTTTAAGCATTATTTATAATTAAAATGAAAATAATTTAATATCATCACATATATGTTTTCCTTTAGACAGAAGGTACAAGACGTAAAAGTTGCATGAAGAAATTTCTATAAATTATAATTTTCAATTTATATAACAAATGTCTCTCACAATCAGGAATACTGATAGCAATGTATAAATGCTTTTGAAGAAAAACTGTTTTCCTATTTCCGTATTTTAAACTTATTATTTAATCAAAATAAAAAGAGTGGACTAGCAATTTCGACCGGTACTGTACAGAAAAATTTGTTTGCAGAAAATAAACATTATATCCACGCCTATTGAGTATAGAAATAAAATTTTTTCTATTAGAAAGAAGAAGATTAACGAAAACTCTTTTAGTTCTATATTTTATTACCCTAACTTTTTCCTAATTTTCATAAAAAACATTTTAACCTTTTTTTCCTTATCTGGCTAATAACTTCTATTCTAAATGTTTGCCAAATTTTATTATTTTCAAAATTTTAATTTTAAATTCTTCAAAAATACTACAATATTTAAAAATGATTTTTATAAGTAAAAAATTAAATTCTTCAAAATATAAAATTTATTTCAATTAAATTTGACAAAATTATATAAAATAATAATCGAGATAATCTATTCTCACATAAAGTAAGTGTTTTTTCATTCCAATTATTTTTTTTATAGAAAAACGCTACGCATTGAAAATAATATTAATTTATTATAAACAAAATCTACTGCTTCATACAGACTGTAAAGTGATTTTTCGCGCGAATTGTAATTCCACGCTACAAAATAGAATTTGTCACGTGATAAAGCAAGCATCTCTCCCAAAAACAACGAATGATATTGCGAGAAGGAGAGCCATTTCATAACGTTACAAGTAAAAGAATAGCAGATTTTAAGAAAATGCGTAACAAAATAAACGATGAATGATTGAATATCGAAATAAATGAAATTGTGAATTACAGTACACTTTATAAATTTTTCCAACAACTTTTAAGTCTCACAGAATAATATGTAAAAACTTGAAAATTTAAAAATCATATAAATTTAGAAGTAAAAATAAGTTTCTTTATGAAATAAAAATATTTAAATATTAAATAGTGAAAAAATTATTTTAAAACTTGATAATATATTTGTAAGTATACGTAAATTAAAAAAAAAAACAAAAAAAGGAAATAATTTATTAAAAACCGGAATTCGGAAGACGAAAAAACACGTGTTGCGGTAATCCACTCTGCGTTCACACACTTGAATAATAAGCGGTTTAATCACTTGGAATTTATTATAATATATTTAAAAAAAATTATTTAATTTCTTCCTTTCCTTTAAAAATTACGAACGTTTATATTTTAGACAAAAATTACTTCACAAATAACAGTAATTAGTAAAAATGTAACCCGATAAAACGCGAGCGTCCCGAAGCGTGCGAAAATTTATTAACTATAAATGTATTCTATTAGGACAAGGGAGAGAAAATGAACTGGAACCCGAACAAACAGGAAAAAGAAGTAGATGGTGCTTGATGTACATTTCGCGCCAATTCAAAAACCAACGCTATGAAATAGAAATTGTCACGTTATGCAACAAGCACATCATCCAAAAAAGACGAGTGATATTATAACGAGGATATGTGCCCGTTTCATAACGAGACAAGTAAAAGAATAGCAGATTTTAAGAAAATGCATAACGAAACAATCGATGAATGATTGAATATCGAAATAAACGAAATTGTAATTACAGTGCACAAAACTTTTGTAATACGATAATCACTTTTAAAGCGAAAAAACTTAAACAATTTATGCAAAATAAAGAAAATATTGTTTCAAAAGTCGATAATATATTTGTAAGTATACGTAAATAAAGAAAAACAAGAAAGGAAATAATTTATAAAAAAACCTGAATTCGGAAGGACAAGAAAACACGTGGTGCAGGAATCCTGCGTTCACACACTTGAATAAATAATAAGCTGTTCAATCACTGAGAATTTTTTATAATATTATAATATATTAAAAAAAAGAGTTAATTTCTTCGTCTCCTTCAAAAAATGACGAACGTTTATACTTTAGAAAAAAACTACTTCACAATTAATAGTAATTAATAAAAATCTTACCCGATATATTAAAAAAAGAATTATTTTCTTCCCCTCTTTTATAAAACGTCTAATTTTTATTTGATGAAAAAAGCACTTCACAAATATCAATAATTAGTAAAAATTTTTGCTGATGAAACTCGCTGTCTCGAAGGGTACTATAATGGCGAATGAAAAATGTTTCTATTAAGATAAAGGTGAAAAAATGAACTGGAAGCGGAACAAACAGGAAAAAGAAGTAGATGGCGCTTGATGCACATTTCGCGCGAATTTAAAAAGCAACGCTATGAAATAGAATTTGTCACGTGATGAATCAAGCACATCTTCAAAAAAACCACGAGTGATATTATGAGGAGGATAGGTGCCCATTTCATTACGTGACAAGTAAAAGAATAGTAGATTTTTAACAAAATAAATAGTGAAATAAACTTAAAGCCTATTCGCAGCAGAAGATACTATATTAACGAAAAAATAATCTTTAAAATGTTATGGTTTATATAGATAAAAACAAACTAAAAAATTACTATACACTGTATACATTTTTTTAACACCTTTAAATCTCATAAAATAAAATGTAAAAATTTGAAATTTTTAAAATTAAAACAATTTTAAAGTAAAAATAAGTTTTTTTGTACCTTTTGTCTTTGCCAATTAAAACCATTAAAATTTAACGAAAAGTAAGAAATTTTTAAAATAGTTCATTCAAAATTTTTTATTATCTGCAAAATGAGCTAAAAAATTCATTTTGGAAAAAATAAATTTTTGTTAATTTCTACGATTTGCATTTTTAAATTATTTCAAAACAGTGAAAATGTTAGTAAATATATATTTAAATATATATTTATTATATTTCAAAAATAGACAATATATTTGTAAGTTTACGTAAATAAAAAAATTTAGAAAAGGAAATAATTTATTACAAACCAGAATTCGGAAGACGAAAAAAACGTGGTGTGATAATCCACCCTGCGTACACACACTTAAATCATAAACTGTTTTATTACTGGCAATTTATGATAATATATTAAAAGAAGGGTTAATTTCTTCCCCTATTTTGTAAAACGTCTAATTTTGTTTGAGAAAAAAGCACTTCACAATTAGCACTAATTATTAAAAATTTTAGCCGATGATATACGTCCGTCTCGAAGGGTGCTGCAATGGCGAATGATAAACGTATTCTATTAGGACAAAGGAGACTGAAAAATGTACTAGAACAGGAACAAACAGGAAAAAGAAGTAGATGGCGCTTCTAATTACACATTTTGCGCGAATTTGAAAAACAACGCTATGTAATAGAATTTGTCACGTGATCTCGTGACAACCTCTACCTTTCCCAAAAACCACGAGCGATATGGTGGGGACAGAGGTGCTTGCTTCATCACATGACAAATTAGATTCCAGGGCATAGCTATTCAAGTTCGCGAGAAAATAATATCAGTTTGCAACCTCTTCAAGGGCACTATGTATTAAGTGTGTTTTAATTCAAAGCGACATCTATTTCCTTTTCCTGTTTGTTCAATTTACTTTTTTGCCAACATTCTGATAGTACACAGGGTTCGCCATTTTTGCAATCTGCGAAACGGTCGCATTTCATCAGCTAAAAATCGTGAATAATTAAGTTAAACATCAAGTGTTTTTTCTATAAAATAAAATTTTTTTATCGAAGTGTATGAAATGAACTCTTTTTAATTCATTAACATTAATATTTCGTGCTTAAAACGACTGATTATTTGAAGAGGATCTAGTGTGCATTACAGGACTACGTGTATTTTCCGTCTTACAAATTTAGGTTTTGTACATAATTATTTGCCTTATAACAAATTATTTCCTTTTCTACCCGTGTAGAAATTTTATCATGGCCTAAATCGGGGCCAGATCTTTTGATCATTGTGTAAATATGTCAATTTCTACACGGGTACATTTTATTCTTTATCTACGTATTTTGTGAAATACATTGCTGGCTTTTCAAATAATATTTCCACTATTTATATATTTCTAAAGTGCGAAAAGTAGATGTTAGAATCTTAGTCTTTTTAAAATTGGTTATTTGGCAACCATGTAGAATAAATTTTAATTCGGAATTAACCCAAGCATATAAAACCTTCGCAACGCAGCGATGCTATGCTTGAAGATATTTGACACTCTGATAACGTTCTTAGAATGCCTTTAACTAAGGAATGCTTATAATATAATTGAAGAGACAAAGGAAATTACTATTATAAGAAAAGTACAGAATAGTTATTAATAATTGTACCGGCGCAATCAATGCTACCGGCGTCAAACCTTGTGGCAATACTACCTAAACAAACCCAAATAGAATTATTAAATTAGATATCCAAAGTTCAATGCTGTAAGACATAAAGAAGGCGCAAGGTTGCAGCCAAAACACATGTATGAATTTAATTGCTGGATTTAAAATTTTGTATGATAATTAAGGGCGCAACCGTAGTTTTAAAACATTAAAACGCCGGCTATAGAGACTAAGCAAATACACTGTGAGGTTGCGCGTGTGTGGGGATGGTCGGCGGCAACACACACAACTGTGCGGCCGCCGTTTATGAACACCAGCACACTCACTGGTTTCCCCGGCTACAGAACTAATACCTTGAAGGCTTTCATGCTACGGACACCAACACAAGCGCGCTATGCTTGCCTCTAATCGCTGCCTGGTTGTGCGTAGAACTTTCCTCTCCCCTCGGGGACCATAAGCTGTAGACTACAGCTTCAAAACAAACGCACGTGCGTTACAGCTGAGGTAAACTACAAGGCGGCATGCCTTATGACACTTGAATTTATGAATCAAGTCAAATGCACACAGAAACAATTTAACAATAGTTAAACATTTTGTTGTAAACATTGTTGTTACAACAAAATGCCGGAGGACATTAGGTTGTATGTATATGCATATATATATATATATATATTAATGATCATAAGAATTTTTTATTATTTTTTTCACGAATATTTTTTTCAAATATATCTGTCAAATTGTAACCGTCTTAAATTTCCAATTGTGAATCGATATCCAAGTTAAAACAAGTTCATGTTGTACAACGTAACCTGCTTGGGATTAATTGTAAGGGACAGCTGGAAATAAGAGGAAACATTAAACTTCCTATAAAGCCTCATACTTGCTCGAGGAATATAAGCAGGGAAGTTAATGAATCTGCCAAACAAAAAATGATGGAGTATTGTCCAAATGTCACCATGTCATGTAGAGAAATTTATGATAAGGTTTTGGTACAGTAAGTAGATTTTTATTGTAGTGATAATAACACTGTTGGACAAAATTTTGCTACAGTAATAAAGTGTCAAAAAAATGAAATTGCAGTCGACAACGTTGATCAATGAAAAAAACTTTATCTAATATATTCAAATATTATTTATAATTTAATATTTAATTGTAAATCAATTGTCATCAAAACATAAACATAAATTTTTTTCCAAATATTTTTGTGGCAATATTGCTGCGTTATCTGTAATTAATTGATTCACCAATTTTTTTCGTTAATCAACGTTGTGGACTTTAACTTTGTCAAAAAATGGCATTTTTGGCACTTTTTGAAGCTACTATAAAAAATGAACACGCGTAGTGATAAAAATCTCAAATACTGCTTAAATGAGAGCTCGAACACTCAACTTTAACATCCAAAAGCAAAAAACTATGTAGAAATAACTTAAAATTATGGGGAACAATTTTTTATCGCGTAACAAATGTTTTCTTGATCTTTTATATCTAAATCTTTCAAGGTGTCTTAAAATTAATTTGTATTATATTTTTTATTGTTGTAAAAACAATTTCGATAATAATTTTTTTGTAGTCAGAAGTGGAAAGTTTGAATTCAGATACCTAGGTGAAAAAACCCCAGCTTATGTGGGGATGAACGCTTTTGTTCTGGTCGACCCACTAAAAACAACTCCCGTCTTAATCTTAGCCTCCTTGAGGGCAGACCTAAAGACTCCGCATGCCCCGCTGCCTGCGACATGGTTTACATCAACCTTATCGCAGTGCTTTTCTTTGCATAAGAAGCAGGTTGGGCTTTTATGTCAAGACGCAGGCTTATGACCAGGCACCTATTGCACCTGACGACCATACAACTTTTTCTGATTGGGCACTTTTCAAGCCTTGCAGCTTCTTCTAAGCTTGTGACTACAACAACAACCTTTAAGCCTCGCTTGTTGGGTCTAAGGACCGTCAACTTTCTACAGGATGATGGTGCTCCCAAAATCTGTACTAAGGCCTCATGGACTTCGACGTTGTCAGTAAGGCAGTCCAGGTCAAGGATCTCCAGTGTGACCTTTCGATCCGTTATATGCACCTTACCAAACTCAACTACTATCCTTGTCACCTTCTTGGCGAAATTCTCCTTTCTCAGTGAGCCTTCAATTTTTAAAAGAAGGTCACCCAGTACTCAGATCACCTTTCTTTGTGGGCATGCTCCCACCACTCTTGTCTGGCTGGCATCAGGTTCAGCTTCTCTTTTGAGCTTTTCTAAAACATTAGCATAACTAACACTTTTAACCACCTTTACAACCATTGCTGATCGTGGCGGCAACCTAGGTACTTCACTGTCTTGGTTTCCGTTAGAATCCCTGTGAACCTTACGTGCAGACAGTTTAGGAGGTTTCATCTTCTTCTTCAGGTCCTTCGACGCTTTAAGACTGCTTAATCTTCTTTTCCGTGAAACCATAGCAACGTTTTTTAATGCAATTGCATTGAATCTATCTCTTCTGAGTCAACGGTCCTGTCGAGCGTCCTCTGACCAGACCAAACCTTCATAGAGACGTTCATCCGTCTTCTTCGCTTCGTCGTGCCTTTCTCTCACCTCCTTAATAAGCGATTTCAGACTTTTTAGTCCCTCCTTACTCCTTATTTTAGTCACCATCCTCCTTAATATACACTTACCTTTACATGTATCAGCTGTTGGAAAAGGTAAATTGGTATCAAATCTCAGAAATACTCACTTTAATTTATAAAAATTTTGTTTGCTTTTTTAACTTTAAAATGTAAAATGTTATTTATACAGATTCTATGACGATGGAAAATGTGTTTCTTTGCAATGGAAAGACGTGAAGAAATCTCTTCTGCGAAAAAGGAAAGAATTAGGCTTTTCGCAGCCTAGTTCTTTGAGAGATATGGGTGAAAAAATAATTTCTTTATTATGCTTCGCTCATTTCTTTCAAGGAATAGTGCATTATAATGAGTACTCAGCAATAATTTTTTCCACTCCGAATTTGATTCAATACCTGAATGATCATGCAACAGAATTGTTTATGGATGGCACATTTGACGTAAATTACTTTTATATTTTATATATTAAGTATCTTAGATTCTGTGTAGAAACTTTTTACTACCTGATAGTCCTTGTTATAATGTTGGATATTGTATACAAATATAGCCCAAATAGTAGGTAATTGCTACAAAATAATACTAAATTTAAAAAAATGCATTTTGTATAGATTAAGCGAATTGTTATATGAAAAAAAACTTTTAATTCTAATTAAATTAATTTGGTTCTTATCTGATAACATAAATTACGGAATTTGACCTAAATTGGCCTTCCAAGCTGAATATGCATAACACGCAAATTTTCTTAACATTTTTTGGAATATTTCCATCTCAGATTACATTTTCAGTTTTAGTTGGTTTTACACTATTACTTGGCAATTAATTTTTATGCAAAATTATGTCATCGTTTGTAAGTTTCACTTTGTAAAGTCAAATCTCGTAACAACCCTTCATAAAATCGCGGTATGTATCCGAATAGCTTCCTAAATGAAGTAAGTCTCGTCGTTTTACAAATGGAGCCTGCTTAAATTTAACATCAATCGAAATCCTTACCTATTGCATAATTATTTAAACAAGTCGGCTGCAAAACAGGGCCCTCTATCGGTTACAAATTGTTCTGAGGCTTCAAATCGCGTGATAAAATCGGTTATGTTTCAAACGGTTGTATTCGCTTTAGTAAGTTTGTGTTTGTCAAACAAACAATTAACACAGTCGCAAATGTAATGTTCCCTTATCAGACAAAGCCGTGATTATTATCACATTCTAACAAGGTTATATTAGGTCAATTTTAGCACAAGATATAAATATTAAACGATTTTCTTTAATCAAGGAAATTAATCATTTTGTTTATATATGTGATTCAATACATATGTTGCTATAACATTTTTTTTAATAATGACTGAACTCCTAATAAATTCAACGATGTAGAGATTAATTTCTTTGATGTTCAAGTGTTCTATTTTTTAATACAATTTAAAAGAAAATTTAACTAATATGAAAACTTGTATTAGGTATGCCCAAATGTTTACAAAATCTGCTAACTGTATACGATTGTAATGCGAGTCATGGATAAGGTATGAATAAAAATTCTCAAATTTTAATATCTTTCACAGTTTTAACCCTTTGAGGATCCGTGTTGCTTTCAGGCAACATGAACATTTTTTTATTAACTCGTGCATAAATTTCTTAATTTTCAAAACTGAATATTGAAACAAAAATTTTCACATAGCCTGAAAAATTTCGTCTGCCAGACACAGGTCTTGAAATAAAAAACTTTAATAACTTCCCTGAAAAATTTGCTTAAAAATAAAAAATCGCGATTTTTTAAGAAAAAATTTAGTCCTCAAAGGGTTAACTACATCATAAAAAATATAAACACTAAATTAACGAAATTATAGGGAGAGTGGTCCTAAAGAAGCATTCAGACCTCTACAAGCTGCCAGCGCAGGCAGGCAGGAGCAATAAGAGTAAGAGAGAAAGTGCATGAAATTTGAATTCACTGACTCTCTTACTCTTGTACGTTACCATAGCAACCTGCAGACAGGCAGCCTGTAGAGGTATGTATGCTTCTAAAGTTTTCGTAACAAGTCGTAGGTGAGGAAAACGAAGGCGCCCTTATCAGACGAGTTACGAAAAAGTAGAGCGAGTTCCAACATGCCGCCACACGTGTTGCGCACGATACTTTTCATAACAAAATCATAAAAAGGCGTTGACACTGAAAAATATATTTAATTGAAAAGAATGTTGAGAAAAGCGTACATAAGATTCAGATCACAGAACCACTATCAAGCGTACGTTAGTCGTTTACTTAGACGTATTAATAAAAATAATATGATTAAAGAATAAAAACAGAACTTTTGACACGAGCGATCTCGACAAGGAGGTTAGAAACTCTGAGTATCAGACAGATGCTGCGTTGCAGCTGTAAGACACGGAAAAAGCAGATAACTGAACGAAAACATAATTACGCCTCTACTGGAAGGAATTGGAACTACTCGAGTGTTATTACGAAAATACTCGAAAAAGCCAAAAAAGCTCTTTTTTTATCCCACATGCACAAAAATGGCGCTTTCTGATAGCAGGCGACAGGGAGGAAAGTCATCTATTTCTTCAACCTTATGAAAATGGCGGCTGTGTTCTCCCATGGGCAAGAAAATTAGTTGTTCACATGCATTTTTCTTGCCCATGGGAAAAAACGGACGCCATTTTCATACAAGTCGAACAAGTGAATGGCATTTACTCCCTGTCGTCTGCTATCTGAAATCGCCACTTTTGTCCATTAGGAATAAAAAATATCGTAAGCAACACGAGAATAAAGGCAGCTAATTTCTTTACGATGATTTTTGTGACACTTGTTCCGGTCTCGGGGCGCCCTCGACCTCCACTTGTGTCACAAAAATCACCGGTAAAATATGGCTGCCTTTATCCTCTTGTTGCTTAATATACTATTTTGAACCGAACTGTCATTCACAGTATTTTCGTAAATACATACTAAAAAGAATCACTTTACATTCGCCTACGGAGAAACAAATAACTCCATTTTTATGATTGCGTTATGAAAAATTATATCTCTAACTAAACAATGATTTTACGATAGTTTTAAATGTAAAATTTTAATATAATTTTAAATTACAATAAGTGCTTCAATTGTTAGAGTGTTGGAGCCATCTTTATATTGATGAATTTTTGAAAAAGCGGGTTGTATAATAAAATTTTCGATCATCTCTTCAACATTTGTCCAAAGTTGCAAAATAATATTAAGCACATTATGGCGGACTTTGAGGCAGCATTGAAAAAGAGCGTGAAAACAAAATTTTTACAAGCGGAACAACATGGTTGCTGGTTTCATTACGGCAAGGTGAACATTATCAAATTATTTAAAACTTTTTTTGTTTTTAAACTTGAAATAATATTTTGGGTAAAGTACGGCTAGATATACATTTAATGAAGCCCAAAAATACTACATTGTGCATCAACTACGTAAAGAATCTGTTTTCCGACGAGTCCGAAATTTTCACGAAGTCGGAAAAAATTCTTTGGTATATGTGGAGCACTCACAGTACTTTGTGAAACACCTACTGCTTTTAGTAAAAAAACCGTTTGATTATGCTGGATGTCGCCAACATACACATTGTTTAGCATAGTTCGAAATGTACACTGTAAAAATGTATTTTTGTTATTGCCATAATTATGGCTAATTCTCACATATTGTATGGTAGATATGGTACAGCCACACAGTATTGTTATTTCCGCCATACGCAGTGCAGACTATCCATTACGTATGTGAGAGACAGTGATATGAATTTAAAGAACACCAATACTATATGTTTATTTCAGACAAAATTCCTAACCATACTCGTGTGTATTTTTTACAGGCATATAATGTGATACTATATTTCTATACTATATTATATACTATATTATATACTATACTATATTTCTGCATAGGTGTTGCACAATTGTATATTATACAACTGGTCGTTTTTCTCAACTCCTTGCGAGGAAATGCATTTTCTTATATTTTAATATGTAGGGGAGGATGTGGTAAGGATAATTAGGTAAAACCTTTTCGGATCTAGTAGCCAAACTTGAATATGTATCTGCAAACGAAAAGTATTTTTGGAAAGCCTGATTATTTGTCTATAATTTTGCTATGCATTATTTTACTGTAGACTCAAATCGCTGCAAGATACAAATGAAGAAATAAACAAAATTTTTTAACTATTCCTGCCCCAGCACCTGGGCAAGCATAGTTTAAACAATCAGAATGTTATAAAAAATCAGTGGATTTTCGTTCTCTTTATTTTATTCGATTTAGACTATTTAATATTGATATCTGAAGTATACACAGTATGTTTTAAACATGTTCTGAATTTTAATTATTGCATTAAAATTCGTCTGAACTTGAATCTCAGTTTTAAACCAATTTTCTTCCGACAACTACCAATTGCTTGGTCCATAAGCTTTGTTTTCCGTATATAATTACGCACCATTATGTATATCAACCTAAAAAACAATTTAAAACACTTTTTTAAAATTTGCAATGGCATTAACAGGATTTTACCGTGCCGTATTATCTCTAACCACCGTTGCCCCGGGAGTCCATATTTCCGTTTTTTTCTAAATTTTATGGAACAACGTGAATTAATTTGAAAATATATACGATATTCGTGTTCAGCAGGAAATTCTACTCCAGAAAACTCTTATGTAAATAAATATTCTGAAACTCTAACATAGAAAACAATATGATAAACATAACGTTGACATTTTAGCAAAACATACTTTTTTCAAAAATAAACTCCTAACTTTGCAAATGATGACAGATTGACTTCCAATTTTTACTATCATCTTTTGGTGTTAAAATGCGAATATACCATGAATTACGCGATTTTTCAACAATCCGTCTAAGCATAACATCAACTTACTATCCTTACCCCTTAACTATCCTTGCCCCATCCTACCCTAATTTTAGATAATATTATTTGATTCTTACTAACTCTTTTTTAATGATTTCTGTTCTGCATTTAAAAATCCCTTTAACTATGTAAATTTTAATATTTTAATAATAATATTTTAATTTAATCTTTTATTTTAATTTTTAATTCCTTTAATTATTTAACTTACTATACTATACTATATACCTCGAAAGTTGCAATTTCTGAGCTTGTGTTGGGGAAAAATAATAATTACATTTGAATAAATAAAATAGTAACTATATTTGTAGGCGTGCAAAAAGAAGTGGAAAAGCTGCGGTTTGAAAAAGTCCAGTAAAAAAATTTTAAACATGTCAATAAATATGGCACTCCTTCCTTCAAATGAATTTGACACGTGTCTTGGGCTCATGAAAGATGAAGTTGAGAATTATGAAGCAATCTATGAGGATGGTGTACAACAGTACATACAATATGTAGAGCGGTATTGGTTGCCAAAGAAGGAGCAAGTCTCCGTTTATAAATTACCACACCGAACAAACAATCTGTGCGAATCCCTGAATAGTAGGTTGAAAGATCAACTTGGAGGGAAGCATCCAAGAGTGTGGAAGTTTACGGGTAAAAAATAATGGATAATCTACTAATTTATCTATTATTATTTCTTTATTAAAACCCTTCACCCCCTTTCTCTCTCTCCTTGTTGATTATTTTCTAGTCTTTGTCTGCACCACATACTCTTTTAACTTCTTCTATTTATCACCTTTCCTCCTTCTTTAAATTTTTAATAAAGTAATTTCCTCGTAAAATTATTGCATAAACGGAGATGAGTATCGCCCATTATGCCTTCCTTTATAATTTTTTCAAATATTATCTGAATCCTTTAAAATTTGGAAATATTTTTAAACCCTCTTTTTATTATGTTTAAACCATTTTTTCAATAATTATTTCTAAAAATTATGCAACATTCCTACAACACATACATTAACGTTTCTTCTTCCGTTGTTTCAAAAATATTTTTTTCTTTGTAAATGAGAAGTAATTTATAAAACAAGACTAGATTAGTAAACCCATTAAACCAGACTCCAGCTCGCTCGTTTATAGCAACCCCTTTAGAGTCCTGTTCTTCTCCAGAAGTCCAGTATCTCTTCTATCGAAGCAGGTTGCTCACCTGCTTAGGGTCAATAATTGCTTGACCCCAACTAGATGGCCTGATCCTACCTAACGCTGGGCATTTAAATAATATGTGAGTCGAAGTTTCGTTACTCTTTCCACACGGTCTGCACATGGGTGAAACTTGTCTACCTATTTTATTGACACTGCTGGTTCAGGACCTATAAATTCCGTCTCGGAATTCTTCCGGTTCTATTGTGGGATTTTTCAGAGCCCCTAAGGCCGCCTGACTATCCACACAAATACTAATTCTCTTGCCCTTTGTTCCGTTTCAACTGCACATTTAGGCGCAAGTTAAAATCGCACAGACCTCTGCCTGCCAGACCGTGGCATATTGTCCTAGTGACTCAGCCACTTTAATGCAGCCAGTTTTTTGATAGATTGGTCTGTATACCAGACTTCCCCCCCAAGTGGAAAACCTTTCTTCCAGTCCGTTCTGGAAGGTGTAATGATCTTAAAGCGAGGTTTAAATTTCACCCCCTTGAGCGTGGAAGCTTGGTGTGTATACCAACAAACTTCCACCTTGCCTTGCGCGATTAACCTGCTCATAGTAAGAGCCGCTTTTTTCACCGAAGCAATATGCATAGGTACTTCGGTTAGCATGAATCCCAATGCAACTGTTGGCGTGGTCCTCATAGCTACTGTAATACTCCTGAAAATCATTGCTTGCATTTGGTCCAGTTTTTCTTTAACCGTTATCAGTTGAGTCCTAGACCACCAATCAACCGCCGCGTGAAGAAACCTGGGTTTTAAAATCATCTGATAGAGCCAGTTGACCATATTAGGCCTTAGTCCCCACGATGACCCTATCGCCCTTTTACACGCTAAAAATCAGTACAGAACCTTCTATACTGATATTCGAAATGTTCCTTGTAAATCAGCTTTTTATCCAGGATTACTCCCAGGTACTTAGCCGATTCAGAATAAGAAATTTCTTTTACATAAAATATCGATTTATTTAAACTTGGTACCTTATATTTTATTGTGAAAACTACTATATTCGTTTTCTCTGGGTTAACAGAAAGTTACAGTTAGATTGCACCAATTCTTGACAATCTTAAGTGCACGTTCCGTAAGTTATAAGAAAGTCTCAATTGAGTACTCTCTTATAATTATAAGGAAATCATCTGCATAACTTTGCGTATAATATCCCTGGCTATTGAGGTCTCTAATTACGTCATCTACCACAATAAAGGAGAGAGAACTCATCCTTGTGGGCACCCTTTTGAGACAAGGCCTGTTACCCTAGCCTCACCATTCTCCGCTTCAAGGGACCTTTTTCGAAGCATGCTGTCGATCCACTTAATTAGCGGCTCGGGCACACCTCGCTTCCTGGCTGCCCTACAGATAACTTTGCTAGAGGTGTTAGGGAAGGCACCTTCAATATCAAGAAAGGTACCAACCGCATAGCCACCACTGCTGATTTGTCCCTCTATACTACCTACTACAGAATGGAGGGCTGTTTCTACTGAGAAACCTGCTCTATATGCATGCTGTTCCTGGTGTAGAGGATAATTCCTAAGACCCTGCCTGATAAAATTATCCACCAGTTTCTCTAACGGCTTTAATATAATAGCTATTATATAAGTTACGCTGACTGGTCTGAAGTCTTTCGCAGCAGTATATCCTGACCGACCTGCCTTCGGAATAAACACAACCCCTGTCTTTTTCTAAGACTCCGGTTTTAATCGGTATGAAATGAGAAAATTTTACATTATTTTTCACCTACTCGCCCCTCCTGACCCAGCACCGACCTGCCAGACGTGGGTTTCTGTTATTTACATGTCTTCAGTAATCTATACTCAAATTTTCAGCCGGTATGAAATGAGATAGTTGTTTTGGTCGCTAGCTCCCGGACTATGATATATACCGTCCCCCCTAAGGCCTTAATTGTCTTGAAAGTGCCTATTGCCCAATCAATTCCTTCCGGAGTTACAACTTTGGCTGCTAGTTTCGAGTGTTCCCGATTTCTTCGGGCCCTTCTGGGTCCCACGCCATAGCTATTCTCCAACTTTTCTCTAAAGTCCGGGAAGTTTACTTCTGTCAAATACTTTAGTCACTCCCTTTTATCCTGGGTATTATGCCCATTAGGTAACTTAATGGTAGTTAGTTTGGCCATTAGTACTAGTTAGTACCTTATAGAATCTTGATGCTTTTGGTACTCTTTCGATTCTCTCGTAAAAGCTACTCCAAATGATACACCGTGCCTTCTCTACCTCTTTTTTGTAAGAATTACGAGCGGCATGATATTCATCCCATGCTTGCTGATTCTTACGTTTCTTTGCTTTATTCAAAAGCTTTCTTACTGTTTGCCTATGTCTTAGTCAGACTCCTCCAGCAGGAAGTCTTCGGAATGTAAACGCGGTAAAGCCTCTGTCCATCCCGTCTCTCTTGATATCCCTCTAAATCCCCGTGCCCTGAGACACTGCCCAACGAAATACAGAAGATTCGGTTTCTATAGCGGCCGACTCATTTTTAAGGGTTCGCCCCCTCAGTCCCCACAAGAGATATCGAGAAGTAGTCTCTTACTGTGTAAAAGCCCCTCATGCGCCTCCCACTAACTGCAAGGTTTTAAAACCCCTAGAGAGGGTTGCTTTCTGTTAGTTATTTTGATTTTTTCAGTAGTTATAACACTTAACTTTCTACTACACATTCTCCTCAATCCCAGACATCCAAAAACTACATCTTTATTCCTATTTTTTTATCATTTTCTAACTATATATTCCTCCTTCTTTTCTGTAAACTCCACTTCTTTAATCACCTCAGTAATTTTCTTCTCTGCAATTTATTTCTTCCTATTTGTGCTGCCTCCTCTCTACTTTTCCTTTTTTAAGTTTTTAACTTAAATTTTTTAATGACAATAAAACTCTTCTATGAAATGTTGAGCTCAGGCCT
This sequence comes from Leptopilina syphax, assembly GCA_032872505.1. NCBI lineage: Eukaryota > Metazoa > Arthropoda > Insecta > Hymenoptera > Figitidae > Leptopilina > Leptopilina syphax. The sequence goes on from CM065471.1 coordinate 751,446, forward strand.
AATAATAAATAAATGAAAATAATTTGTACAATTATATTGCTTCCTCATAAAGGAAGCTTTGTATTAGCAAAATTTTGGATTGTCATTTTTTGACATATTTATAAATTTTTTTTTATTATGCCTAATACTTTAGTACTTTATATATGCACAGGAACTCCCCGTATAAATGTTCTAAATAAATAAAAAAAAAATTTTGACATATTTTGACCTCCGAAGTCCAAAAAACGGATTTTAAAAATTTGTCCCGATGTGTGTGTGTGTGTGTGTGTGTGTACTAACATTACATTTGCCTCAATATCTCAGAACGAGAAAGAGCTTAAGGCCTCAATTTTTTTTTAAATTGTAGGTCTCCCCGGGGGACATAGAATGAGAGTATTTTCAGCCCGATTCATGAAGTTTAACTATTTTTTTTTTTGCATTTTTCATTTAGTAAAAAAAAACGTTTTTTGGACATAACTTAAAAAAATGTTAGGACACTTATAAATCTTTTTCTTTTAGTTTTGTAGAGTTTTTTCAGACGCTTCTTTTGAGCCCCAATTGAACATTTTTCGTCCATATTAACCGAAGATATTAAACTTTTAAAAATCTAAAATTTTGAAAAATAAGACTTTTATAAAAATTTTTTTAAATTATGTAAAAGTAACTTCAAAAAATTATTACCAACTTGAAGAGCATTAAAAAACGCTTCGATTGACCTATTTTTGAACCTGATTCGGGCAGAAATTATGAAATTATTGGTATTTGAAAAAATCAAAAATTGTGGAAAATATCATTTTTTCAACATTCTTGTTTATTAATTTATGTGTAATTATTAAACTATTATTACCATCTTATAGAATATATAAAAACACATTTTTTAGACCAAGACTTAAAGATTTTTAACCCTTTAATAAAAGGTAATTCTTATATTTCAATTATTATTATTTCTATGAGGAAGCAAAGTGTTCATGAAATGAACACCAAAATTATAAAAATGTACAACTTGGCAGCGGTTTTTTTAAGCATTACTTCAAGAATTCTTCAAAAAAGAGGAAATTCGGTTAAGACATCTCCTAGATGGTCTGCAAGTGGGCGAATTAACTAAAGAAAAAGACATGCGTCGCGATATAATTATAGCTCGTGGACAGGAAGAGTTAGAATGGGGAGGGTTTGTTGATTTAAATATTAATATATATTTTTATCATTAATAAAAATAAAAACATAAGCGTGATCCTTTCAAAAATAACAAAATCACACTTTCATGAAGTTTTTCTTTAAAAAGAATAAAATTAATTGAAATTATTGAAAATTCTTCCAGTCATACTGAAATATTTTACAATCTTTAACCAGAATACTAAGGAAATTGCTTTTAAATGGTAAATTAATTGAAATATGGTGCTATAGAACCACTGGGTAACAGGTTACAGAGTAGTTTTAGCACCAATTGCATTAAATATCTCAGTTAATTTGATACTTTTCATTGATTCATATGTGATTTAATTGAAAATTGATAATTCCCATCGTATGAAAAACAGAATTTTTAAAGATTGAAGTAATTTTATTAATTTTGAAGAAAAACCTAGTAAACTCGTGATTTGTCGTTTTTGAGAGAATCACCTTTACATATTTAACTCGTAACATTAAATTTTACAGGCACGTAAGTCATTTTTTGGACAAAATGGAGGAGTTATAGAACCACTATACCACGCTCGAATAGAAATTTGAATTAATATTGTTATTGTCAGGTTTTAATAATTATAGTTTGAATTAATCCGAATTAACTATAAATTGTTTATTGACTAGATGAAATCTAGGTTGTTGTAATCTATTTGCCACACTTAATTTCAAATTGTTGCGGACTAATATCGGATTTCTTGCTTACAGATTTCGGATTGCTCCGGACATTTTACGGATTAAGTTCTTTGAAATAGATTAAAGTAGGATTGTTCATAAATTTGGATTGTTGTGCACTAATTACGAACTGAATTCGTAGACATTCAGGATTACTCCAGAGTGTTTTCGGATTCAGGTTTTCGCTCAGATTAATAATAGACTAACGCGTATCATTTTTGGCCATTTTCCGTACAATTTTCGGACTAATCCGTACTAATCTGTCCGTATTTAATCTATGAATTATTATTTATTATAACTTAATTTGTTTATATACATAATTTATTTTCATTATTTAATTCGAAATTTTTTCCAGGGATTATATTACTACTTACATATTCAACAATATAATAAAGTATGGCTGTAATGACAAAACTTTTCATTATATGAATATAAAGTCATTTTACCTGTAACCAAATTAAATTCTTTTAATAAATATTTTATCTTTCAAGAAATCAGGCTTTTTACATATCTTATTTGTAGCCATCAAGGAAAATCACCGTCCCAAAAAAACTATTTCTTCGTATCGTTATACAATAAATTCTGTAAAGATAGGGTAAACCAGACAGTAGTCGGCCACCGGCTCAAAACCTTTAAAAATAATATTTATTTCGATTCCAAATATATAAGATTATTAATAATAATACTAAGAACGTTTATTAAAAAACAAATTTGTTTCTATCTCATATGGATTTATAGTTAATCAAAATTTAGAGGTGTCCGACTATTTTATAGAGTGTGGCCGACTACTGTCAAGTTTACCCTATAAAGCTGATATTTAGTGATTAGCTATTCATCTTATTTTAGAATGAAAAATTTTTTTAATAAATTTAAACAAATGAAATGAACAATATTAACTTATTTTTTTAAAAAAATTTTTTTTTTAACAATTATAATAAGGTTTTTACAAGTTATTATAAAAATCAGAGAAATTGAAAAACAAATCACGAAAGTTTATCAAAGCATTGGTCAAAGTTTAGAATTTCTACAGTTAACAAAATAATTTTATGTTTTAATTTTTACAATTATTTGAAAATATTAGACATTTAATTCTTCTCGAACCATGTCAAAAAATACCCGGGAATGATATCGAAAAATTGGAGTAAATGAAAATAAATATAATTAAAAAATTTTAAAGTTTAGAAATTTTTCGACAACATTTTGAAAAATGGAGCCGACAACATTTTTCAATACCATTGGAAATGCTGAATATTCTGTAAAGATATTTAAGAAAGGAGCAGCGCTTCTGAAATTTCATGAAGTAAAAGAAGACGTCCAAACACTATTTGTGACGAACTCTTTTAAGGTTATTTTTTAATTTTATAATATTGAATTACTATTTTTTCAGTACCCAATTATTTTTACATAAAGATATATTTCACTAATAGAAATTATTGAAAATACAGAATTGAATATAGAATTAGTGTTAGAGGATTATAACACTCTAGGATTTTAAAAAAATCATTTTTTTCTTTTTTGCTTTAAATAGTTATCCCTTGAGGTCTCAAAAATAACATATTGAATGACTATGGCCGTAAGAAATTCTTAAATTGTTCATTTTCATAGTTTCGTGCAAGGCTGTACAGCGCGCGGCTGTCTAATTTCGATCAATTTCAAACTATAAACGCGATTATCTCAAAACTTAATTTTTCGAGCTGGCCACAACAATAGTTTTTGAATAATTTTGAACCGATTAATTTCAAATTTTATATACATCTTTAACCCTTAAAGTACACACTTTAAAAACTTACGTTCGATACACACATTATCGATTTTTACCCAACAATAGTTAGAAACCTTACATCTATGTCTCAAATTGATGAAAATCAGTCGATTTTTTTAATCAATAAGAAATGCTCTGAGAAATATGAAAAATATTGTTATAATACTTTTAACGGATGGATTCGAAACTAAATATAAACGAAAAAATAATTTAGTTTTGGTGCAAGGAATCAAAACTAAATGGTCGGTGTATTTAGTTTTGGTGCTGGATACAAAACTAAAAGGTCCGTGTATTTAGTTTCGGTGCCAGATTCGAAACTAAATGGTCCGTGTATTTAGTTTTGGTGCTGGATACAAAACTAAAAGTTCCGTGTATTTAGTTTTGGTGCCAGATTCGAAACTAAATGGTCGGTGTATTTAGTTTTGGTGCCAGATTCGAAACTAAACCAAATAGAAAAAACAATTTAGTTTCGTGTCTATAGAAGAAAATCTGATTGAAATATAATCACAAAATATTAAAGTATAAAATGAAACATTTAATGTTATAAAAAAGATTATATATATGAGGCATTCTTTCTCAAGTGGGCCACCCCTTCTCTCCAATTCAAATTTATTCCAAAAATCTTTTATAATAGCTCAAATTAAAGGTAAAAATGTCAGCTTTTCAATGCCGTTGGGCCCTTTTTGAAATATTAATTTTCAAATAAACTATAGAGAATTTAATGCCAAAAAACACTATGACCAATTCTTTTTCATGTTAAAAAACGAAGAAAACCCCAATTTTAAAAATTTTACAGGGCCTACAACATTAAATTATATGATAAATTAACAAAATTTTATATTATTTCGTAAAATTGAAGATGGCGAATCCAATATGGCGCCCAAAATTTAAAAAATTTATAATTTTTGTTCAAACTCACCATAAAGGGGTTTTTGGGATCACTGATGACGAATTTGGTGTTTATGTTTCAAATTTCAAAATGGCGAATCCAAAATGGCGGACTTTGAAATTAAAAATCAACCGGATTTGCCTAAAATTTGTTATTCGGGGGTTTTTGAGATCGCTGATTACGAATTTGATGTCTATGATTAGGAATTTGATGTCAGCTTTTGAGAATTGAATATAACGGATTTAATATTGAGTGTTAGAAATTCAAAATTTTCAATCTAATAACGCTGCCAAATTTTTCTAAACAATTGGATTCTTTATGTAAGTTCTCCTAGCCTCTGTCACGTTTGGAGTGCTTTCTGTATGAATCAAATTTTTGCGTTGTTTGCTATGTGATTGCTGCTGTTCCTCAAGTTTTTTATGTTTGGTATAGGAATTATTATTAATAAAGCTATGCTCAAATGACTCTAAAGAACTTAGATTTAAAAAAATAAAGATAATTTGTTCAATTTATATTGAATTCTGAAAAGCTGACATCAAATTCCTAATCATAGACAGATAATCAAAACTCAAAATTGCCGATCCAATACGGCGGACATAAAAAAAATTAGAAACTAATCAGATGCACTTAAAATTTGGTACTAATGGGTTTTTGATTAGGAATTTGATGTCAGCTTTTCAGAATTAAATACAAATTGGACAAATTATAGTTATTTATTTATTTAAAAATCTAAGTTCTTTAGGGTCATTTGAGTATCGCTTTATTCATAAGAATTTCTATACAAAACATAAAAATCAGCAGCAATCACATAGCTGGCAATCAATATTTCAGCGTTCTTGCATTCAAAATGTCGAATTTCTAATACTAAATATAGAATCGGCGATCCCAAAAATATCACAGTAATGAACTTTTAGCAAATTTGATTAATGTTTCATATTATGTTAACTATATTAGATCCATTATACTAAATTCTAAAAAGCTGCCATCAAATTCCTAATCATAAACATAAAATTAGTAATTAATCACCCTAAAAACCCCGGAATGACGAATTTTAAATAAAGCCGTTTGATTTTTAATTTTTAAGTCCTCCATTTTGGATCTACCATTTTGAATTTTGAAACATAAACACCAAATTCGTCATCATCGATCCCAAAAACCCCCAAAAAACAAATTTTAGGCAAATCCGATTGATTTTTAATTTCTAAGTCCGCCATTTTGGATTCGCCATTTTGAAATTTGAAACATAAACACCAAATTCGTCATCAGCGATCATACTGATGTGCAGTAGTCTACCATTACACTTGGACATGCGCAGTTCAAATATTATTTCTTAATTTTGTTAATAATTCCCCCTACGACTTCGCGTGTACCAAAATATCGTCAAAGTATGTCAAGGCCAATTTATTGCCATACGGTTCAAAAATAATTTTCATCAGTTTCGCAAAGTAAAAGGGTGCGTTCATCAACTCGAAGATGGTCCTCTCAAATCGAGCTGCTTAATCCCCACCGGGCTATCGATGGTCTGGACAATCCATCGAATTTCGAAATGTTGTGTGACAGATCTGGTAAAACATTCTATTAGTGAGTCGGTGGCGTTAAATTAACAAAGGCTCGTTCCACCAGCGCTGCATTTTGGGTGAACAACTGAGTCAAAGCTGTCAAAAACTTAGTCATTTCCAATGCTGGTTGTGGTGGAAGCACCGACTCGGTGACTGGAGGGATATACGGATGTTCTGTTCCATCTATTTGTTTTATATTTCCGTTTGGGAGAGTAATTCGCCCATCTAATAATTGGATACTACCATCCGGTAATCGTACCGATCCAATTGGCAGTTTAGCTTCAATGTTTTAATTCATTTGCGACATCTTCCGTTTCTCTGAGTGTACTATGGTGATGAAAAAATAGTCGGTCCTTTGCACATGCGCACTTCAACACACTTCAACAGACATAAACCTGCTCGCCGCCATTTTAATCGCAACCATGCCGCTTCGAAAATTTCCAATTAGAATTAGAAAATCACTAATTAACAAATGAGATCAGTTAATGTCACCAACACTTCTAAATAGTTTCACAAACTGTTTTTTTTCTTCCTATTAATTTTCAACTTTTTACCTACACTATAGCCATGAAACTTTAAAAACGCTATACCGACGCGTTCACAGTCTATCACGTTTTCAAACAATTTCCGTTTCGTTCCCTGCACTTTTTCTTAAATATCCCACTTCTGAGATGTTATAATACTTTTAACACATTTAGAGTAATATTAAAAATTGATTTATTAATAAAAGCAAACAACGGAATACAAAAGTTTAAAATAATGTATAGTTTTGTTGATATAAAATTAATTTGTTAAAAAATATTTAACAATAAACAATTACATGTTTTTAAGAATGGTACGCATTTAAACGAAACACCTGGGTCGACGCCTCCTGTTCATAAAATGCTAACTCAAAAGTCAATGCAAGACAATTCTATTTGAAAAATAAGTGCAATATGAAGTTAACTAAAAAAATCATGCAAGAAAATTCTATTTCAATATTCAGTGCAAGACAATTCTATGTGAAAATTTTGTGCAAAATATTATTAAGTAAAGCTGCGTATAAAACAATTCTATCTAACATTGAATGAAAGATTTATTTAACTATTATTATTTATTTCATTATCTTACATGTAAAAGTTAGATATAATTGTTTTATACGCAGCTTTACCTAGTAATATTTTGCACAAAATTTTCAGATAGAATTGTCTTGCACTGAATATTGAAATAGAATTTTCTTGCATGATTTTTTTAGTTAACTTCTTATTGCACTTATTTTCCAAATAGAATTGTCTTGCATTGACTTTTGAGTTAGCATTTTATGAACGAAAGGCGTCGTGGGTGATCTGTACTCAGTGTGTACTTTAAGGGTTAAAATACATTGTTTATAGAATTTAATAATTATTTTTTTACATTTCAATAAATGAAAAATAAAATCTTCATATCATAAATTTGATTGAATTCATACTTTAAGATTCATACTTTCTTTAAGACAAAATTCACAAAATACAACTGTTTTTTGTAGCCCCTAGAGTGTTGTAGTCCCTTAAATTACAATATAAATTCGTTAGGCGTTATAAAACAATTTTAGTCCGAAAAGGATATAAAATAAATAAGAAAACAAACGGAAATTCTAATCTAATTCTGCCTATAATTTCTACAGAAATTTATATGAAAATTCTACTAAGAATTACTGTACATTTTTTAAAAAATAATATACCACTACTTTTCCGAATGAATTTTATACAATATTATTGCGAATTTTTAACGGATGTTTAAATAATTTTTTGTAAAAATACAGGTATGAATTCGATGTTTCTCACGAAAGGCTTGCTATAAAATTTTTTAAAATGATTTCCGACCACTTTTTCGTACTTAGGGGAGACGGGTAAACCCGCTCACTTTTTTTTTTAAATCGGTAAAAATCTAGGAAATTATTCTCAAAATCCAAGTTAATTTATATCATTTAAAAGCTTATTATTTTACTAAAAAAATAAAAAATTTATTTATCTTTTTTAGTTTTACTTAGAGAGAATTTTTAATTCACATATACCAAATTTCGAAATCACAATTTTCTAGAATAAATCCGCTTACTTTATCTTTTTAAGACGGAACATTTTTATTTTTTAAATATCAAAAATCTTTTTATTCCCGTCTTAAATATGATTTATCATTAATAAACTATGAGTTCCATGAACCATTCTATAAACAACAAATTGGTTTAATAAATAATGAATATAGGTTTTATGAATTACAACTATGGATTTAAATAATGTTATATTTTATTAAGAGAAAGTGAACTGTTGTTACAATTTTGGTTTTAACAAGTCATAAATTTTGTTATTGTTAAAATATAATACGTGAAATTATTTTATTCTACATTTAAAATTTAAAACTAAGTGAGTGGATTTACCCCGACTACACGTGAGCGATTTTACTCCTAGTGTATTCCTCACATTTCAGATTAAACTTAATTAAATCTTTTTGAAATGAGACAAAACTATATATGTACTTCGAAGAAGGACATCTAATAGCAACAAAAAAATTTGCCAAATAAATTAATACTCAAAAATAATTATCGAAAAACTTAAAAATCTAAAATACGTTTTTTTCTGACACCTCTAAAAACAATTGATCGTCTCTGATTCTATGTTAAATTCATGAAACTAAACCAAAGTCCGTTAAGTTAATATAAGTACTAATCACAGTACCAATATCTCTATCTTAAGTTGAGTTTATAGCGTCAAATCGCTAGTGAGCGGATTTACACTGTGAGCGTGTTTACCCCAGTCTCCCCTATTATAAGCAATATTCGTCTACATTTCTAACAAACTTTTTAATAATTTATTGAAAATTTTGATAAAAATTGTTAGTAATTTGCCCGAATATTGTACAAAATTTGTTCGGAAAAGTGGTCGAAAATTATTTTAAAAAAATGTTTAGCAAATAATACGTTCGTGATTACTATCGATTTCTTAAAGAAATTATTACAAAAAATTATTGAAAATTTCGTTAGGAATTAACACTAATTCTGGATGAATTCCAAGCGAAATTTGTACGAATCATTTTCAATTGGGTTGCCAACTGAGATGTTTCTCTATTTACATATATATTAATTTTATTTCGAAATATTAAATGAATGACAAAGTTGAACATACTTTTTCAACATCTATATTATAGACATCGCCTATAATACATTAAAATTAATTTTTTCTAAGATTGTATTGACCGAGTTCAGCATACACTTCATAGTATTCAGCGTCAAACAAGGTGAAACGGTAAGTTCATGATATAAAATTATTTATTTTTAATAAAATCTATAAATTCATGAAATCCTAGTAAGATTTATTAATCACAACTTAATAATTCAAAATTACACCGACACAAAAAGAAATAAATTTCGAATGCCGTTACTGCCATGTAGTAGGTCTTCTTCCTTAAGAAAACAAATAGATTTTGATGTCATAAATTCGGATTGTTGAGGACTAATTACGGACTGAATTCGTAGACATTAAGGATTACACTGTAAAAAATTTAGAGAGTTAACGGACTCGGGAGTTGGGAGTGAAATTTTTCGAGTTAAAAATCAACTCCAAAAGAGAGTTAATTTCTAACTCCCTTCATTCAACACCCGCGCGAGTTATTTTTTCCTTGGGGAGTTAGCATTTGGGTGTGAAATTTTAACTCTCTTTATTTAACTTCCCTGGTATTAACTCCCCAATGGTTGCGACTTTTATAGACCCCCTGGGTGAGTTAAAATTTAACTCCCTTTTTTTACAGTGTACTCTGGAGTGTTTTCGGATTCAGGTTTTCGTTCGGATTGATATCAGACTATCGCGGATCATTTTCGGACCTTTTTCGTACAATTTTTGGACTAATCCATACTAATCTGTCCGTATTTAATCCGGAATTAGTCCGAAATTTTTACCAGGGAAACTTCCAGAAAATCTAAACACTTTAAAAAATCCACCATTTTAAATACGCCATTTTTAATCATTTTATATATCCAATTTTGTTATTTTTACAGTCAGTGATTTCAACTCAGCATTCAGAAAAAGCGAAAATTCAGTTTTAGATGTAAAAATTAAGTAAATTCATGCCAAAATCAATTTTTCAAACTTCACCAACCCAGCACGCCTGTTAAAAGAAAACACGAACTAATTTTGAAGTCGAACTTCGTTTTTCTCTTTAGATGCAACTTCAGGAAGAGAACCTAACACATGGCAGTCTTGACATTCGAAATTTGTTTTTTTTTGTGTGCCTGTGTTTACTAGGACTGCATGACAATTTAAAAAATAATATAAACAATCTTTCCCTATCTTAATTAAATAAATATATCTTTTTTCAATAGTCTCAAATTGCCTTTATGGGAATTAGCACTACAACATCGGAAAAAATAAAAAAAAAAATAAAAAAAACATTATACAATCAAGAAAAAATGCAGAAGGTCGAGGTGATTGTTGGGCCGTATGATGACGAATTGTTTAACGCCTTTAAAAGCGTTTTTGTAAATTCATCGTATACAAGTGACTGGCACAACTTCAGACAAGTGTGTTACATATATTTATAAACTAGCTGTCGTAGTGTCTTTGAAAGATTATAGTTTATACTAATACATTTAACAGGGTGTCTACCAACCGAAAAATAGCCGAGAATTTAATTTGACTAAAAAAACCGGGAATTTTCTTACCAAATTAAAAAGAATTTTATTATATTAATTTGTTTTTAAAAAATGGCTTTTTAATTTAATTTTTATTGGTGTTATATTTGAATGTAAACAGTCCCGAGTTAAAATTTAAAACCTATTTTTAGCCTATAATATGAGCTTTAGCCTAAATTTAAGATTTATTTTTAATACATTAATTGACAAACGCATAAAGTACTAAAAATTAACAAATACTGTTCTCTGAATTTGAATTAGTTAAAAATAACAAATATTACAGTAAAAAGTCAGACACTAATTCAAATAGTAATATTTGCATAATAAAATAGTAAATAATTTGATAACTAATTATTAATTAAATTCACTTTTATGTTATAAGGCAAACGCAGAATGAATTAAAATAATAGTAACGAAAATTTACGGTAACTACTTCAATTAGTGAAATATAACTGTTTTTATAGTTATTTACTAATAATTAAAGTAATTATCCACTAATATATAGTTAATTTTTACTAAAATGTTGAAGCAAAAAGTCATACACTATTTTCCAAAATTGAGTTTATTTTTTATATTCATTTATTTAAACACTCGTCTTTTACCTTAATACTAGCGTAACAAGTGTCCCCGAGGAAATTTTTCTTAGAAGCTACATCTTAATTTACGTGTTTTGCGTCTACAGAACGTCTTGAAATAATAACGTCTAATAGGTTTTCTCGCTAGTGGAGAGGGAAACAGTAGAAAACCTCTCCTGAGTACAACCGGTTTATTGACAGCCGAGTTTTAATGGTGTGTACCGGACAATAATCGACAGTGCACATCATTATATCTCGACGTAAAACCCTCCCGTTTGATAAATTACGAAAGTAGTAAGAAAAACACCGAGCTATAGCGAGAATCGAAGCGCGGTCACCCATCAAAGTATTAACCGCACTGGACGTTGTTTAACATTGATGATCGCAAGCCGCGGCGTCTCACTACCGTAATTATCATATTAAGTATCATCGGTCCAAAATTTAGTTATTTTTAATTAATTCATATTTATATACTAATTTTTTATTACTAACGATAAATTTAAAAATATTTTATGTGGAATATGCTCACAATTTATTTAAAAATAAAAGATCATTCTTTTTGAAAAATTACAGCTTATTTTTATAAGACAATATAGTGTTATAAGTAACTTTGTTTCACACTCAGAAAAAGAGTTGGCTGCCATAACCAATTAAATAGTTGCTATCCAATTAATTGGTTAGCACATCCAACTATTGGATACTGTTTCCATGCGAAAAGGTACCCTAGCTATGTATGTAATACAGCTAAGGTAATGCAGCTAAAAAGTTGGATGTATCAACCAAGAAATAGTTGCCCTATCCAATTAATTGGATCGCGCTATAGCAACTATTTAATTGGCTATGGTAGCCAACTCTTTTTCTGAGTGCAGTTCTGACAAAGTTGGGGAAAAAACTAGGAATTTTGTTAAACAAAAATAGTAGACACCCTGTTAAACTTTTGTCTTTACATTGCTCAAAACATCTTTAAAAGTTTTGAATCTAGAAGTAAAGTAATAAAACGAGTACTCAATAAAACTTTTTACCATTTAAATTTTAACTCAATCGTATAATGATAGTATTGTATCAAAGGTTACTTTACAATTCTTTACGTACGTCACCCAATTTTTTTTTCCACATGTAAATCCTGAGTTCAATTTGATGCATAGATTTGTAATCCATCTTTTTAGGGTTTCGTGGCCAAGGGCCAATTCCCTTATAGCGAGACTTCGGTGTCCGTCCGTAGTTTTTACGTCTTAAGTCTTATGTAATAAGTCTTATAGCGAGACTTTGGTATAAGAAGGTCTTAAGTCCTAAGGCTTAAGACTTAACTTCAGTATAAGTAGGTCTTAAGTCCTAAGACTTAAGACTTAACTTCGGTATAAGAAGGTCTTAAGTCCTAAGTCCTAAGTCTTAAAAGTCTTAAGTCTTAAGACAACATAACAACCGTAGCCATGGTAACCGTTACTATGTAAATGGTTGCAATAACAACCGTTGCTTTGTTAATGGTTGACAAAACAGCCGTGGCCGTTGCAACCGTTGATATAATAATGGTTGCCATTACAACCGTTACTATGATAATAAAAAAAATTCAATCTTAAGTACAAAAAAATTTCTAAATAAATTATTATTTATTTTTTTTTATTTTAGGCCACGAAACCCTATGATGTAGACGCATTGCGCCTGCTTCTCTGACTGATTTTTTAAAATGTTTTGGAACCACTAGTTGGTCGAGAATAGTATATCAAGCAACAAGAGGATAAAGGCAGCTATTTATTACGGTGATTTTTGTGACACGAGTAGAGGTCTAGGACGCCGTAGATGCCCGAGATCCAAACAAATGTCACAAAACTCAAAGTAAAAAAATTGCGTATCTTTATTTCTGTGTTACTTTCGATATTTTTTGTTCCTAATGCACAAAAATGTCGATTTCAAATAGCAGTTCACAGGGAGTAAAAGTCATTCACTTATTTGATGACCTTGAACCTTGAAGTTCCATGTTATAGAACACATAAAATAGTATTCAGATTAATTGAAAGCTTTTACTGTCAAATTTTCGTCCTTCCATATTTAAATATTGTTCATTTTCAGTTCATGCCTTTAATTAAAATTAATTATTTCCTTAAAATTTATTTTTAATGTTAATCATATAATGGCAAACAATTAAATAAAAACATAAAGTTTATCTACAATTTATGTTCAAATAATCATTTATTCTGGAACTTTTTTTAAATAATTAAATTCTCATTAAAAATCAAAGAGGAGCCTCAACTTTTTTCCTCATCACCGTGAGTTAGAGGATAGTATTTTTTTGCAAGGGACTTGCGTACTGTAACAGATTGAGCTATAGAATTGAGTGGTTTGATTATATAAAGTTTAAAAGCAATCCATAAAAAACGTAAAATTTGAAAACAATTTTTTCTTCATACCTCGGTCGAAAGTACGTACTTCCCTCTTCGATTTCGCAGCAGAAAGTCAAATATTTACGCTTTGGTTGATATACACACACGACCTCTATTACAGCGGGAGTAAAAGAATTCCTTGTAAGTAAATCCTTGTCAGATTCAACTAATTGAAATTAAGATAGTAGGTACAAAGCTTCTGTGACGTACGTACTCACATACATTAAATTTTTTACAAATATTTCTAGAATCTTTTATGTATATAAGAATTATTCAGGCTAAAATTTTGAAGTTTAAAGCAATGTACCGACAAAAGTCTGATTTTACTAATAAGGCTTAAAAGACTGCAAATTTTTTGCTGCGTTGTTCTACAATTGTGAAAAATTTGATTATCAGTAAGTAGATTGGCTCCATTGACCATATGTTTATTACAATGTTTTTGATTCGCAAAAAGTAGAGGTTTGAGATAGCAGATAGAAAAAAAATTTTTCTCCACGCCTACTATGAAAGAAGTACTTTTCTTGTTACTCAAAAAAGCGTGACTCCTTCCTTAATGAAACATAATTACACGTTTAATTAAAATTATACGAAACTCAAGGAAAAACATTTTCATGCAAATTAAACTATTTAAAAAACAAGATGGATTTCTGTTTTTCAATTTAAGGGTATTGTAACTAAGGGCCATAGCCTTATTTGAAAATCTTGCGGTCCATCTTAGTTCTTAAGGGGACTTTCTAGTCAGGATTTCAATAAAATAAATTTTTCTTTTTTCGCTTTAAATTGTTCTTTAATACCATAAAATTACTATCCAAAACAATTTTGAAAAAATATGCTAAAGAAATAAAGTTACATCAATTTTTATTACAATTTCTTAATAAGTCACTGCAGTACATTATGAAAACTTAAAACTCGTTTTTCTCGAAATCTACTGAACCGATTTCAAAAAACCAAAGACCATTCGATTTCTTATCTAAAAAGCTAGATAATAAACTTTTAAAATTTCACATTTATACCCCTTGTTTCTTTCTATGCGGACCTGTGTGAAAATTTCCCGACTTCGCCTTATTTAAAAAGGGGCGCTAATAAGAAATCAGTGAGGCCAACCACACTATTAATTTCTAAATAACTGATAATCGGGCAGTGAATGAAATGCCCTCTTCTCTAAATAGAAAAAATCTAACTGGATGTATTTATGCCCCTATTAAATATTTAAATCAGACCTTGACTAGAATGCCCCTATTTAAATTCCCGCATTCTGATTTTCTACTCAGTCATTGACAGGGCAATCTAGTTAGATCCTCTCTATTTTTACACATCATCATCTGACATTTCAAGCGTGACGAAATTAGACAGGTCCCCATTAAGATTTTTAAAATGCTTTATCCAATCTTTCATCCTAATACTTCTCTCCACACTTCCCCTCTCTTTTCCGTACCTTATTTATCACGTCCCATTCCCTTCCCTCCCTCACCGCTTATTCTACTTTATCCATAAACCTTCTCTTGATTTTTTCCTCTCAAGTATTATTGAGTCAAATATTATTGCCTTCATAATTTGATGTTTCTTTCTCATGCCAACCTTGATTACCTCACACTTCTTGTCCCACCAACCCTTGGGTGTTTTAAAATCCCTTTTCTCTTTTCCCATTTCTTCTTTTGTTCTTTTTATATTTTGATTCAACCTTTTCAACCACACATTCCTCTTTATTCTCTTCTATACAATATTTTTGCAATCTTCTTTAAAAATCCCTCAGCTACTCTTCTGTTTATTTTTCCATTTTTTCCCTCTTCTCTTCTTTTTCTATACTTTCTCTCTTTACAGCTTTACCTTTTAAGTGTACAATCGCTGGGAAATGATGTGACGTTACTTCTCTTGCTATCCTCATGCAACTTATTATTCTTCTTTTTCTTTAAAAAAATTGTTTATAAATGTGTTTTGGCTTTGAAAAATCAGGCCAATTCTCAGAAATAAAAGAGAATTCCCCTTCTCTGTCTCCCTTAATATTTCCGTTGCATTAAAATTCCTCCCAATAAGCACCATTCTTTCTTTTTCCAATTCCATCCACTCCTCTAAAATATTCGAACCCTCCTCTTCACATTTTCTTCTATAAATACCAACAATGTCCATATTTTCCTTCGCCATTCTTATGGCTCGTACAAAATTTTGCGCTTCTGGAGTCCCTAAATTTTTTCCATGTACTATACCTTCTTCCTTTTCCTTTGCTCCTCTAATTTTCTTTCCCTCTCTTATCACTGCCTTCACCCTGTAATATTCTGCTTGCACTTCTCCTCTTTATTACCACCTTTCTCGCACTCTACATCTTCCATTTAAATCCTTTTTACAATTGCCTCTTTACTCTCTCCTAATCTTTTTTATTCACCCACGTTTCCAACAATATTATTATGTCCCACTTTTTCAATGTCCTCTAAATTCCCTCAACTTTATTCTTCCACTCCCAATATTTCAGAAAGCAATCTTTATTACCTCTCCCTCATTCCTTCTCTCCCCGCTTATTTGCTTCCCTGAAATCCCGTTTTGTCCCTTGCCCTAATTCCTTTCCTTATATTTTTATCAAACCTCCATTGCACCCCTCTTCTGTCAACAGCTCCTCCATATTCCTTTTCCCCTTTTCCTTGCCCGCCTTTAGGTTTTTAATCACAATCCCACACTTCATTTTCTCTTTTTTTCTAGCCTTTCCACTAGTCTCGATAGGTGTTCCATCTTTTTCTCTATTTCACCGCATGATTTTCCTCAATTTCCTGATTATTCCCTACTCCCCTTTCCTTAATCTCCAGTTGTCTCACTCTACTTTGCAGTGCCTCTAGATCTGTTACTCTTTCTGTCTCACACTCTTTTATCGACGCTTCTAAACTTTCTACTCTTTCCATTACTCCATGTATGTCCTTTCTCCATGTCTCCTCTCAGTTTTCTCACATTTTCCTTATAATACCCATTTCCCATATAATGTCATCTATTGTTTCATCCCTTCTCTGTTCCTTTCTCGTGCTCTCTTCTCTTGCACCTCCTTCCTAGATTATAAAATCTTTTGTTTGCGACATCACTCACTCATCTTCATCATTGCTCTCACCAACTCCCCCAAACTTGCAATTAATTTTCCAGATTCGCCAAAATCATCTTCATCCTCATTCAACATTTCATTTTCTTCAGCACTCTTCTAAGACTTCTTTCTTTCCTTTATTTGTTTCTGCCAAACTTCCAAACACTACTACCTCTAGCATTTTGCTACCCTATATCGCCTTTCGTCGACGATCTCATACCTAGAGCCATGAGAACTCACCTTGGCTGTTTTCGACATTTACCCAGGGTTAACTCTGAGTTAACGAAGGTCCAATCATTATTAACATTCTATTGGATAACCAATCAACGTTAACTCCGAGTTAGTGTTTTTAAAATTCTTTACGCGTAATGTATCACAAGTCCAAAAAGAATTTTGAAAATAACTATAATACTTTTTTCACAACAAAAGTCCAAAAATATTTTTTTTTTGTCCATTCTAAAAGAGAAACTTTCCTTAAGTTTTAGTTTATTTTTTAATTCTAACATTCTCTCTTATATCTCATGCCTCACATTTTATTTCATGTTTTTTCTCATGCATAAAATAAGACCGAACTTTAATTTGTAAAGTTTCTAATAAATTTTTATATTTATTTCCTCTTACTGATTTTTAACAATTGCAAAAGACTACATCAATAAAAAGGTAAAATTTTTCTAGTACCTACATTTTTAACTATATTTATAGGCTGTGATGGAAATCTGGGTACGTCATCAAAATAAAATGGACAAAGACAACGTACTTTCAATGGTGTTAGCATTACCATTATTGCCAAAAAGTGAAATTCAAGAAGCTTGCAACATAATAAAAAAAAAATGCGATAATGACGAAAAACGTGATTTCATGAATGAAATTACGGAAACTTTTGTTCCAATTAAAAGGACTTTACCAATTATCGACACAGATTTAAGGAGAAGCAACACGGTGAATAAATGTACAGACTTCCATACCACCATCATAAAAAAATGCGCAACTGCGAAAGATATTATTGGTAAATATTTAATTGTCACCATTACAAAAAAATTTTTTATTAAAAATATCAGATAAGGGAGACTCACGACAATAGAAATTACAAATGTACACGGAGAGAACGAGATTACTAATTTTTGTATAAAATCACACTAGAATTTACTATTTTTCACATTGCAACCACCGGAAATAAGGGGACTTTTTGTATTTTTTACTATTTTCTACACTAAGTCACTAATCCCGACAAATGTTCACCAAATTAGCAAAGTTTCTTACTATTTCGTCCAATAGTTCCAAACAACTGTAGTAAACTCAGAAGTATTGTGTACGTAAAATTACTACAGTCGTTTGTAAATGCAGAAAGAAAGAGTGAAAGAAAAAATACGGATTTTTGTCGCCGGTTTCCCGTCAATTCTTGACTAATGGAGGTAAACTGGAAGGATTTTTACATACACAGACACACACACTTATATATTTGTTGGATAAATATTTAAAGACACACACATGTTTATTTCACTTATATGTATTGCATCTTTGTTTCCTTATATGTGACGCGACACGAGAAAAGGGACCTATCGTTAAAAAAATCGATTTTGAGATTATGGTGCTATTCGACAGATTATTCTTTGCTCTTTCACGTGAAAAAATCAAAAGTTGAAAAACTTACATAGTGTTAATAATATAAAGCCCGAAAGTTAAGCATGTACGCGTAAATACACGGGTTTTCTGCGCATGGCGTCGCTTTAAACGCTCTCCCTGTAAAATTCTCTTTTGCGGCGATAGGTCCCTTTTCTCGTGTCGCGTCACATATATTGAATGATGAAAATGCGCAGCACTTACGAGAAAGCAGTTTACTTTTTAACAACTTATTATAAGACATAGTTCTTGGGACAGGAATAAATGCAAAATTTATTAATTTATAATGGTCAATTTCTGAGATAACGAACGACCTACGTTTCACTTTATATTTAATTATTGTAGATAATATCCAAATTTATTTTACATACGCGAAACATAGTCACTGTCAATGATCGGATGGCATCGGCTCATTTACGGAGATTGACGAAGTTAACAACTAATAGAAATGCAGACGCCATATGACTGCACTCACTAGCCACACTTGCTCACCAAAAATTACTACAGTGGATAGAAGATTTTAGTGGAAAATGTTTTCATTTGTCAGATTTTGGGTAATGAAATTAGAGAAAACTATAATCAATTTTCGCTACATTTACAACTCTTACACAAAATATTAAAACTTGCTATTTCAATGTAGCAAATTTATCTATTTCTTTTGTAAATTTATCTAATCCTGTAGTACATTATGCTAAAAGTCCCCTTATTTCCGGTCATTGGAACCATTTTTAGTAATTTTTACGAATGTGGGTCTCTCCGTGTACTTTGAATTTTTTGCTCTTTGAATATTATTAAACGATCAAACGAACTTACCTAAAAGTGAAGTTCGATCGTAATTATATGAATAAGCCTCGTTCAAGAGATTACAACTGTAGTACTTCCATCGTTGATGCTAGAGGCCACTACGTTTAGAGTTAGAATTTTTCCATGTCCCTCTCCCTTGGCCCTTCTCTTCGTTTATCTTCATATTTTTAGAGTGTTTAAAATTGTCACATAAATTGGGATTTGGGGAAAAAGGAAATGGAATTTTTTGTTGGGTGGGAAAGTAATCTCTTGAACGAGGCTTATTCATATAATTACGATCGAACTTCACTTTTAGGTAAGTTCGTTTGATCGTTTAATTATATTTCATTTGCCTCGTTCCTTCGATTACAACTGTAGTTGTTTAGAGATACAGCAATTTTAAACTTGTTAAACAGAGTTTTATTGTGAACAAACAATTAAAAATTACACTTTTTTATTAATTCCTTTTTTTTTTTTTTTTTTTTTTGTAGAAAATTACTAAACAAAAATTATCTAGGTCGATGAAACAATAAACTGAGGAATAATCAACATCCTTTGTGATTATCGGCTTGTTATAAAATTTTGCGAATACAAAGGAATTATTTGTCCATCCGGCTGTTTTCCTAATAATGGATAAATCAACTCCCTTTAGCAATGCTGTCGATGTAGATGCATGCCTCGTAGAATACGACGAAAATATGGTGGTATCTATACCACTCGCGGTTAAACAATTTTTTATCCATCTACTAATGGTCTGAGCGGTAACTGCTTTATATGGCTTGTTTAACGTAATAAATAATTCATTAACATTATTTCGTATTTGTTTAGTATTTTCAATATAATCTTCTAAAACTGAAACAACACATAACGCAGGATCTTGTGTGAATTTTGTAAAGGTCAACAACGGTTGATATCGTCCTGGTCCAGACGTTTTTATAATATCAGGTATTTGTATTTCTATACCTCGTGGTGACGATTTAATATTAGACAGTTTAATTAATGATAGAGTTTGGGGTCTATGAGCTGTAGTCAGTGCAAGTAGAGTAACTAGTTTTTCTGTCAAAAGCTTTAAATTTAATGTAACTGATAAATTTAATGTGCGTAAGTAGTTTAATACAATTGAAACATCCCAGGTAAAATTGTATTTTGGCTTAGTTGGATTTAATCTAAATATTCCCTTTAAAAATCGTCTAATTAGGGGATCGTCGCCTATTTTATCGTGTGAGATTAGGGAAACTGCAGACCTGTAAGTATTAATTGTGCCGTATGAAGCACCCTCTTGGAAGCGTTTGGTGAGAAAATTGAGTAAATCGTTTCGCGTTGGAGAATAAAAATCTAAATTATAATTGTTACAAAAATCCCACCACGCTCGCAAGGCTGATATATATTGCTTAACTGTATTTGGTGCCAAAGATGACAAAATAATGTCGATTGATTCAGTCGGGATGTTTTTATTTATGAACGCCTTCCTGAGACTCTGCATGCCATCATAGATAGTTGCTGAGCCTGAGGGTGCATTTTGGTACTGTAAGGTGATATTAATAGATTATTATTTGGGCTGAAAATAATAGGTTCATCTATTATTAAATTTAATAGTAATGGATACCACGATTGATTTGGCCAATGCGGTGTAACAATAATTCCTTCGGATTTGTCATTTTTAATTTTTACAAGAGTTTTTAGAATTAAACTAAATGGAGGAAATGCGTAAAAATTTAAATGTGTCCATTTCACAGTAAATGCGTCTATTTGCAATGCTCCGTAGTCAGGTTTCCAAGAGAAAAAATTTGTGCATTTAGAATTAAGATGCGTCGCGAATAAATCATAATCGGGAGTTCCAAAGTTTTGTACAATAATTTCATAATAATTTTGATTTAGTTCCCATTCCGTATCGATATTTTTTATTCTGGATAAAAAATCAGCCTGTTTATTATCTGCAGATGCGATGTAACTCGCAAAAATAAAGATTTTTCTTTTTTCTAAGAATTTCCAAATGTCTTTAGCTAATTTATTGTATGCATAGAATCGAGTACCGCCCATTTTATTAACGTAAGACAGTGCCGTAGTGTTGTCAGTCCGTAAAAGTACTTGGCAGTTTCGTTTGTCAAGTAAAAATTGATGTACCGCGAATTTAATAGCTAATAATTCTTTGAAGTTTATATGATACTTCTTTTGTTTTTTCGTTCCAAAAACCGTAAATATTTTTAAAGCCGTTTGTGGCCCCCCAACCTGAGTTTGACGCGTCGGTGTAAATTTCTATTTCAAAGTCACCTGTTTTTATGGAATTAAATGAATTTGGCAAATTTTTTAACCACCATTTCAAATCGGGTAAGACGGAATTGGGAATTGACATTTTTGAATCGTAATTGAAACTGTTTAATAATAATGCATTAATTTTTTCCCTTTTTAATTGTCTAGTGTACATCATCCCATATTCTACGGCCGGGCATGCAGCAATTAATTTTCCAATTAGAGTCGCAAATTCTGTAATTGTACAAGTTTTTATTTTAGTGAATAATTTAACAAGTTTTTGTAAATTATTTATTTTCTTATTAGACAATTCAATTGCGTATTTTTCGGAGTCTATCGTGAAGCCTAAAAAATTGCATTGTTTTGACGGAGTTAAATTACATTTTTTAGTATTAATCAAAAAACCTAAAGAATTCAATAATTCTATCGTTTCTTTAATATTATTTTCACAGGAATCGTAATCTTCACCAATACATAGAATATCGTCTAGATATATGACGGAAGTTAAACCATTCTGTCTCAAATGATTTATTACAGGTTTCATTAATTTTGTATATATAAATGGGCTTAAATTTAAACCAAAAGGTAAGCATGTGAACTCGTAAAGGGTACCTAAAAATTCAAATCTCAAATATTTCCGACTTTCCTTGTGAATTGGGACAAGAAGAAAGGCATCTTCTAAGTCAATTTTCCCCATATAATAAACATTAATTTTGCAGCTGTTCGTATATCTTCCATTTTGAAGTGGCTAGTTTTTATAAATTTGTTGAGTTTTTTCAAATTAAAGATAAATCGATAGGAACCGTCTGGCTTGGGGACTAAAAAGTAACTTGAGAGAAATTGATTTTTATGAGGCTTAGCTTTTCGTATTGCTCCCTTCTGGTATAAATTATTAATTGCATGCTTATAATTTTTAATTTCTTTAGAACTATTAATTTGAACAATTGAAACTCTGTTTTGTATTATTTTTTTGAAAAATTCAATTTTGTACCCTTTAAGCCATTTTAATATGCATTTATTAGAAGTTATTTTTTACCATTGGGGTAAAAAAAATTTTAATCTACCTGCTACATTACCTACATTTATTTGGGTCGCTGCTGGTTTCTCTGTCTGTTTTGACCTTGATATGGTGCCCTTGGGTTGAATGGCTGCTTTGTCTTGAAGTATAGACGTCTGTTTTGAAAATTTTGTTGAGTTCCCGATGTGCTCGGAGTTGGCCATTTTGGATGTTGATTGTTGTAGTTTAAATTTTTGGTCACAGGAATTTTTGGTTTTAATTGCTTTTTTATGGAGGAGGCTACTTTGTCCATAGCTTTAGCTTCTTTGATCCTTTCAGACAAATTTTTACCAAATAGGAATTCCTCAGTTTGTCTGTCTTCCAAGAGAGCCTTAGTTTCTTTATCGAGACCCGCTAGAATGAAAGCTATTCTAGACTTCGTTTGACTATAGAAAATTTCTGTAAGGATTTTTCCTATGTCATTCATTCTCTCCATAAAGATCAATTTGTCGATACTTTCGGTATCATCCATCAAAGACGACATTGCAGATCCTAAAGACGTTAATGCTGCACCAATTAATCTTTGTCTTTTTGTCATGTGACTATCTCGAGTTTTTGAGTGTTTGGCTAATTTTAATAATATCTCAGGGTTGAGTTTTGGCTCTTCTAACCCTGTAGGACTTTGATATTTTTCTAGGAGTTTTTCGACATCATCCGCTTTTTGACCTTTTGAGGCCCAAAATTTCCATCTACTCAAAATGCCAGAGTGCAATTTTGATTCAATCGCTTTTGAAGCGTTAGGATCTAAACCGAAAATTTCTGCAAATTCTTCGTTCATTGGTATTTCACCATTATTTTCCTCCTGTTTTTTGGTGGAAGGGTCGCCTTCACCTTTGACATTGTCATTTTCTATAAAAACAGAAAATAATATTTGGTTTTAATTACGTCCTGCGAGCAAAATTAACTTTTGGGTAGGAGTAAATTTACTGCCTGGTTGAAAGGAAATTGTTTCCTTTTATTAGAGATAAAATGCGGAATATTATTCCGAAATAATGAGCACGTTTTACAAGCGTGTTTACAAATTTTTCTTAAACAAGAGTCTAGAGGTCATTGTACACAATGAGAGTTTAAATGAGGTAAACATTGTATAGAAAAGATAAATTTGACTATTCTTCGAGAAAATTATTGAGAAATAAAATTACTTATAAATTTTTTAAAATAATTTGTAATACCAATAAACAATAGTCAATTTTTATAATAGTATAATTATAAAATTATGTTTTATTTTTTCATATATGCATTCACATACGTATACACATTTTTGATTGCATATACGTATATAGCATATTTTATTTAATAAAATAATGTACAGGATTATGCAAATATTTTATCTTACCCTTTGATGACTGCCGATCGGGATCAGTTTCGGGGTCCTCGTCTTCGCTGAGATGATCTCTCACTTCCTCGGTGGAACTGCTATCCACATCACTTTCTGGATCACTCGCGTCACCAATTACATTTTTCATAGTTTCTTGTATTAATTTAAACTGTTTCTTTAAATGTTCCACTTCTACCAAGCTAACACTTTTTCGCTTTACCATTTTAATTTCGAAAATTGAAAATATTGAGAAACACGTGTGACCTCCAGCGCACTACGAAAGAATATGAAGATAAACGAAGAGAAGGGCCATAGGGGAGAGGGACATGGAAAAATTCTAACTCTAAACGTAGTGGCCTCTAGCATCAACGATGGAAGTACTACAGTTGTAATCGAAGGAACGAGGCAAATGAAATATAATTATAAAAGTCAGTCAATGTCTCTCTGTGACGTTCAAATTTTTTTACTTCTTGAATATTAGTTTAAAAAGTCAGTCATTTTCTCCCTTAGAAATTTTGATTTTTTGCTCGTGGAATATTACATAAGAAAAAAAGTCTTGAATAAAGTCTACAAACGAGTTAATTTTAAAAAGGTAATAGAAAGAAGTCTTTCTATATGTTACGGCCGAACTCCGTAACTTTTTATATTGTTAATAACTTTTTTAATTATATTTAAAACTAAAATTACATACAACAATCACACACAACATGAGATTTTGTTAAACACCACAAAAACATTTACACAAAAACAACAACAAATTTCACAAAAGGGACATTCTTCTCTTTGAATATCTTAATCCAGAATATTCTAATTGGAAAAAGGTCTAATTTTATATAAATAATATATATTTCAATAGATTTAACATTCCTTTAAGTTTCACAATTTGAAATGAAAAGCCTAAGAATAAAACACGGTATTTCTTAATAAATTCCCTTTCTTGGACAAACAGTTTATTGACCCTTTTGAAAATCAGTTAGAAAATATCAAAGTTAAATTGCTCAATATAAGGAGTGGTGCATCCAAGTCACTGAACTCGGATCACACCACTGCTTAAATCTGCAAGGTTGCAGAAATTGACTTGACAACAGTCGAGTACAATGAACTTAACATACGATTTCCCCACTAAATCGTCTTTCAATAAAATTGATTGACACTGGGAAATCTGGGCAGTTTAAGCCAGGCCGTTGTAGCCGGCAGTTAGCCCGGGCAGTTTAGGCCCGCAGTTTTAGTCCAGGCCATTGTAGCCTGAAGTTCTAAGTCCGGCATTTAGCCGTGTTAATCGTATCGAAAGTCTAACGGTTGAATAAAAAGTTTGTTTAAAGAAAGTGAATACAATTGAGAATAATATAAATAAATAAAAGTTAAAGAAGATTGAATTGAAAATATATATATTTGAATATAAATAATTAAAGTGTGTAATTAAAGGAATCAAAGAAATATAAGAAAAATATTGAAATATAGTGAAAGAAAATAAATAGAGAGAATTTACGTAATAAAAATTAAATATAGGGAATTGAAAAGAAATATTAAAATAAAAGAAGTGAAAATAAATTTAAAGAAATCATAAATTATATTAAAGAGTAAAAGAATTGAAGTCTCAGCATTGTGCATTATCTAAGGAATATTAAAGTTCATAGTAAAGAGGATAAAAAACAAGATTCGTCATTGGATTCGAATTTCGAAGTACAGAATACCAAGAAGTGAGTAAAAACATCTTACATTTTACGACACACACGATTATCACATTCACACGTACAGATTCACACGTACTTTTTACACACGTAAAGATTAGTTTTATTTGTATTAGGGACTCATTGGGAAAATATATATCTTATATTGTTTAATCTTAATTTTGATGATAATTTAATTATTCCTAAAACTATCCTATCTTCTCCAAATTCAAGGGATAGGATTCTCACCCCTTGGTTGAACCAATAACCAAGTAGAGGGAAGAATCCACTACCCTTTACAAATTATTTTGTCCGAAGGACACGTTTAGTTAAAGTTTCTTTAAAAATTTGATATTATTAAATTAATTTATTTAATTTTTCAAATTCGACTTTAACACACTATACTTTAAATTAGTTTCAAAAAAGAGTCTTAAAAAAATAGATACTAAGACTTGATTTCAGTCGCTATGTAGTTTTAAAAATAGCCGTTAGCCAAAAAATAGACTTAAAAGTGCAAGTCAAAATAATGACTCTAATATCAAGCTTTCTTAACCTTTAAACTACTGCATGCTGAAAAATCACACTCAATGCTAGCCCCGGTCTGTCAGACCGCCATTCCCTTTTTTACAGTTTTTTAAGAATTTAAAATTTTTTAAAGATAACTATTGGAAATATTTTTTACTTTTTAACATAAAAAAGTAATTTTTTATTTTATTTTGATTCAATTTTTTTTATTGCTTCCTCATAAAGGAAGCTTTGTATTAGCAAAATTTTAGATTGTCATTTTTTGACATATTTATAAATTTTTTTTTATTATGCCTAATACTTTAGTACTTTATATATGTACAGGAACTCCCTGTATAAATGTTCTAAATAAATAAAAAAAAATTTTGACGTATTTTTGACCTCCGAAGTCTAAAAAACAGATTTTAAAAATTTGTCCCGATGTGTGTGTGTGTGTGTGTGTGTGTGTACTAACATTACATTTGCCTCAATATCTCAGAACGAGAAAGAGCTAAAGGCCTCAATTTTTTTTTAAATTGTAGGTCTCCCCGGGGGACATAAAATGAGAGTATTTTCAGCCTGATTCATAAAATTTAACTATATTTTTTTTCCATTTTTCATTTAGTAAAAAAACGTTTTTTGGGCATAACTTAAAAAAATGTTAAGACACTTATAAATCTTTTTCTTCAGTTTTGTAGAGTTTTTTCACACGCATCTTTTGAGTTCTCATTGAACATTTTTTCGTACATATTAACCGGAGATATTAAACTTTTAAAAATCAAAAATTTTGGAAAATAAAACTTTTTAAAACTTTTGTTAAAAAATGTAGAAGTTTAGTTTTGTTTTGTATTTATTTTTGTAGAGTTTTTCAACACGCATCTTTTAGGCCCTAATTGAACATTTTTCGTCCTTATTAACCGGAGATATTAAACTTTTAAACATCAAAAATTTTGGAAAATAAGACTTTTTAAAAAATTTTTTTAAATTATGTAAAAGTAACTTTAAAAAATTATTACCAACTTGAAGAGCATTAAAAAACGCTTCGATTGACCTATTTTTTTAACCTGATTCGGGCAGAAATTATGAAATTATTGGTATTTGAAAAATCAAGAATTGTGGAAAATATCATTTTTTCAACATTCGTGTTTATTAATTTATGTGAATTATTGAACTATTATTACCATCTTATAGAATATATAAAAAACACATTTTTGGACCAAGATTTAATGATTTTTAACCCTTTTATAAAAAGTAATTCTTATATTTCAATTATTATTATTTCTATGAGGAAGCAAAGTGTTCATGAAATGAACATCAAAATTATAAAAATGTACAACTTGGCAGCGGTTTTTTTTACATATGTTACAATACAAAATTTAACGAATTTAAAAAAAAATTGTTTTTGAAAAAATTGTCAACTAACAGATTTTTATAAAATATGAAGCTACTGAAAAGCTCAAGTTCTTATTATACTTTGAAAAAAAGTTATAAGCAAAGAAAATTTTTGTAGCGGTCTCTCAGACCGGCATAGCAGTTTAAAGGTTAAATACGTGCAATTAGTAAATAATACATCTTTTTGAATTTTTGTTTAAAAAAGTCAGTCATTGTCTTCCTGTAAAGTTTGGATTATTTTGTTTTTCTACTTTTAATTTAAAAACTCAATCATTGTTTCCCTGTGAAGTTTAGATTATATTGCTCTTGGAATATTAGTTTCAAATATCAATCATTTCCACTCAATTAAGCTTGAATTTTTTTGCTCTTAGAATATTAGTTTAAATTGTCAATCACTATCTTATTAAACAATAATTCGGTGAATAAAAAAATTCTTACTTCATAGAGAGACAAAAAATGTCTTGCTAAAACAGTAATTCGACAAGCAAAAAATCTGCTGTTTACCGTCTATCCTACTTACTATTACTATAATAAGAATAAATTGAATATTTTAACAGAAAGTTTCGACAAAATTAAAAGTCAAGATCAAAAAGTAAAAAAAACAGATGAATTAACGAGAGCAATGAAGAATTGTTATCACAAAATTGTAACTAAAAAAGAAACATTAGAAGAAATCTTAGTTTTCATTATGTCGCTTAACGGAAACATTTACGTATACCCTCAGACGTAAGATTCTGCATATATTTATTTATTTATGACGCTCTACCGTAAAAGGTATATTTACACTGAAAAAATTTTATAATAGGAAACATGCTTAAAACTCGGCAAAATAAAGGAAATATATTTTTTATTAATGGTAAAGAAAACGATTTAAGGATTGAAATTACTCCTTTTATTACGAAATCTGATGCTTTTTTTAAATTTTTCGTTCACCGTATTGGATCCAATATTTAGAATTTTATGAATTTGACTTCAAATTCATAATCAGCGACCTCAAAAATCTCCGAATAATACGATGCAAGCGATTTTAAAGTGAATTTTAAATATATGAAAGAATGTCAAACTCAATATGGCTATCGTATTTTTTAAAAGTTAATTTAAATCGCTTGAAAATACACAGAGAAAAATTTATTCATAATGATTACAATAGTCTATATCACTGTTTGGATATGTGACCACTTTTTGGAATGATTACGAAGACTATGTAATGTGTTAAGAAATTGAGTAGGAATGATTACTATAGCTGTTGTAAGGGATACCTTCATGTTTGTACTTCTTACTACAGCTATATTAATCATCACAAAAAGTGGTCACATATCCAAACAGTGATATAGACTATTGTAATCATTATAAATAAATTTTTCTCTTTGTAGTTATTCGAGTTAAGTTCACTAAATTCGAAATAGCCTTAAATAGTCTTCCTTGCTGATAACAAAAAATAAGTTAATTTTATTTTTCCGTATTTCTAAGCATAATACTTAAGTAGGTATACTTGTAAGCATAATTCTTTGATATTCCTTCTTATTACAGTAAATAATTATCTCATATTTTTTAGCATACACGACATAAAAAATTACGTGCACGGAAAAAATTAATTTAGTACATTTTACGAAACTAATTTTGGAATAGCGGATACGGAGAGGAGTTTAGTATAAGATAAAACAGAATCAATAGTAATATATGATGACTGCGTTTCTCGAAAACTCAAAAAAAATTCTATGGAATTCACAAATGATCGGTTGGACGTTCTAATTCAAGAGTTTTGTAAAATGTTTAGCCTGAAGCGCATGCGCCACGGAAAAAAATATTCACGAAGAAAAAACGAATAAAGCAGAAAAAAAGAATTTCTTAATGTACCAATGAGCTCTCAAGACCATTTTTTCTCGTCTTCTATAGGAGATAGATGATTGGTTCGACACATGTGACTGCACTCTACAACGCAATGGTTCGCTTGGATTGGCTTATTTTATTCTGACACTAACTTAACGGAAATACGCATACATATAAACGAATTCTGACGCAACGCACGTACAATATAACTCGCACTTGTAGATAAAAGAATTGAGTTTCTTTATATACTAACTGAGGAGATTAAAACTGCGCTTGTGAGAAATGTCAATATACTGAATATTAATTTTTAAAAAAATCATTTTTTTAAAAGTTATACAAAATATTTTATGGTTTTTAAAATAACATTTTTTGATTATAATTAGTTATAAAATCTCTATAAAATTTTTCAATTTTTAGAAAATATTTTATTCTTAATTTTAAATTATAAATAAATTGCAAAAAAATTTCAAAATTAAATTCAAACTCAAAAAATTGTAATATTAAATTGTCAAAAATTTGAAGTAATAACAGTTAAGACTAATAAAAATTAGAATTAATTAAAATTTTGAGAAATTAATATATACGTACATTTATTGTCATCGGTAAATATTATGATAAACTATAAAATTTATTGGAATGTAAATTAAAAGAAATTAATAATAATTAAAAGTTTGGATTACAAAATCACATAAAAAATGTTACGAATTTGGAACAATGAAATGTGAAATACGTAAAAGAAAACAATTATCCAAATGTTACCGGCAGGTAAAGCAGTTCTCTTTTTCCTTACACATATTATCTCTATATACAGCAGACAAGTTAATACCGACGCGACGAGATAAGCTTCAACATATCTATTTATAACGCGACTTTTGGTACACCCCATATAGAATTTTACGAAACTCTGTTCGAGAATTCACGATAGACAGCGAAGTGAAAACTCAAACCACACGTTTTTAGATTGCACGAAACATTTTTACCATTTTCTGATAAAATGTTCACCAGAAAATACGAAACATTTCTACATTCAAGCTTGTTTTATAAATTACAACACTGGTTGCAGTTTCTCGAAAATTGTTCTGCTTAAAGTAGTGAAAGTTTCTGGGTTTTTGAAAAACTTCGTCTAGGAATCTTAAATATCCGCTAGTGCGAAATTAGTTTCGTAAAATCTGCTGAACTTATTTTTTCCGTGTGGATGAAAATGGTCAGAAAGCGTATGTTTTTAAATAATTTTTTTCATACAATAAATAATTTTTTATTTGTAAACTTTGGTATCTGAAAGTACAATATTAAATAAATAAGTTAAAAAATGTTTGATAAAAAATATTAAAAATCAATCTACTAAAAAAAATTGTACGGGCCATTTTCCAAAAAGAATTGCTTTTGCGGTGGTCAAGATATCTTTAAACTGCTTAAACTATAATCTAAATAAAATTTCTATTAGTGGGTGAATAAAATTCGTGATTGAAAAAAAGGGTTCTTTTTTTATTAGAACCAATGTTTTTTCATGTGTTAATGGTTCTATAAACAGTAACTTTTAAAAAAGACAGATGGGACAGATTTTTAATATTTTTTATCAAAATCTTTTTATCCTTACTAATTTAATAGAGTACTTTTAAATACCAATGTATTCAAGTAAATAAAATTATTTTTTTATGCAAAAAAAATTATGAAAAAAACATTCGTTTTCTGGTCATTTTAATTCATGTAACCACTTAATATTTTTCTAGTTCAACATTTTAAAAAAATACAAAATTTAGAAAAATAAAATGCTCAAAAAAAGATTGTATTTATTTTTTAAGTAAAATATTCCGAAAGTCTTTTAATTTAAAATTATTATCTGAAACTTAAAGTAATTCAAGAATTTTCAAAACTTAAAAAATAATACCAAAAAATAAATTGGATTTATTAACTGAATAACGAAATTTTTTAAAGTGTCAATAAATTTTTCCAAAATCCATATAAACATCAATATAGAGATTTTTATATTTTAATACTTACAGCGAAATCCTAATGAAATGAGATTGGATTCGCACACATATTCAGATTTTTTATATAAAAACAATTTTTTTGTAATTGTATAATATTTCAATATTTTCTTAAGGGCGTGAGGAAAAGAAAATGGTTTCGTAATTGACTTCTCATTTGAAAAGAAAATATATTTTAGCTCGCGATTTTTTGGAGCATGCAGAGGAACTCGCTTGGACATACGCTCTTTTCGGATTTTTGCAAAATGTTGATAAATAATTAATGACAAAATTGTTTAAACATTCGGAAAAATGGGGTATGTAATTTTCTTCAAATCCTAATAAAATAAATTGTTTCTGGTTCATATTTAAAGGATGATAGAGGAAGAAATTATTTTTTTAAAGATTGAAATTGGAGTAATTTGAGGTTGAGATATTTTTTTAGTTTAGCTTCGGTCACTAGCTCGAATTGGCGCCACATTCTTGACCACTGACATATAGATCCAATTGTCTGTGTGCTCGTCGCCATATTGTCTGTCACTTATACCAAAAATGAAACTTTTAACTTTGTTTTTTTAATACTTATTTTAAAAATTACTTGCAAATTTTAAGAATATTCTTCATGAGCAAGCTTTTCTCTAATTATCCTGAGAAATTCGAACGATATTCCTACCTAATTTTCCTTCAATGCCCTTAAGCAACTTTAGTAATTATTCTAATTCCTTTTTTGTACACTTTTGTAATGCAAATAAGAGTCGTTACATTATATTTAAAAAATTAAGCAATCATTGTAATTGGTTTTTATTTCTTTTGCAATATTTAAAAGCTACTAATGTTTGAAAAATATAGTCCAACGAATTTTAAAAAATAACATGTTGTAGATATAAACGGAATTTTCACACAATTGTCAACTGTAAAACTAAACTTATTAAAATTATATAATATTTATATATTATATTTATAAAAATTTTATTTCAGCTACAAAAAATATCGAATTAGTTCATTCAAATGCGACAGAGATTTTTAATGAAATGACAACATTTTCAAACGAAGCAGGTAATTAATAATTTTATTGCATTTAATACCAACATTTTTATTTTTGTTTCTTTTATTTATCCATTCATTTATCTCCTACATTTTTAATAAAAAATTACCAAGTACACTATTATCATGCCTTCTAATCTTTTTCTCTCTCCAAATGTTAAGAAATTTTTTCATTGACTTCACTAGTTATGTGGGAAGAATATAATACTAAATCGCTTGTCCCATTCAAAAAACAAATAACTTTCATAGCAAATTTAGATAACACGTAAAGGACCCCGCACAAAATACATAGAAAAAAACTTTCGGTCAAATTAATTAATACTTACAGAAAGTATGTAAAATGTAATTCTAAAAAAGATTTTCTTCTGACAAAATATCGATTTCCGGGTTGATTTACTCGCTAGCATTCATTAAAGGTCAAACACCAAAAATCGCAACATATGCGGGATAGAATTAATAAACGTACATAGGTAACCAATAATGTTAAAACAAGTTTACTTTAATAAATAATAAATAATAAATAATAAATAATAAATAATAAATAATAAATAATAAATAAAAAATAATAAATAATAAATGATAAATAATAAACAATAAATAATAAATGATAAATGATAAATGATAAATGATAAATAATAAACAATAAACAATAAATAATAAATGATAAATAATAAATAGTAAATAATAAGTAATAAGTAATAAATAATAAACAATAAATAATAAGTAATAAATAATAAACAATAAACAATAAATAATAAGTTTAGGCAAGAATGTGTTACTTTCATCCAATCAAGGGAAGAAGTAACATATCCTCCAGCCATTTAAGGCAGGAAATCATAGTTCCAGCCATTTAAAGCAAGAATGTGTTACTTCCATCCAATCAAGGGAAGAAGTAACATATCCTCCGGCCATTTAAGGCAGGAAATCATAGTCCCAGCCAGTTAAGGCAAGAATGTGTTACTTCCATCCAATCAAGGGAAGAAGTAACATATCCTCCGGCCATTTAAGGCTGGAAATCATAGTTCCAGCCATTTAAGGCAAGAATGTGTTACTTCCATCCAATCAAGGGAAGAAGTAACATATCCTCCGGCCATTTAAAGGCAGGAAATCATAGTTCCAGCCAGTTAAGGCAAGAATGTGTTACTTCCATCCAATCAAGGGAAGAAGTGACATATCCTCCGGCCATTTAAGGCAGGAAATCATAGATCTGTCCAGTTAAGGCAAGAATGTGTTACTTCCATCCAATCGAGGAAAGAAGTAACATTTCCTCCTGCCATTTAAGGCAGGAAATCATAGATCCGGCCAGTTAAGGCAAGAATGTGTTACCTCCATCCAATCAAGGGAAGAAGTAACATATCCTCCGGCCATTTAAGGCAGGAAATCATAGTTCCAGCCAGTTAAGGCAAGAATGTGTTACTTCCATCCAATCAAGGGAAGAAGTAACATATCCTCCGGCCATTTAAGGCAGGAAATCATAGTCCCAGCCAGTTAAGGCAAGAATGTGTTACTTCCATCCAATCAAGGGAAGAAGTAACATATCCTCCGGCCATTTAAGGCAGGAAATCATAGTTCCAGCCAGTTAAGGCAAGAATGTGTTACTTCCATCCCAATCAAGGGAAGAAGTAACATATCCTCCGGCCAGTTAAGGCAGGAAATCATAGTTCCAGCCAGTTAAGGCAAGAATGTGTTACTTCCATCCAATCAAGGGAAGAAGTAACATATCCTCCGGCCAGTTAAGGCAGGAAATCATAGTTCCAGCCAGTTAAGGCAAGAATGTGTTACTTCCATCCAATCAAGGGAAGAAGTAACATATCCTCCGGCCATTTAAGGCAGGAAATCATAGTTCCAGCCAGTTAAGGCAAGAATGTGTTACTTCCATCCAATCAAGGGAAGAAGTAACATATCCTCCGGCCATTTAAGGCAGGAAATCATAGTTCCAGCCATTTAAGGCAAGAATGTGTTACTTCCATCCAATCAAGGGAAGAAGTAACATATCCTCCGGCCAGTTAAGGCAGGAAATCATAGTTCCAGCCAGTTAAGGCAAGAATGTGTTACTTCCATCCAATCAAGGGAAGAAGTAACATATCCTCCGGCCATTTAAGGCAGGAAATCATTGATCTAGCCTGTTAAGACAAGAATTAGCGATTTTTCTAGCCATTAAGAGCAAGAGTTTTTTTTGTCCGGGTTTGTTTTAAATGTAGGGGTCTATTATTTCATGGTTGTCAACATCAATTGCAGCGTTTTGCACAGTTCTTAATAATCGTGTTGAAGGATATCTAACGTTATCCTCGTGTCTAGCGTATCCTAAAAACCAGAGAATGGATGTGATGTGAGCACACGCACCTAAAGTTCGGGCTCCTACCTTGCATGTGCAGTAGTACCCTAGAATGGGATTGTTATCCTGGTCTTGATCATTCTCTGGGTTGTACTCTGTATTAAAGACAATCCATATTTGATGCCGTTTTGCATTTGTAAATCTTGAGTAGATACGTAGACGAATAAAGCCTTCTTCAATTTGAGTGTTGTCTATTTCAATTGCCTGTTCAATGTCATCGTTCTCATCCTCTTCTTCTGCTCTTAATATGGTATCTTGTACGTAAGATGGAGCAAGATGTAACTGGTACGTTCCAGTTGTTAAATCTTTAAGGTAATTGACAGTCAGTTGTGGAAAAAGAGGAACATGAGCAGCAGTCAATTGAACCCATCGTGCTCTTCTATTTTGCAGATTTTCTAACTCTACTCTCGCTTGTACGACGTTAGGCATTGTACTGCGATTTAACATTTCTTGAGCCATCTCTTCATTCGCTCCTTCCATTGTTATTGGACCTCGATACTTATTAATTATTGCTCCTGCAATCCGAAGAAAATCTGAAAGATTTGGAACGTGAGATGTAGAGATAGTGCCCGAAAAGAATTTAAACATTATTTTTAAATGTCCATTAATTGCTTCTACTATCCATCTTGTTTTCGTTATTAGACGCGATTCATTTGCCTGCTCAGTAGTAAACTGTCTCTGATTACGGTCCAATAGAGGTGGCATTTTAGGCACAATACCAACTCTATCAAGAAATGGAATTGCGTCTCTATATCCTCGATCGACAACGAAAATATCTTCAGGTTGAATCCATCTACGCATGCCATTAATATCTCTTTGGAACTCTTTTATTAAGATTTTTGCATCATTATTTTTCGCATTTGAAAAATATGGTCCTTGAATATCGAGTATATATCCATCTGAAGCCACCAACACCGAAGGTTTAACCAAATGTTTAGATTTATGAACGCAAAAGGATTGTCGCAATGCTTTAAAACA
The DNA here is from genome assembly GCA_032872505.1 of Leptopilina syphax. NCBI lineage: Eukaryota > Metazoa > Arthropoda > Insecta > Hymenoptera > Figitidae > Leptopilina > Leptopilina syphax. The sequence goes on from CM065471.1 coordinate 786,884, forward strand.
AGAACTTTTTTCAATATCCAAATAAGTGCAATCATTGTAAATAATTGCTTTTGGATTTTCAGGATCTGGATTATACAACTTATTCGAAAAGTCAGTAGTATGCCTTTCAATAAACTCATCCCTTGAAATAGCTGCGAACCCTATATTTTCAACTACGAACTGTTGCATTAATGTTTTTCTAACTGTTGCAATTGCTAGACTAGTAGCTTGTCTCGAAGAATAATTAAACATTACACGTAGTAATTCATCGCTTAGACCTTGACGTAATTTTGTAAGAAAACACAGAAGATCTTTCTTAGAAACATAGCGATGTCCACCAGGTACTTCAATTGCATTTTCACAATAAGCAAACAAATCAAGAAATTGTTCCTTTGATAATGAAGTTAGCACATTACATTCCTGGTCTGTCAATCCATGCTCATCATTGAATTTACCCTGAGCGACATTAAATACTTCTCCACGTAGAGCTTCCAGCAGTGATTGCAATTCTCGACCTCTTATTATGTACGGCCTATTTATGAATCTAAGCTGATCAACAATGTCAGCTTGAAGGAAACCGCTCTCATCCAAATGTTCATTGCAACAAACGTTGTTAACTGGAATATATATATTTCGTTTAACAAAAATGTTTACTCTAGAGTTTAACGAAAGCCTATGAACATTGTTAGGAGCATTGCAGACAACACAAGTGTGAGAAGATGTCTGAGATATGACATTTAATCTCATACACTGAGGATCTTCCTCCAACATTCGTATCTCTCGTGAAATAGTAATATTGCAATTATTACAGATACGTCTCTCAGGATTCATATCAGCGGCAGGTCGTTGTGCTTCGTTACGTCTCGTAATTGCGATTTCTCTTTTAACATCATTTTCGACTCCATCTAATCGCACCATAACTCGCGGAATAAAAGCATTATCGCATACAAAACACCGCATTGCGACCAAATAAAGCCATTTTAAACACATTCACTCAATACAATTATTGCACGCAATCACCACAATATAATTATAACATACATGTATCATTCACAAGTATGAATGCAGAAAAAAGTTTCACATAGACAAAAAAAGTTAAACCTTCTTTATGAATCTATGCGTCTTACAATAAAGCAAAATAGTAAATGCTCGAATGCTATGAATGGTAAAACCACATTAAATATAAAGCATTAATACGACTTTCCAAAGGGCTTCGAAAAACAAATGACAATCGTATGTCCTTTTACGATGAAAACAACTTACAATTGTATGTGGGTTGAGTCAAATGACCGTTGTATGTGCTACATGCGTTGAAAACACAATGACCATGTGTACTAAAGTCCTCCAAAAACAAATGATAGTCGTATGATTTTTAGATGAAAACAACTGACAATCGTATGTCATGAGTGAGTTGAAATCAAATGACAGTAGTACGTGTTACATGCGTTGAAAACACATGAAAAACATGTATCTTGAATCCTATAAAAACAATTGACAGTCGTATGTTCTTGCCCGTCAAAAATAACTGACAATAACATGTCTTTTACGAGATGAAAACAAGTGAAGGCCGTATGCCCTATGTGAATTGAAAAACAAATGAAAATCGTATGCTTGATATTGATAATGTGGTTTTACTATTCATAGAACTCGAGCATTTACTGACTTGCTTTATGGTGAAGCAAATAGAAATAATCTCCATTTTGTCTTTGGAGGCTGGGACCAGGTCATTAATTATTTGCTTCTTAAAATCTACATATTTTGTCTTTGGTTAATAAATCATTAGAATCAATGCCTTCCGCTAATAGTTGCAGTTTAAACCTTGTTCTTGTCAGACGAATTAAACAACCAAATAGTACCAGACACTTATGTGTCTGGTACCAATACCCCCAAAAACAAAATGAAGATTACTTTCGTCTAATAATAGCTTCTTTCGTACGAGGTGTACCCTGTGCTTTGTATAACACCTGAGTATTAAAACAGCCATTTAAAATGGTTTTTAGTATAGTATACTACAGTTTAGTATGCTATGCTTTGCAGAAAAGAGTTCAAGAAAGTACACTTTCCTGCACTGAGTGCGGAAAAGTATACTTTCCTGCACTCTTTTCAAAGTACAGTAATCAACAATTTTCTGCTGCATTAACATTTAAGTAAACTAGCACTTTTCTTGCAAATATTATTATTTATCTACTTTATTAAATAAAACAAAGACTTTTTGACTGTTTTGGCTTTAACAAGAATTATTGTACTTTATTTATGTATTTATAGTTGATTGTTTAATACTATTTTTTATTATTATTTATTATTTATTACTTATTACTTATTATTTATTGTTTATTGTTTATTATTTATTATTTATTACTTATTATTTATTGTTTATTATTTATTATTTATTATTTATTATTTATTATTTATTATTTATTATTTATTATTTATTATTTATTATTTATTATTTATTATTTATTATTTATTATTTATTATTTATTACTTATTATTTATTATTTATTATTTATTGGTTAATGTTTATTATTTATTATTTATTACTTATTATTTATTGTTTATTATGTATTATTTATTATTTATCATTTATTAATTATTATTTATTATTTATTATTTATTATTTATTATTTATTGTTTATTATTTATCATTTATTAATTATTATTTATTATTTATTATTTATTATTTATTGTTTATTATTTATTATTTATTATTTATTATTTATTATTTATTATTTATTATTTATTATTTATTATTTATCATTTATTAATTATTATTTATTATTTATTATTTATTATTTATTAAAGTAAACTTGTTTTAACATTATTGGTTAGCTATGTACGTTTATTAATTCTATCCCGCATATGTTGCGATTTTTGGTGTTTGACCTTTAATGAATGCTAGCGAGTAAATCAACCCGGAAATCGATATTTTGTCAGAGGAAAATCTTTTTTAGAATTACATTTTACATACTTTCTGTAAGTATTAATTAATTTGACCGAAAGTTTTTTTCTATGTATTTTGTGCGGGGTCCTTTTATAAATATAACAACTTACTAAACAAATTACTTAATACCATAATATAAAATTTAAACGATAGAAATTTTCTAAAAATTAAAAAAAAATTTAATCAGTTTTCTTAATTTCAGAAAGTGTGCAAGAATCTTGTCCTGATGAAAAAGACTCTGACATTAAAACTGTTGCATCTCGGTGGTTTGCTTGTTCGAAAACGAGATTTGATAGAGAAAAGTGAGAATTATTATTACAAAAAATACGTTAATTGGACAAAGTGTTGTACCTTCCCACCTTTTTAATTTATTTAATTTTAATTTATAATAATCACAGTTGACACAATTTTTCTATTTTGAAATTCCCTGACTTTTTCAAGTAACAAAATTATTTTCCCTGACTTGCGTTAATTTAAATTGCAGGCAAAATATCACACATTTATAAAAAAAAATTTTTGAAGTACCATATTCTCAAAAATAAAATAATTCGTTTTTTTAATGTGGTACTTCAAAATTTTCATAATTTTTACGTATCATTTGCATTTAGAAATAGGGTAAAGTTCATTCGCATTTGAAATTAGGACGAAATTTCCGATTTTTTCATCATTTTCCCGGTTTTACAGATACTTTTGTATTTCCCTGACAATTCCCGGTTTTCTCTGATTTCTAGACCTGTGGCAACCCTAATATATATTTTATTAAATTGATATTGATTTAAAATTTCTAAGGACTTTCCAAAGAAAGCTTCTAAAAAAGCATGAGTGTTTTAGAAAATTTTAGTTAGAATATTTAATTGTCAAAATTTCATTTAACTGAACTTTCTGGACAATCGACTTTTTAATTTAATGTAAATTAATTTGAATTCTTACTAAGTAGAATTTTGAGGTTACCGAATTCCTATTGTACATAAATTTCATTTTACAGAATTCTTTTTTTAAACGAACTTTTATTCAAAGGAAATCTAATTTTACTTAATGCAAATAAAAAAAGAAGAAAAAGTTACAAGAAAAAGAAAATTTGCGAATTGAAAGTTCTAATTAATGACATTTAGGTTTCTGGTGTTCCTCAGGGCTCGAATCTTGGACCGCTCTTGTTTGTTCTTTATATCAATGACATTAAAATTATTTTTAAAAATTCTCATTTTTTACTTTACGCTGACAATCTTAAACTTTATAATGTTGTTGGTTCAAGTCCACAAAATATTCAAGCTGATTTTGACCGAGTGATTCAATGGTGTGACAGTAATCAAATGTCTATAAATGTAAAAAAAAGTTATGTCATTTCATTTTCAAAGAAAAGTACTCTGATTTATTGTTACACTGTTGGTCAAGAAGAATTGACAAGGGTTACTTGTATTCGGGACTTGGGATTGCTTTTTTGCAGTGACCTTTCATTTAATAGACATACATCTGAAGTAATTTCAAAAGCCTTAAGAGCTCTTGGTTTCATAATTAGAAACGCATCAATGTTTCATAATATTAATACACTAAGAATTCTTTACTTCTCTTTGGTAAGATCGCTGCTGGAGTATGCTTCTGTAATATGGGTGCCTTTTTACGATTTTAACATAATTAGTATTGAAAGAATTCAAAATAGATTTCTTCGCTTTGTAGCAAGACAACTTCATGTTCAATTTGACAGATACTCCCATGACTACAGTACATTAAGATTATCATTTAATACTCCACTAATTGCATCCAGATTTCTTTTTAATGATTTGACTTTATTTTATAAGATTATAAATGGTGTAATTAATTGTTCAAATTTATTATCATTATTTAATATGTCTGTCCCTATAAGGGCAACTAGAAATTATACACTGTTTTTTGAATCCTTTCATCGAACAAACTACGGATATCACTCTTTTGTAACAAGATTAAGTAGAGAGGCTAATTCGATGTCAAATATTGTTGACTTTTTTGATAGTAACTTCTTAAGATTCACCTCTTCATTGCGTAGGTTTATTTTCGACTTTTAAATTAAAACTACCTAGTGTTGATTACATACAGATAATATTGTACAATATAAGTTGCGGTTGCAACTTTTAGATTGTAAGAGTACTATGTACGAAAGGGCTTGTCCCGTATATTTGTTAAATAAATAAGTAAATAAATATTCATGCGTCTCTTAGTTATTAGAAATAAGTATATATTTTTTAGACGAAGAAGTAGTTTATTGTCTTTAACGCCAAATATATCTTATTTTAAGTAATTATTTGAATCAGTCATATTTTACTGACAATCAATGAATAACAACTGATTCTTAGTGGCTAGCTTTTATTTATACCAATTAGATAAATTAATTGTCAACCAGAGGAATTTTGGTGGTTAACCAGTATATATTAATTAGAGACCCAGTGTGCACGTACTGGAACAATTCTAGAACTGTTCTTTATTTCCATTAACTGTTCTAGAACAGTTCTAGAATGTGCACACTGGGGAGTGTTATACAGAACCGTTATTTGTTGTATAAATATAGCAAATGGTAGTAGGAAATTAATTTTTATGTAATATATTTTGAAAATAATTTATTGTTTTAGAGGGAATGGAACAAATATCAATAAAGAAAAGAAAGCAAATGAGGGTAATATGGAAGAAAATGGGAATGGAAAAGATAAAGAAAGCGATGAAGAAAGCGATGTTCAAGAAATTATATCTGATGCCGACAGTGAAGCCACAGATGATAATTAAAATTAATAATTTTTTAAAATTTTTTATTAAATTTAAAAATTATATTATATTCCAAAATTTAATTTAATTTATAATAATTTTTTAAATCTGCGTTAAATTTCAATTTATAATCTTTAATAATAAAGAAAGTTCTAAAAAATCTGCAATTTTTACTAGTTGGTGCCTAATAGAGAATCTATATTCATAATCGTTGTATTCCGGTAATCTATTTGTAGTTTGAAGTTATTTGCTGTTTGATTTTTTGTTTCTTAACTTTTTAAATAATTTTTCTTTTTAAATGTTTAAAATTCATCGAATTTTTGCTAAGAATTTTATCGAAAAAATTGATAATAATAGAATTCCTTCAAAGAATTTTATTATTTAGGAAAATAATTATTCTTGCGAAGAATTTTGTTAAAATTATAATTAAATTTATATTGAAGAATTTCTTTGAATTTTTTAATGTGTTCTTTCTACTATTTGTTCTTTAAATTTGTTAAATATCCAAAAATGGTAATTTTTTTAATTTCGCGAATGTAACTGTAGCTTAAAGTTTACATAGTTTTGTCTTCATGCTTTTTCGTTCTCATTCTTGATAATTTAAAAAATTATACAATAATAGTGTTTAATTGATAAAACAAATGAATAGAAACGACGAATTTGCAATTTTTATTCTTCGAAAAATTTTGAGCAAGAGAATTTATTTTTATAGAATTTGAAGAAAATACTTGACATAAGCAAATGATTTTGGTCTAGAATTAAAGAATAGGATTTGTACTTGATATTGTAAAACTGTAAAATCTCAAAAAAAAATTTTCTTTAATTGGCGTTCGCTTGAACTCCAGATTTCGAAATCGCAATTTTCACAAAAAATTGCTAACTTTAAATAATTATATTTTCAATATTTATATTATTAAATTGGTCATATCTTAGCCTATTTGATTCAAAATCTATTGAACTTTAAAATAATCCTAGTTTGATAGCTCTTTGATCTATATTTTTACAGAAATATTTGAATTTGAAGTGAAGCGAGCATTTAAAAGTAATCAGTACAAATGTACTGAAAGTTTTTGACCCCAGTGTATATTTATAAAAATAAACTTTTTCCCAATACATTTCTCATGCTTTACATGTATGGTAAAAATTTAAAAAATCTTAAGAAAAGCGTTTAGGGAATGTGATACCTTAAGTAATTAATATTTTAAATGATTAAAATTTTTAATTTATTGAAACTTTTATCGATTAAAATCTTAGATGACCCTAAATATGGAACATTTTTTAATCGCTACAAAAAATACTGTTATTCCTGATGCAATTTTGTAGATGAAGTAGTTGAGGGAGAATTTAGTGACGATGAGGTGATTGAAAGAAATGGAAATGATGATGGAAATGATAATGGTGATGTAAATGATGATCGAAATGATAATGATGATGGAAATGATGATCGAAATGATAATGATGATGGAAATGATGATCGAAATGATAATGATGATGGAAATGATGATCGAGATGAAAATAATATTAATGGTGGCGATAGAAATGATAATGGCGATGAAAATGACGAGAATAATAACGGTGGAAATGATAATGGCGATGAAAATGACGAGAATGATGACGATGGAAATGATAATGTAAGACAGAGGAATATTCCTCCTGAGCAAATGGGTTTAAATCAAAGGAGATCACGTCTATCGTTATAACGAAGAAATATTAGGCTGAACAATGCCAACTTGAATGTTCCTGGTAAATTTATCATTCTGTTGACGCACTGGATCATTTTTACTAGGATTGATTATTATTATTATTAATACCTACACTTGATTTTACACGTGATGAAAAAATTATATTTTTCTTATAAATATACGTTATCTTTTATTCTATTACAATTTGGAATGTAAAACAACAAAGAATGAAATAACTTACAAACTGGCATCTTATTTGATATATGCTATATATTGGCCTCATAAGCAAAACTATTAGATAATTTTAACGACTCTAAATTATCATTCCAAATCTTGATTACAACAAAATCTCTTAATATAATCTGAATTAACGTTAAATTTGTTGTAATTTATATTTTTTCGTAAAAAAAAGACTTCACTAAAATTATAGGAATGCCATCAAAAATTGAAATTCTGTTTAAAAGGGTGAAGAAAACATTCCTTTTATATTAGTTATAAAAGTCATTCAATTCTTCAACATTTATGAAAATGGCATTAATTTTTATCCTAGGACTAAAATAACGCATTTTATTGTTGTCGTCAGATAAAATAGCATAATCTTAAAATATTATTACATATTGTGATTAAGTAAAAATTATCAAATGATCCAGTGCGTCAATAAGATGGTTAAACAATTTTTTTATTTATTAAACATGTTTGATTGTTTATTTTAATTACACATTGTAACAGAATTTCACTTTTTTTTATTATTTCTGGGATCGCATAGGGTGATTTTTATACGTTTTTTGATGCTGCATGCGAATCCGTAATCAGAATTATTCCATCACCCTAGATTTTCGAGAAATTTGACATTGAAAATTGAAAAAAAGTTGTTTTTGAGGTACTTTTTGGTTTTTTATCAGAGTACAAAAATTTTTCTAGGGTTTTTATGATGTAAGTACGAAAGCTCATATACTTCTCAACAGTCTCTAATTTGGACCTTTTAAAAATATTTATTTTTCGATGAGTTATCTTTGCTTATGTTAAATTATTATTAAACAATAAAATGATAAACGAAAAAACAGTGGTCAATCTATTTTTGATTTTCCTTCAAATCTCATAGTTTCTTTAATTAATCATTGGTTTCTGCTTGAGATTTATCTAGAAATATATTATTATTAATATATTATCAAAAAATATATATTTTTAAAAGGTCCTAATTGGAAATTGTTGAGGAGAATATGGGCTTTTGTTCACATATCATGAAAACCCTAGAAAAAATTTTTGTACCCTGAAAAAAACCAAAAAGTACCCTAAAAATGGCCTTTTTAAATTTTCAAGGTCAAATTTCTCAAAAACCTAGGGTGATGGAACAATTGAGGGACTGGATGCTATAATGTGTTACGCGCCATGTTAAGTAAATGGCGCGAAACACATTATAGCATCCAGCCCCTCAATTCTGATTACGGATTCGCGTTCGGTATCAAAGAATTTATAAAAATCATCATCCTACACGATCTTCGAAATAAAAAGGCTGTTGCACAGTGTTATTATAGCCTGCACCACACAACAAAAAAATTTCTGTTATATAAAATGGAGAAGTCAGGCTTTTGGGGAAAGTAACTTTTTTGGTATATTTTAAACATTTCTATACCGAATAAATCCGAAGTGTTAGATACCTGTCATAGTAAATAATTCTAGTTTTAAATAAATTCCAAAAACAACAAAAGAAGGTTAACATGTTTTCAAAATATTAAATAATTAGTACGAACAAATTCGATTTGATTTAAAATTTGTTACTCAAGGGTTTTAGGGATCACACATAAAACTTTTTTCAGTGATCACTAATTACAAATATGATGTCATATTTTCAAAATTAAATATGTCGGACGACTTATTAAAGATCGATTCTATTTGCCGAAAAATCATTCGAAAGTTATCTAACTACCTGATTATGAATTTGGCCATAAATTTTTTATCTCAACATCATATTTGTAACGAATTCTAAGCGAATCCAATCATTTTTTTAAATAGTTTTATTTACTAACAGTTTGGCTCGATTTTTATGTTTGCCTACTGTTAAAAAAATCATTTTTATCGACCAAATTATTTTGTTGTTTGCAAACCACTATTTCTTCCTAAAGTACATGTACATACTTTAAAAAGCTTGAACACTGCAGTATTCAAGCTTTAACTTGTTTCCAGTGACAAGTATGTACCACAACGGATTTATGAAATAGAATAAACTTTTAAAAACTGCTAAAAAACGTCAGGGTGGCGAGCGCCCGGGAATTCGAGAAAAACCGAAAAATGACCGGAATTTTAAAAATTGTCTGGAAAAACCGGCAATTGACCAGGAAATATTTTTGAAACCGGAAATTTCTTGTGTTCTTTTTACTAATTGTTCTTAAAATTTAGTAAATATCCAAAAATTTGCGAATGTAACTCAGTTTAATTTAACCCATTAAGGACATTTAAATTACATAAAAATAAAATCTGAAAAAGTTGTGGCCATTTTTTGACAAAAAATTAATAATTCAGAGGTCATGAACGTCTTTGTTTGTTCTTAAGTGTTTAATTTTATAAAAATGACCAGGAAAAACAGGGAATTCAAATTTTAAAAAAACTCTCCACCCTGAACGTGATTTTTGGGACTTTTACGTTGCCACATTTGGATTCAGCGTATCAAAAACTACTGTAAGTAACTTCTTGATTTAAGTCAACAGAAATTTTTATTTTTTTACAGCCTAGTGTAATTAAATAAATTTTCTTTCTCATAGAAAAGTATTAAAATTAATTATTCATATAATAAGTAAGAAATTTTTTTACAGCCTAGTGTAATTTAAAAAATTTTCTTTCTCATGGAAAAGTATAAAAATTAATTATTCATGTAATAATAAATAATTTCAATTTTTATAAAACAGTTATTAAAATTATGAGTTTTAAATAACATTGAAAATATACTCTTCAAAGTTGTCCTTAATGTAATATAAACATGTTTGTTAAATAGCAATTACTGAAGGCATAAATATAAAATAAATAGGGGAGAGTGGGGCAAACCGGCCACACTTTCCGATGGCTTGTTTGAAAGATCATTTAATTGCGCATCTTTTCACCACAACCACTTATACTTTATCTTTTATTGTTTAGTTGCTGTGTTAATTTTAAAAAAATTTGCAAACGGGGCCGGTTTGCCCTACCCCCTGGGGTAAACCGGCCACCCCATGGGGCAAACCGGTCAGTTGGATTTTTTATCTATAAATATTGCATTTACATAATCTACGATAGCAAAAAAAATCGGGCAAGTGCGAGTTGCACTCGCATTAAGATCGAGGGTTCCGTACACCAAAATAAAACTTATTTTTTATAAAAAAATATATATATAAGAAATATAATTGATTAAAATTAACATATATAAACTTATTGACCTGAAATTCGGTATACATATGTATTTTTATTACATATAAATTACAAGAAAAAACTATAAAAATCCATATTGACAGGGTCATTTTTCGCAATTTTTCCAAAAAAATTGAATTTCTTTCCCTTCTAGTTCCCAAATATCTCCACCAATCAAGTTCGCTATATTTTTCCTGTAATCTGCACTTAAAACTGAACATCCTTACAGAATTTCAGCTCACCATTTTGAGATTTATAAAATTAAAGGGGGGGGACAGGGTCATTTTTTGCTATTTTTACGAAAAAAATTGAATTTCTTTCCCTTCTAGTTCCCAAATATCTCCACCAATCAAGTTCGCTATATTTTTCCTGTAATCTGCACTTAAAACTGAACATCCTTACAGAATTTCAGCTCACCATTTTGAGATTTATAAAATTAAAGGGGGGGGGGACAGGGTCATTTTTTGCTATTTTTACGAAAAAATTGAATTTCTTTCCCTTCTAGTTCCCAAATATCTCCACCAATCAAGTTCGCTATATTTTTCCTGTAATTTGCACTTAAAACTGAAGATCCTTACCGAATTTCAGCTCACCAGGTTGAGATTTGTAAAAGTTAAGGGGGGGGGACAGGGTCATTTTTTGCTATTTTTTACGAAAAAATTGAATTTCTTTCCCTTCTAGTTCCCAAATATCTCCACCAATCAGGTTCGCTATATTTTTCCTGTAATCTGCACTTAAAACTGATGATCCCTACCGAATTTCAGCTCATCAAGTTAAGATTTGTAAAAGTTAAAGGGGGGGGACAGGGTAATTTTTTCAATTTTTTCGAAAAAAATTGAATTTCTTTCCCTCCTAGTTTGCAAATATATCCGTCAATTTGGTTCGCTATATTTTTCCTGTAATTTGCACTTAAAACTGAAGATCCTTACCGAATTTCAGCTCACCAGGTTGAGATTTGTAAAAGTTAAGGGGGGGGCAGGGTCATTTTTTGTAATTTTTTTCGGAAAAATTCTATTTCTTTTCCTCCTAGTTCGCAAATATGTCCGTCAATTGTGTTCGCTATATTTTTCCTGTAATCTGCACTTAAAACTGAAGATCTCTACCGAATTTTAACTTACCAGGTTGAGATTTGTAAAAGTTAAAGGGGGGGGACAGGGTAATTTTTTCAATTTTTTCGAAAAAATTGAATTTCTTTCCCTCCTAGTTTGCAAATATATCCGTCAATTGGGTTCGCTATATTTTTCCTGTAATTTGCACTTAAAACTGAAGATCCTTACCGAATTTCAGCTCACCATTTTGAGATTTATAAAAGTTAAGGGGGGGGACAGGGTCATTTTTTGCAATTTTTTCCAAAAAAATTGAATTTCTTTCCCTTCTAGTTCCCAAATATCTCCACCAATCAAGTTCGCTATATTTTTCCTGTAATCTACACTTAAAACTGAAGATCCCTACCGAATTTCAACTCACCAGGTTGAGATTTGTAAAAGTTAAGGGGGGGGACAGGGTCATTTTTTGCAATTTTTTTTAAAAAAATTCAATTTCTTTCCCTTCTAGTTCGCAAATATGTCCGTCAATTGTGTTCGCTATATTTTTCCTGTAATCTGCACTTAAAACTGAAGATCCCTGCCGAATTTCAGCTCATTAGGTTAAGATTTGTAAAAGTTAAGGGGGGGGACAGCCCATTTTGCGTGGCTGGGACGGACACACGAGTGATTTCATAAGGGTTCCGTCAGTACACCTATGGTGTACGGAACCCTAAAAACATAAAGAATCATGTGAACAATGGTTGTGAAAATTAAAAAATAATAAAACCGCTGCCAAGTTATACATTTTTGTTATAATTTTGGTGCTCATTTCTTAAACACTTTGCTTCCTCATAGAGATAATAATAATAATAGAAATATATGAATATGGTAAAAGTGATTAAATCTCTGGTCAATCATTATATTTTTAAATACCCTACATGATCACAATTTTCTTGAAAGTATCAAATTGATACTAAAGTGGATCAAACTGATTGTAAAAATTTGGATCAATTTTTAATTTGATCCATAGTTTTGCTATCGATTCGTTGCAATTTCATACTTTTAAGTTAACAGTGATAGTTATAATAGTTTAATAGTTCAAGAAAAGTTTTCAAACAAAAATATGAGAAAATGCGTCATTTTCCATAATTTTTGGTTTTTAAAATACCAATAATTTCAAAATTTATTATCGAATTAGTTTCAAAAATAGGTCAATCGACGCGTTTTCTAATGCTCTAAAAGTTGGTGACGATATTTTGCAAGTTACTCTTACATTTTTTAACAAAATTTTCAAAAAAGTCTTATTTTCTAAAATTTTAGATTTTTGAAAGGTTAATATCTTCAGTTTACACACACACGGAATGGCATTTTCTAAAAATGTAATTTTTGAATTCCTGACGTCAAATAACATAAAGATATGTTTGTTAAAAAATCCAACTTGAAAAATTTTAGTATTACAATACTTCCTTTATGGAGTACGATTTCCTCAGAATTTACTTAAGAACAAGTTCGAAAAAGTGTGTAACGAATGTAAGAAAAAAAACTTTTGCTCCCTGCACGGAGAAAAAAATCGGGACTTTTTAATATGGAATAGTCTATAGCTTTAGCGCATAGGCGCTTCCTTACGGCGAAAGAACAAACTCGTACGATTGTAGCAAGGCTCCTTACTAAAATAGGGCGAGCTCCTTGCTGCAATCGTACAAATTCGTTCTTTCGCCGTAAGGAAGCGCCCATGCGCTAAACCTATAGACTACTCCATACTAAAAAGCCCAAATTTTTTCCTCCGTGTGGGTTGCACAAACAGAAGTAAAAATTATCAAATTGAAAAAATAAGCTATACGTAATAAGATTATTTATAATTAGTAAACAACACTTTTGACAATTTCGCCATTTCGGAAATATTGAAACATGGCCGGTGTACCCACCAGGCCGGTTTGCTTCACTCTCCCCTATCCATTCACGAAAAAAAGAATACACTATAAAAAACAAGTGTTTCAATGTAAGACGTTTTCTTCCCCACTTTTGAAACATTTGAGGTGTTTTACCTCAATAATTATGAGTTAAAACACATCAAATGTTTCAAAAGTGGGGACAAAAAAATCTTACATTGAGTCACTTGTTTTTACAGTGTAGTTGTAACAACTGAAATAGTGGTTACTACAACTATTTGAAAAAAATTTTTTTTTTGAAAATATGACCTAACAAAAAAATTCGTCTGGCAACCATAATTAATATTTGACTTATGCATATAACATAAAAGAGAAATTGTAGCATGCAATTGGCGATTCAAACAGCTAAACTAGCGCATCTGGTGGCCGACTTGGAACTGCCGCTGGTGTGACTCTGTGTATTACAATAGGTATGTTTTCGTTGCCTGCACTTCTTACACTTTAACACCTAACCTGCACTATGCTGTTCTCTTTGCCGGATGTGACGTAATTTTACCATACATTTCGCTACACTTTCTGCACCTACTTTTGAGGTGGTGTAAAAGTTATACTTAGTGCAGGCAACGAAAACATACCTAATATGGTGAACTCCATGAGTTTTAACAGTTCGCTTAAATTGTTTTTTACAAAAAGTTTAAAAGTAATTTCATAAGTGTGAATAAAAATTGAAATTTATAATGATAGATGAAAATAAATATGCACCTTCACAACAAAAGAGAAACTAAAAACGACACAATTTCTGCGTTTCTCAGTGCTCTACATTAGAAAATAATAAAAACCATCTTCACAGAATACCACTTGATATTTGAAGACGCAAACAATTGAATTTAGCAATAAAAGCAGGAAAAAAAGTGAATAATAATATTATATTTTTACAGCAATTATTTCAAACCTTTATGATTATATCACAAAGTCTTAAGTTTATACTGAAACTTTCAGATTATGTCTCTTTACTAGGTATATAATATATATAGACTTTTATTTTTTTTTAAATTTCATATTCGCACAGGTGTACAGGGTTTGAGGTCCAATTTAAAAAAAACTGTTGTGCCATCCCGAAATTTGCCCACACGGTTGTGTGATAAAATAATTATAGCTTACCTATTAAAACTGTGCAAGTATAAACTTACGACTGAGAAACGCAGCAATTTTATCGTTTTCAGTTACTCTTTTTTGTTGTGAACGGGCATATTTATTTTCATCTATAATTATAAATTTCAATTTTTATTCACACTTATGAAATAAGTTTAAAAATTTTTGTACAAACAATTTATGCAAACTGTCAAAACGCATGGAGTTTACCGTATTGTAATACAAAGAGTCACACCAGCGGCATTTTCAAGTCGGCTACCAGATGCGCTAGTTTAGCTGTTTGAATCGCCAATAACTACAGGTACACTCGGGCTATCTTTCTAAACCGCATTATTTTCTTCGATTGAACACTCATTATTGGCGCAGTTCGAAATAGATATTCCGATTGGGAAACACAGCCCGAGAGTACATGTTGTTCACGGAGTAATAATAAGGAGACTGCACTCAAACGTATCCCCTAGTCAAAATGGTGCTAGATTTCTGCTTTGGTTCACCGAGTGATAGTAAATTCTTAAAAATAGTACGCATGCGCAGTTTACAATTATCTTCGTCACTCTCGAAAGAACGATGAGTGAGATCATTATTTTGACGTGCGCGTTGGAAAGTGTGGTTATGTTTTTCTGTTGACAATATATATTTTAGATCTAATATATTGTATTATTAATAAATTGTAATATGGGGTGTGAGTAGATGTTAATTATATATTAGCATTATATTATATTCAATCGCTTCATCATATAAAGAAAATAATTATTCTGGTTCGACAAAAATGACCTTCTTTATTAATATCTGCCCACACCCTATATTATAATATATTGTACTTACTGGCACTTACTCTTCTCTTTATAAATCATTAAAAAAAACTTTTTTCGTATTTCAATCTTGATTATCCTGTCTAGTTGCTATACTGTCAACAATAAAACATAACCACACTTTCCAACGCGCACGTCAAAATAATGATCTCTCTCATCGTTCTTTCAATAGTGACGAAGACAGTTTGCAAACTGCGCATGCGTGTTATTTTTGAGTAGTTCATTACCGCTAAGTGAACCGCAAGGTAGACGTTTGGCACGGAATCTCTCTGGTAGTACAGTCTCCTTATTATTAATCAGTGGCGGCGGTCGAGTTCCTCAATTCGAAGTCTTAGTTGATACAAATTTTTTAAATCAAATGATTATTATTACAGTCGGATCCCCATACTGTTATGTGCTCAATAGTGTTATATTTTTTCATAACCTTCAAATTCAGAAGAGTTATATGACGTCAGGTTATGTAACAAACTTTCAGGCCCGTATTCTTAAATGTAAAGAAAATTAAGAAAGGGGTGCATATAAATACACTGAGAAAAAATATATTTGAACCAAACATAATTTGTTATACACTCAACTAAAAATAATATTTAAATTAAACATAATGTTACGTCCCAAAAATAATTTTAAGGTTCGTAATGATACTTTTAGTTAATTTTATTTATTTTAAGCCTAGACTTGCGTCCAATAGCTTGGGAATACTTTCAATAGTTATTTCTCTTATTTGATTTAATTAATGAAGAAACGACAAGAATTTTAATATAAACGATTCCATACATTCACATAAGACGTATGGAATTTGTAAAATAAATAAAGATTTTAATAAAAAAAACTATTCCATACATTCACATAAGACGTATGGAATTTTGTAAAATAAAATATTTTTTAAGAAAGTAGGAAAAGAAAAAAAAACACAGCAAAATTAATTTGTTACTCACTTTTTAATAACACTTTAAAGATGAAATTGGTAGAAACTGGAACTGGAAGCAGAGATGAAGTTGATGTGGAATTCTTCTTTTTATAATTTTGATTTATAATTTGAAAATAGAATTGAACTTGTAACTTGAAAATATAGAATTTGAAAATAGAATTGATCTTGTAACTTGAAAATATAGAATTTGAAAATAGAATTAAACTTGTAACTTGAAAATATAGAATTTGAAAATAGAATTGAACTTGTAACTTGAAAATAGAATTTGAACTTGAACTTGAGGAGAACTCTAAGTTATAGTTGATGATTGTTCGAGAACTGACTTTTCCTTAAGGAACACGGGTATTTATGTTAATGTTCCCACTACTGATTTTCTTAAGGGAGGAAAATTTAGGGAGGAAAACGTTGTAGAAAGGGAAAAAGAGGTTGGTTAATTTTGGATTGGTTTAGGAAAAGAAAATGGAGAGAAAATGCATTAGGAAAATGGGCCTAATTGGTTAGTTTTGGGTCCGTCCCATTTTTAGGGGTTTAACGCGTAGGAGGATCTTTTAAAAGGGGCTGAGTCTGACCTTCCTCAACTTCATCTCCCCTTCCAACTCCAATTTCTAGAATTTACAAAAATGGCTATTTTACTTAATTCTAACATATTTTCTAATTTTTCACATATTTTATATAATAAAGATGATTTTTTGTTTAAACATTATTTAAAATTATTGTTATTTAATGTTTATAATAATTAATTCGTTATTTGTAGGTTTGTACAATTAATTCGATGCAATTTACACTGTTCAATAATTATTTAATCAATTTCGTTAATTAACAAATTATTTTGAGGTTAAGTCTTAATTGTTTATTAAAAAGTTATTAATTATTATGATTAACAACAATAGGATCAACAAATTTAATATTTAATCATAATCTTGACAATTATTGCACCATTTATTGCATGTAATAATAATTTAAGTGATTTGTTAATTAACTTATTGTTTAATTATTTATTGTTTATTAAATGTTTAAAAATTATTATTGTAAATATTGAAGTTAATAATTTGGAATTATTGTTCATGTATAATAATTGCTTCAGTGAATATTCAGATTATCGGTTTTATTTCTTAATAGTTAATTAATAATTATGTATTGTTCAATTGTTATTGTTAATTAATATTTATTATTAATAGTGAAATTATAATCTTTAATAGTACTTGATAATTTTAATAAAAATAATTTTGATTAATTTATTAAAAAGAAAATAAATTGTATTTATTATTTATAAACAATAATTTGAACAATCAATAATTAATGTTGTTGTTATTATTATTAAAATATTAAAAATAAAAACGTGTAGAAATTATAGTTAAAATTTTGTATAGATATATATATACATAGCTATAGCATACAATTTCAGGGTCCACTTTCTCTTTTACTATAGGTATATATCTATATATATATATATATATATACATAGATACGGCTCTTAAGGGTTCTATTCAAACGGGGCCTTAAGTGTTTTTTTGGCCATCTGGAAACTATCGTTTTATGATGTCTTGTTTGGGGTATTTATCGCACTTAGACTAAAGTGTTGATTTTTGGGATTTTCTAAATTTATGGCGCTATAGAATTTTACGATAATTTTTATTTAACAAGATTGGAAAATAGCAACGTTGATTTTAGGGATTAAGATTTCGAGTTTTGAGAAAATTTTATAACCCATATATTTATCTCATCCCAAAGAATTTTGTTTCCTTACATATGTTTCGTGTCCTTAAAGGTAGATAATAAAAGAATTTAAACAGAGAAAAAGGAAGAGAGAAAGAGAGATATATAAGAAATGGTAAAGACTATTCTAAAAACATATGTTCAATTTACAGGACGTTACACCCCCATCGTAAAATGGTTAGTTGAGGATGCAAGACGAAAATAACCATAACCTGAGCTCAAATGACAATGTTAATTTCTCTAAAATTATATAATTGAACAATTTTGGGTTAGGCTTGTTGATTGTGAGATAATTCTTTGTAATCAAGTGTTTACTTTAAAGTAAAGAATCCTTGTTGTTGTTGTGGTTGGATGGCGTTCACTGGATACAGTTGGGTTGACGAGGTTCCGGGATCACCTGGGGGACTGGTAGGTGCACTTGGTTTGTGTGAGTCTGGACTTTGCTTTGATTGGTTGGAAGAATCTGGGACTGCAACTTCTTCTAATGGAGTTTCAGGTGTGGATGGTCTAGTACCCAAATGTACTAAGAGATAAGAAATAGAGCTAACTATTGCTCCTAATAAATGTATGGACCACCCATAAACGGAGAACAATGTATAACCCTGTATTAATGTGTTCAGGATATACTTGATGATTTGAATTAAGGTTACGATGGCAAAAATTCCAGCACTCGCAGTTCCGAAGGTGACAAATCTGCTCCAAATTTTATCCCAAGTACTGTTGACAAATTTTTCGACAATATCTTCGTTAAATAGATTTAGGATTCCTTGGTTGTTGGTCACCGTCCGTTGTCCTCCCATACCCATGGCTAGGTCGTTAAGGACTAAGGGTTTTTCCACAGGGAACATAATTTTCTCCTTAAGTTTTTGAATATCAATTTCGGAGTAAATCCCACTCGTTGCTAATTCTCCTGGGTTAAGATAATTCCAATCATTGGTTTTGGATGGTTGAAGGATGACTGGTGGTCGTGATTCCACTGGCATCGGCAGGATTTTATACCAGTTTTCATTGACTTGGTATAATGAGGGTAGTAAACTATTGCACATAGTTTGGGTTCCGGTAAGTTTTAGGATGTGTGTCCTTGGGGTTAGGAAGAAAGTTTTGTTGTTTCTCGTTACTTGTAGTTCCATAAAACAGTCTTCTCCATGTTGAATCTTTACTTCGACAGGTGTACACTTGATTATGTGAACTACCTCACCCGCAACTAGAGCCATATAACCCGGGTTGTTCATGATATCATACGCAAATTGATCAGGGGCTATTATTGCTAAAGACAAGGAATTCTTAATCGTTTGTTGCTCTAACTTACATTTTTGTTTTATTATGTCGATGTACAAATTTTTCATCTGAGTTCGTATATGTTTTTCAACGTAGACAAATTTAGAGTTAACATTTGTAAAAATATCTAAGTTTGATGTGGCAATTTGTTTCTTTTTGGCGAAACTTTCTCTCCCTTCTTTCTCGAAAATAATTAGTTTTGGATGTTCTGTTTTGATAATACTATATCCGCATATAAATTCAATCGATTTGGAAGTCAGTGCAAAAGTTATATCACCTTTAGTTACAGCGTATACAGTTTGTGGATTATGAATATCTAAGTCAATCATTTTACTGGCTAAACCTTCATATAAAACATTATATTTGTCAAATTTACAATAATCGTCGGGCAAAGACTTCCAATACGTATATCCCGCGTCGTGATCTATACATTTTTCTTCCGAGAAAGTACATACAGTTCCTGTTTTTAAAACAATTTTATTTGATTCTAACTTTACTGTGGCTAAATGTTCAGATAATGTGATTTTAACGGATGCTTGTACAACGACGTCTTCCCAAGATCCGTAAGGATCAGAATACCCTTCACCTTTACAATTTCCATCGTTTTTAATTGTGCCTTTCAGTGTAATTGGGTGTGAGGTTGTTTGGTTTATTTTTAATCCCGAAATTGAGTGTGTGTCTGTTATTTTAAAAATACCTGTGGCATGAGCTGTATCGCATACATCCTTATTCGTTTCAATTATGTACTCATTCATACCGTTGTGGACTACTGCTACATGTGAATGCATTCCACAATAGTATACTACACGATGTACTTCTACTTTACACTGTTTTACCATGACTTCCGAATATTCACTGATTTGCAATAACTGAATCTGTGTTTCTGTAGTCTGTATGTCGTTTTTAGGTGTTTCGCATTCTCCAACTTGTAAGAGTGAAATTGTTGTTATATTAAGTTCACCCACACCACAATCGTTCCCTATTATTCCCCATACTGAAGAGAATTGGATTAGTAAGAAGAAATAAAATAACGACATCATCTGTAACAGAGCTTAATATCTATGTTATTTTTCTAGTTTATACATACATGTTTTTATTTATTTAGGGTTAATATGAGAAATTCTGAGTCTACTGGCATGAACAATCTTGAATTCTTTGTTAATTTGAATTTTAATATTTTGTTTATTTAAAATTTCTATTATTTTGTGTGGACCACTGTAATGATTTCCGAATTTACCAGGTGCAGGTCCTGATAAAAGAAAAACATAATCACCGATTTTAAAATTAATAGGGTTAATGTTTTTGTCATAGTGGGCTTTTGATTTCTCTTTAGAAATGATTTGGTTATCGTAAACCAATTTTTGAATACCATTGAGACGAGATACTAGTTCCGTAATGTAACCTTTAAAAGTGGGGTTTTAATCACCTTCACGTAAAGGTTCACTAGAGGGGAGACGAGCTAAACGACCGAAAATCACTTCATATGGCGTATGTTTTGTACTTTCGTGAGTACTTGTGTTATAGCTTAGCATAGCTATGTCTAACCACTCGTCCCATTCATTATCGATATCGGTATATTGTTTTAGAAATTCACCAAGTGAATGATGGGAACGTTCCAAGGAGCCATTAGATTGAGGATGAAAAGCTGTGGTTCGGAGCTTTTTGATCTTGAATCGTTTGGAAACTCTTGTCATTAGTTCACTTAGGAAATTACGGCTTTGATCCGTTAAGACGATTTTAGGGGAACCGAATATGCAAATAAATCGTTTAATGAATGCGTCAGCAATAGTGCTAGATAGGGTATTTGACAAAGGAACTGCTAAACAAAATTTTGAGAATAAATCTTGAATGGTAAGGATATATTCGTTACCTTTAGATGTTGGTTTAAGAGGACCAACAATGTCCATTGCAATTTTATCCAAAGCAACTCCTGGTGTATCGGTAATCACCATGGGTTGTTTAGTTTTTAATCTTACTAATTTTTCTAATTGGCAATCAAGACATTGTTGAATCCTACGAACAATGTCATCTTTTAATTTTTCCCAATAATAATTTTGTTTAATGCGATTGTACGTTTTGCTAACACCTTTATGACCTCCTATGGGACATTTGTGACACTCATTAAATATTACGTCACGTTTATCAGGTGGAACATAAGTTGTTGTTCCATAGCATACTAGAATGGTGATTCTAAATCGGGGCGAAATTGAATAGTCTCCCTAGTTTTGATAAGTCTTAGTCTTTCGATACCGTTAGAATTGCCATTAGGGAGGGTTTCTAATGAATCTGAATCTTCAGAGTCGAGATCTGAATCGGAACTTGAGAAATCTTGATTAATTAATTCTTTATCCCTAGTTTTGGGGATTGGAGGAGGTTCAACAATTTCACCATCGAGTTGATTATCCGAGGCATGGCATAACTCCTTTCTTTTTCTAGAGATTGGGAGTGGTTTGGCTTGCGCCACTTCTTCTTCTGAATCTTCATCGCTTTCTTCATAGGTTGGTTTGGGTTTTTCTAGATTCCGTTTTGGATATCTGGGCTTTGGGGGGTTTGTTCTAAAGGATTCTAAAACAGAATTTGTTTTTTCTGGATTTGATTGTTCCACGATTGCAGGTTGTTTTTCTACAGGGTCTGGGGTTTGTGGAATTGAAGTAGTAGGGACAGGTTGCGCTTCATCAGATACATCCTGTTTCTTTTTCTGGGCTCTAGTTATGACATTAGTTGACTTAGAGTCTACTGGATTTCGAGAAAGGGCGTCCGCGTTGTTATTCATTTTACCTGGTTTATGAAATATAGAATAATCATACTCGGATAATTTGAAACGCCACTTCTGAACCCGAGTGTTTAAATCAGCGGATTTAAACCAAACTAAAGGCTGATGATCTGTGTATATGTTGATTTTTCTACCATATACATAGGATCGAAAAGCTTGAACAGAATCTATTACTGCCTTAGCTTCCTTTTCGTAAACTTCGTAATTTAATTCGGGACCTCTAAGGACGCACGAAAAATAGGCTATAGGCTTATCTTTACCTATTTCTCCTTGGGACAAAACACCTCCAACCGCGTATCCTGAAGCGTCGGTTGTGATATTATAGGGTTTATCTAGTTCGGGAAATTGTAAAAGAGGAGCGTTACAAAGCAAATCTTTTAATTCTTCAAAAGCATCATTTGCTTTTTCATTCCATTGGAATTCTACGTCTTTTTCTAACAACTTACTTAGAGGTTTAGCGATTTTAGAAAAATTTTTGATAAATCTTCTATAGTAGCCGGCTAATCCTAGGAATTCTCGAATTTTTTTAATATTCGTGGGGGCAGGGAATTTCCTTACTGCTTCAAGTTTCTTAGGGTCAGGGCTAAGACCATCTTTACTCAATTTATGACCAAGATAATTAACCTCTGTTCTTAAGAATTCACATTTGTCGGTTTGCAATTTTAAATTGGCCTGAACTAATCTTTCCATTAACTGATGGAATATTCTATCATGCTCTTCGATACTGTTGGCATAAATGACAATATCGTCTAAATAAACAAACAACGTTTCACCTTGGAGTCCCTGAAGAACAGTATCCATTAATCTTTGAAACGTGAATGGAGCTGTTTTTAGTCCAAAAGGCATTCTAACGAATTCGTAATGTCCGAAGGGTGTACTAAACGCGGTTTTGTGTGAATCTTTAGGATCTAACTTGATTTGGAGGAAACCTTTTGCTAAATCTATAATGGAATAGTATTTAGCTCCTCCAACTTGGTCAAAAATTTCTGTGATATTTGGTAATGGATAGCTATCACTGATGGTCTTTTCATTTAACCACCTAAAATCTAAAACGACTCGCCATTTTACTACACCTTGGGAATCTGGTTTTTTGGGTACTATCCATAAAGGAATGTTATAAGAAGAATTAGAAGGTTTGATTATTTTCATTTTCAAAAGTTCTTTCATTTGCTTAATAATTTCTTCTTTTAAAGCATGTGGAAATTTGTACTGTTTAGTATTTACAGGAATGTCATCGATGGTAACCTGAAAAATGTATTTTTCTTTTACATCTTTCAAAGAGGTTGGGTAATTAAATTCAAATTCAATGTCAGTAGGTTGGACTACATCGATAGAGTAGATAGGATTGTCTTCGTTTTCTTCGCAATAATACAAACAATTTTGTTTTCTCTTCATAATAGAAGGGGGTGTTTTGAAATTGAAATTGTAAGCTGATTCACCGATTACTACTATTGAGTTTTCAAAATCAATAATAACTTTTCCGTCTTGACAAAATTTAGCTCCCAAAATCGCGTTAGCTGGTAGGTCGATATCATCAGAAACAACTTGGAAAGGAGAAAGAACTCCATACACAAAAAGATCGGTACTACCCATAGTTTGAATAATGTTACCACCGACTCCCCTTAAACTTTGTTTTTCATTAGTAAAAATAGGGTCGCCAGGCAACATTAATTCATCTTGAGAATGTTACATTCAAAACCTGTGTCAACCAAAAAGTCAGAACCTTTGTTTGTAATATTATTTTTAATAAACATATAAGGAAGTTCTCCTAATACGTTAGTGTCTTCTATGCTGTATACGTCATTTGCATCGTTTTGTAAAGTCATTTTTCGTCTCATTCTAATTAATATACCATCAATTTCCAATTTTTGAGTAAAAAAAATTTAATTTGCTTTGAGTTTTTGTAAAAAATTGTATACCAAAAATTCCGTCATAAGGTATGGATGTACTGTCTGGTACTATTAAAAAGTCAATTTCGTAACCCATCATTTTTAATGTAATTTGTCCTAATGTCTCCGATGATTCTCCACCCACTCCAAAGATCTTATAGATCTTTGTTTTATCAATTACGCGATTTTTGGGTACTTTTTGTAGTTTCAAAAGATTCGCTTCTGCTCCTGTGTCTAATAGGACTTCGATATTACCAATTACGTTAGCGATTTGTAATTCAATGTAGGGACTATTTTTACGATCGATTTTACTTATAGAATTTATTCGCAAGGTACATTCTCGAACTGCATCGTCTTCGTTGAGCGCTCTGGGAAAATAGGAGTCTCCATTTTCGCGCTCATCATGTGAAGACCATTCGCGTTTCCCGATTTCCTAGCCTCATTAATTGTACGTTTTATGCAATGTTGTATAACGTGACCAACTGCTTTGCAATACCTTTCTTCTAAATTATTATTATCATTGGAATATCTACATCTCGCCGCGGTATGACCTACGCCATTGCACAATTGGCATTGAAATTGTGCCCTAGGATTACTTATGCGATTTTGCATACTACAATCGTCTGTAGAATGAGAATTTGTTTTGCAGAATTTGCAATATTTGGTGGATTTTAATTGAAAACATGTTTTGGCGTGGTGTCCCGGTTTGTCGCAAATTTGACATGTTATGGGAATTTGTTTTTGACGGCAAAATTTAGCGATGTGTCCCGGTTGTTTACAATTTTCGCAATTTTGAATTTTATAACAAGTACGAGCTTCATGACCCATACGATCGCAGATTTGACATTTTGTTTGTGTATCTCTATCTTTGAGGTAACATTGGTCGCGATTATGACTTGTTTTTCTGCAAATTTCGCAGAATTTAGAAGTTTGTTTTTCGCAATTTGTGGCTTCATGGCCCTCTTCTTTACACAATTGGCAAGTGTAAATTTCCCGTTTCCTAATAGTTTTAGTTTCTATATTATTACTTGTTCTACTTTTTTGTGTCATTAGTTTTTTTTCAATTTTGATCGCGTTTTTAATTAATTCATTAATGTCAGCGTTGTTTTCGAGTTTATTTTCAATTTCGGGAAGTAATCCTTCTTTGAAAGTTTCGACTACATCCCCCTGAGTTTCTCTGATAAAATTTGCGTCAGCATTTCCTGCTGCTGCACGTTGAGCTTCGATTATTCGATTTCCTATGTCTTTGATACGATTCGCGAATGTGATAACCTTTTCGTCTTCACGTTGGTATTCATTACCAAGATCCCCTTAAATTGTTTAACTGATCTACTTACAATATAAATGTCTTTTAAGAAAGTTGACATCGCTTTAACTGTCGCGAAATTTTGCCCTGAAATTGTTTCTTGGGCTTCGCCGCAAATTTTTGTTCTAAGTAATTTTGTTAAATTTCCCTCGGCCGCTTCACCAATCATTTCCTTGGCTTCTAAACAACCTCGTAAGAAGAGTGTTACTGGGATGTTTGAACCATCAAATTCTGGGACAACCTTAATGGCGTCCGTGAGACTAACTGTCTGATTAACAGGGATATTGACTGCCATGTTTATTTGTGGAATTTGGATCTGGTCAAAGTTTAAATTTACTAGCGAATTTGAAATTACTATTGTTGGTTTTTCGTTGTCTTCAGTAGAATCAGAAAAATTTAGTGGAGTTTTATATGGGGTAGAATGAAAAAAATTTGGATTAGTTAAGGTGGAAGGAGATGCAAAGTTTTGAACAGTAGTATCGTCATGTACGTCAGAACTGTTTTTTAATAATTCTAAATTAGTAAAAGAGAAAGATTTGTGTAAAGTAGTTGTCTCGTTTTGTTTATTAATTAAAGTTTGTTGATGAGGGGATCTAACAACCTTTTTTGATTTAATAAAAGGATTAAAAGCTTCTACTTCATATAATAATTCTAAATCGTCTTTGGCTTGTGCCCTAGTAATCCGACTCATAGGAAATAATAAAAAAAAAGAAATTTACTTAACAAAAGATATTATTTTTTTATTTTTAATCTAAAACTTTATTATATACAATATTTTCCTTATCATTAGATTTTTTTTGGGATCTTATAGTTATTATTAAATTTAATAATACATTGCTTACAATTAGCAGGATTATTTAAATGTTTACATAATTTTTTTTCTAAATAAGACAATTTTAGTATCTAGGTTTAGTTTTTTAAAAACAGAGGGATGTATTAATCCCTGATAGGGTCGTAATTCGAGTTTTACAAATCTTTTTGAAGATTCAGGAGGATCTTCTTTGGGTAAGGGTGGTAGGATTGGTTCTTCTGTTGGCAAAGGTGGATTATCTTCAGGCTTTTTAAAGGATTCTAATTCCTTTTTCTTTTTATTCTCCAATTTTAATTTTCGGAATTCCTCTAAAGGTAGCCACTTTTCTCCACTCAGAATTTTTTTCTGCATACGCCTATTCTTTAAACTTTTCCTTTGTTGTTTAGACAGTCGTCGGGGTTTAGTAAAGTATCCTGGCACTAAAAAAAAATTATGCAAAATTGTATACACAAAAAGAAATAGGAACTAGTCAATCTCTATCAATTCAATGTTATCAAGAGAATCCATTGTTCGATTTCTAGCTTGACTTTCTTCAAAAATTGCTCTATTCTTTAGAATTAAAGCTTCCTCTATAGTGAGGTCAATCTCAACAACGTTATTATTTTCATTGATATTATTTATTTGAACTACTGTTTCTGTTTGAATTCTAACAATTGGCTTTACAATTGCCGTTGGTTTAATGGTAATAATTTCTTTTGTTAAATTATTAAAAATTAAAGAATTTGCAGAAATAGAATTATGCTTTTTATTACCTCTTTTTCTACGATTAGATAGGTTAGGATTAAGGTTATCCATTTCATAAAGATAATTTATTCATACTCTTCTAAAATGAACATAATTTACTCGAGAGACAGAATTTAACTCAAAATTAATTAATATTACAAATAATAAAAATTAATCTTTTTAATTATTTATTTTATAGAATGGATGGATAATTTTGGACAATTTGGAATAAGAAAAATAATTCTTACTCTTCTAAAATGGAAGTAATATTTTTCCACTCGAGAGACCGAATTTTTAAAAAAAATTAATTATTATTATAACTAAAAATTAAATTTTTTTTTATTTCCTTTAAATAAGAAAAATCAAAATGTTAAAGGCTGCAGAAGCACTAAGAAATATTAATCTTATAATACTTCCGCGCGTATTAACTGTAAAAATTTATTTAAAACAAAAAATTTTAAACAAATCTCACAACTCTTGAATGTTTCAAAGATTTAATTAGAAGGAAATTTAATAAAGAATCGGAGCTTATTTTCAGTGCCTTTTTCTTTTATTAATAAAGTGATAAGGTTTTGGTAAGGAGATTTAAAATTGTTAATATTCGCAAAACTTTCAGTATTAATTTTAATTTTCTTCATGATTATTAAAGAAATATGACTATAATAACTCCGCTGAAACTTGAACCACTTTTAAAGTTTCGAAGAAAGTCAATGGTTTGATTGATGTCATAAAAATTATGCAACGTCTTAATAAATAAAAGAAATTTTTCAAATTGTTCTTTAATAATTGGAAAAAAAAATTAATTATTTTTTTCTTCCCGGATGTTTAATTTAGTGAAGGCAACATCAATTTGATTAGTTAATTCTGTTTTATTTTCAACAGTGGTACCGGGAATAATTTCTCTAATAATGTTTATTAAATCCCGATTAACGTCTGTTAAAATAAAAATAGCCTTTTTTAATTTCTCAGTATAATCCACTAAAGAAGCTGTGGTATCCCAATGATCTTGTTCCAAGTCTGAATTTATTTCAATTGTTTCTTCGATTTTACAAATTTTGTTGCAAAGTTTTACAGTGATATCATTGTTAGGAATCAGCATTTTTAATGGATGATAAAATGAAATTTAATTATTTAAAAACATAAGGAACAGTGTAATTTCTATGACATCTACTCAAATGATATTCCAATTCCAATTCTCTAACTTCGTGTGTCTTGTCTCTAGGACATACAATTCTTTTTTCTGAAGCTGGGTAATTATTTTCGCGACATTTAAAAAGATGTTTGGTCATGCGTTCTTTTAAGATTCTGTGTGAAGGGTCGTATGGACAAGTATCACAATCTTTCCTAACAGGAACGTGATTCATTTCTTTAAAAAAAAAATTCAATAAAAAAAAATAGAACGATTTCTCAAAAATTTACAAAAGTTTTTTTTTGTAATAAAATAAAATAAAATAAAATAAAATAGTCGTAGAATTACTATATAAAAAAAATTAACGAATTGTTAGACGGGTAAAAGCAAAATCAATCTCATCAATAATAGTTCTTTTACCGGGAATTGTTGAATAGTTTACAAGTCGTCTGACGATAGTGTTTAAATTTCTATTCTCTTCGGCTAAAGCTGTAACTTGTTTTCTCAAATAATGTAGTTCCTGAGTATTGTTTTCTACTAAGATTAAGAGTGCATGATTTTCGCATTTAGTAGCATTTTTTTCCATTTTTGAACATAAAAAAAATTATATATAAAAAAAAATTATATATAAAAAAAATTATGCTTATTAATAAAGGGGAATAAAGAAAAATCAAAAATGATATCAAAAACCGCGAGGGACTTCGCGTTCGCGAGATAACGCTCGGGAGTCGCGGGTACTAGGCAGCTGTACGCGGGGACTCTACTTGCTACGTTGCTTGTATGGCGGTATGCTAGCAATGGGAGTGAGAGAGAAAGGACTATAGTCTCATTAGAGTGACAGAGAAAGATTATTTTCTCATTAGTTAGAGAGAGAGAACAGATGTTCCCATTGGTATGAGAGAGAGAAATTCAAAATTTAATAAAAATCTTAAAAATGGTCGTACAACTTCCATTCAAATTTTAAAAATGTTATAACATGGGGGGTTTACTAAAGGGGGGTTGCAAAATCGTTTGCGCTAGTCGAAATTCGCGAGGGACTAAAGGAGAGTCCAGAATAGAGTCGAAGTCGGTATGAACGCGCTGATACAACGTGCTCGTCCTATTTATTCCATATGGACGAGCGCGTTAATATCAGCGCGTTCATACCGACTTCGACTCTATTCTGGACTCTCCTTTACAGTTCACGAGATAACGCTCGAGAATCGCGAGTCATGCGTGGGGACTAATCGACTGGCCCAGCATACTATGTAGCGCGTGAGAGGGGAGATCTACCATTAGAGTGAGAGAGAACGACACGAATGAATGTGAAAGGAGACTGTATTTATTAAAATTAAAATTTGTAATTAAAATTGTTTATAATTTTTAAACAAATTTTTATAATTATTAAATTTTATTAATTATTTTTATTTAATTTTTTTTTTGAATTTATAAAATTTGACTCAAAATTTCTCAATAAAAAAAAATTAATAGGGCGAATAATCAATGGGATTATAAAAATAGTAGAAAATAGAAAAGAGATTAATTAAATCAAAAAGAAGAAATTTGAAAGCAATCCCTCCGGGGCCTCCAAAAATTAAGTATGTTACGTCCCAAAAATAATTTTAAGGTTCGTAATGATACTTTTAGTTAATTTTATTTATTTTAAGCCTAGACTTGCGTCCAATAGCTTGGGAATACTTTCAATAGTTATTTCTCTTATTTGATTTAATTAATGAAGAAACGACAAGAATTTTAATATAAACGATTCCATACATTCACATAAGACGTATGGAATTTGTAAAATAAATAAAGATTTTAATAAAAAAAACTATTCCATACATTCACATAAGACGTATGGAATTTTGTAAAATAAAATATTTTTTAAGAAAGTAGGAAAAGAAAAAAAACACAGCAAAATTAATTTGTTACTCACTTTTTAATAACACTTTAAAGATGAAATTGGTAGAAACTGGAACTGGAAGCAGAGATGAAGTTGATGTGGAATTCTTCTTTTTATAATTTTGATTTATAATTTGAAAATAGAATTGAACTTGTAACTTGAAAATATAGAATTTGAAAATAGAATTGATCTTGTAACTTGAAAATATAGAATTTGAAAATAGAATTAAACTTGTAACTTGAAAATATAGAATTTGAAAATAGAATTGAACTTGTAACTTGAAAATAGAATTTGAACTTGAACTTGAGGAGAACTCTAAGTTATAGTTGATGATTGTTCGAGAACTGACTTTTTCTTAAGGAACACGGGTATTTATGTTAATGTTCCCACTACTGATTTTCTTAAGGGAGGAAAATTTAGGGAGGAAAACGTTGTAGAAAGGGAAAAAGAGGTTGGTTAATTTTGGATTGGTTTAGGAAAAGAAAATGGAGAGAAAATGCATTAGGAAAATGGGCCTAATTGGTTAGTTTTGGGTCCGTCCCATTTTTAGGGGTTTAACGCGTAGGAGGATCTTTTAAAAGGGGCTGAGTCTGACCTTCCTCAACTTCATCTCCCCTTCCAACTCCAATTTCTAGAATTTACAAAAATGGCTATTTTCCTTAATTCTAACATATTTTCTAATTTTTCACATATTTTATATAATAAAGATGATTTTTTGTTTGAACATTATTTAAAATTATTGTTATTTAATGTTTATAATAATTAATTCGTTATTTGTAGGTTTGTACAATTAATTCAATGTAATTTACACTGTTCAATAATTATTTAATCAATTTCGTTAATTAACAAATTATTTTGAGGTTAAGTCTTAATTGTTTATTAAAAAGTTATTAATTATTATGATTAACAACAATAGGATCAACAAATTTAATATTTAATCATAATCTTGACAATTATTGCACCATTTATTGCATGTAATAATAATTTAAGTGATTTGTTAATTAACTTATTGTTTAATTATTTATTGTTTATTAAATGTTTAAAAATTATTATTGTAAATATTGAAGTTAATAATTTGGAATTATTGTTCATGTATAATAATTGCTTCAGTGAATATTCAGATTATCGGTTTTATTTCTTAATAGTTTAATTAATAATTATGTATTGTTCAATTGTTATTGTTAATTAATATTTATTATTAATAGTGAAATTATAATCTTTAATAGTACTTGATAATTTTAATAAAAATAATTTTTATTAATTTATTAAAAAGAAAATAAATTGTATTTATTATTTATAAACAATAATTTGAACAATCAATAATTAATGTTGTTGTTATTATTATTAAAATATTAAAAATAAAAAAGGTGTAGAAATTATAGTTAAAATTTTGTATAGATATATATATACATAGCTATAGCATACAATTTCAGGGTCCACTTTCTCTTTTACTATAGGTATATATCTATATATATATATATACATAGATACGGCTCTTAAGGGTTCTATTCAAACGGGGCCTTAAGTGTTTTTTTGGCCATCTGGAAACTATCGTTTTATGATGTCTTGTTTGGGGTATTTATCGCACTTAGACTAAAGTGTTGATTAATGGGATTTTCTAAATTTATGGCGCTATAGAATTTTACGATAATTTTTATTTAACAAGATTGAAAAATAGCAACGTTGATTTTAGGGATTAAGATTTCGAGTTTTGAGAAAATTTTATAACCCATATATTTATCTCATCCCAAAGAATTTTGTTTCCTTACATATGTTTCGTGTCCTTAAAGGTAGATAATAAAAGAATTTAAACAGAGAAAAAGGAAGAGAGAAAGAGAGATATATAAGAAATGGTAAAGGCTATTCTAAAAACATATGTTCAATTTACAGGACGTTACAATAATAATTTTGATTCAATAAAAATTACGTTTAATTCAAACTTAGGGTGTGTATATTTACGTCCCTGAAAGGTGCGCAATAGGCATAATTTGAGCACCTAATAGTATTGAATTGAGTCTGGA
Source organism: Leptopilina syphax (assembly GCA_032872505.1). Classification (NCBI taxonomy): domain Eukaryota; kingdom Metazoa; phylum Arthropoda; class Insecta; order Hymenoptera; family Figitidae; genus Leptopilina; species Leptopilina syphax. The sequence continues at coordinate 818,925 of CM065471.1, forward strand.
GGAGTGGGAAATTTCTGAAAAAGTAACACAATGGGGACCAGACTGTATTATATTTATGAAAATTTTCTCTTCCACAATTGAAAAAGGGTGCCTTTTTTGAAATTGCCTTTCAAACGCTTTTTATATATAATAACTATTCTTCATTATAATACTATTAAATTATTTAAATGTGTTAATGTTTTTCTAATCTCATCATAGTAAGAAACTAAGGGTATCTGTAAATTCAAACCAGTAGCAAATTTTTATTACTTCTTTATTTTTACAGTTTTCCTGATAAATTATACCCTGTGGACACTGGAACATGGAATGTTTTTTAGGACGTCTATGTCCGTTCGAAACATATCTTATGTCCTAAGGACGACCTAAAAACGTCTTATGTCCCAGTGCACACTGGGTATTATTTTAAAAAATACATAAATTTTAAAACAAATAGATTAACACGAATTCTTATTAAAAAAAAAAAAATTATTCTTACACATTTAAACTTTGCATGCAAATACATCATTATTCTTATTAACTAATATCAAATTACAGACTAAATCCTTAAAATAAAATTTTATTTCTTATTTAAAAATTAAATTTTAGATTTCATAATTTGTCAATTTCTAATTTTTCTTGACAAATTTTAGATGTAAAAATTATGGGAATCTTTTGAGAGTTATGTTTCTCTCCAACATTGCTATACTACTGGTCTATACTACTAACCAAAACAAAAAGTTTGTAGTAACCCATTTCTGATTTTCAGTACCAAGTCCAAATCAGAGGTGTTACCTCCCGATGTTGGACACGTAATAAGCCAGTACTAAAATCAATACTGGTTGTCATTTTTACGTACTGAACTAGTAATACGCCTTTCGTCGTTTTCTACCTGGGATATTTTCTAAAATAAATATAAAACAATAATACCTACAAATTTTATATTTAAATTTGTTATATTTTCTAAAAATTTTGTGTAACAAAGAGGGATCTCTTTTTTAACAAACTCTTTCATTAACATACACATTCCTAATAAAGAAAAATTTATTTAAATCATTTTTAATAATTTTTTAATGTAAATAATTACAAAGCTTTCTCCGTGAAAAAGAAACAATTTTTAATTATAAAACAATTATCTACATAAAAATTAATTTTAATTATATTTATTTTAGATTTAAATGATGAAAGATATCTCGAAAACATAGTGAACCTGCCACACTACGAGAGATTCGAGAATATCTTAAATACAGGACAAAGGCTAAAGTTTTATACTTAACGTTTTAACTCATTAAAGTGCTACTGTACAAAGGAGGATGGGGCAAGGATAGTTAGTGGTTGTATTGCTTAAACGGCTTCTTCAAATTAGCGCGTCATTCATGATATTTTCGCGTCTTAATACCAAAAGATGATAGTAAAAATTTAAAGTCAATCTGACACCATTTGCCAAGTTAGGAGTTTATTATCAAAAATCACCTGTTTTTGAAAAATGTCAACAGAATCTTTGTCACGATTAATTTTATTGTTTTCTTTACTAGTGCTTCCGAATATTTATTTACCTAAGTGTTTTCCGGAGTGAAAGTTCCTGCTGAACACGAACATTGTATTTATTTTCAATTAAATTTACGTAATTTCACATAAAGTAGTAAAAATTGAAATGTAGGCTACTTTTACCCCCACGGGGCAAGGATAGTTAGAGCTAATTCGACACGGTACAATCCTGCCAATGACACTTAAAAAATTTTAATATTATAATTGAAATTTAGAAAATGTTCCAAACATATTGTTAATACTTCAGATATCAATATTAAACAATGGTATTCAAATAAAAGAAAGAGAACGAAAATTCACTTATTTTTTAAAACTTTTGGATTCTTTAACTATCCTTGCCCACTGTACTGGGGCAAGGATAGTTAAAATTTTTTGTTTACATTCGTATCTCGCAGTGATCGCAGTCTACAGCAAAATAATTTATTGCAAAATTGTAGCCAAATAACCAGGCTTTCCAAAGATACTATTCGTTTCCTGATAAATATTTGGGTTTGGCCGCTAGATCCGAAAATCTCTTAACTACCTTTCCTTGCCTCATGCTCCCCTACTAAGAATCAAAATATGTAAGTTCTTCATAATGGTTGCTTTAGGCGTTAACCCGGTTTTAACGAGGGTGTCTAGCGTCCGGGAAAAACAGGAAAACCGGGAATTTAGTTTGACCGGGAAAAACCCGGGAAATTGCCGGGAATTGAAAAAAATATTCGGGAATTTTTTGAAAGTTTCGCTAATTCATTAAAATCTATTAAAAAAATCAATTTAAGATATAGTTCTTCGGCTGCCACTCTTTTAAAAATTAATTTTCAATAGATTTTTTTCATATTTTGAGAAAATATTTCTTCGGGTGCCCTTTAAATATGGTAAAAATTTCGAAACCTTTTGCTATGTCAAAAAACGATATATTGTGGTTGACATTTTTTATTTTTAACATAATCGCATGGAAAAGTAAAAGTTTGAACTTGAATAAGTCAAAATTTAGCATCGCAAAGGGTTTTGAAATTTTTACCACATTTAAAGGGCACCCGAAGAAATATTTCCTCAAAATTTGAAGAAAATAAATTTTTACAAGTGTACAGAAGCCGGAGAACTACTTTCAGTCTTCTATTTTTTAAAAATTTTAAAAATATATATTATAGGTAATAGTCAATTTTACGTTAAATTTCAGTTCACATTTTCAATTAGGATGAAAATATATTACTGTAAATCTATTTTTTCTTTTTTTATAGGTAACGAAATGTTTGGATTTTTAAAAGTAGACTTATTTTCAATTATCTACAACTCTAAAACTATTAAATTTAGAAAACTTAATTTGAAAGTTTAAATATAAATCATAATGTCTAACTTATTGCAGTTGAACCTCAGTGACTTTTAATGTAAATATCTAAAAGAATACATAAATGCCATTGGATGTTGCAAAATAATTCCGAAACGAAAATAATTGCAATTTCTATTATTCGAGCTTTTGATTATCTGAACCAAATCCTGCCTGAATTATTTCGGATAATTCAGTTTCCAACTGTTTCTAAAAAATTATGAAATTTTAATCGTATATAGTCATAAATGTCTTAAAAATAAATCCGGGAATAAATTAGTTTTAGGTCCGGGAAATCTGGGATTTTGCCGGGAATTTGAAAATCATAATTCGCTAGACACCCTGATTTTAACATAAACGATAATCCTAACAAAATTACCTTTCAGTAATATTTTTTTGCTAATCTAATCAGAATTAATATAGTGTTAACGCTGGGTTCATTTTGTAGATACGATGCGTACGCATTTGGGTGATGGTTACTATGTTTACGGAGGAAGCATGGGAATTAATCACTGTACAAAAAGACAACAGTAAATTTGTTAAAAATTTGGCAGAGGCGTTATGGCGCAAATATATCCTGGCTAATTCCTATCTTCAGGATAATGGAGACCTGAGGCAAATTCCAGGTAGATCGCCACGCCACAAGTTGTCGTCGCCAAAAGAGAAAGTTCTCACTAGTAAGTAATATTTTTTCTTTAATTAACTAAAGTAACTTTTAAAGTGCAAACTAATATTTAAAATCGTTTGTAATACATCAATTTTAAATGAATTTAATTTTTTCTTTATAGAAAATGTTAGGCTATATAAATTTTTAAGATTATTGTGAATTTAAAAAATTTTTATTTGTTTAAATAAATTATTATTCTTAATTGATATATTTTTTCATAACGTAATTAGAAAAATTCATTGATTTATAATTTTTTAATTAACTTAACTTTTTATAAAAAATTTTTTTTAAGACAAAATTATTATTCAAAAAAGTTTTCAACAAAATTATTATTGCACTTTACTATCTATTTACAAAAGTTACTTAGAAAAATGGATTTTTTAAAAATTGTTGCTTTAATTTATATTTAATATTTCATTTTGTTCAACATTATTTATTTTAACAGGGAGTTTTCAAAAAAAAATTTATTTATTTAAATCGATAGATTAGGTCTAATTTATTAAACAAATTTTTTTCTAAAAATTTTTTAATAAAAAATAAGTGTATATAAATGAATAAAAACATTTTGCATAATTTAAAAATATCGAAAACAGTCCAGAAATAACCGACTTCTACTGAAAGGACTGTGACGTCAGAGGTGCTTATAGTTGTTCATGTTGCCATGAATTCTACAAGTAAAACGTAGTACAACATAAATTTTTTATCAATATTTTTATACTATGAAAAAAAAGATATAAGACGTGTTTTGTGTCAGAATGTATCAGCACAACAATCAAGAAACAAAAAAATTTTTTTTTTATGTACCACAAAAAACATTTGGAGACAATGCTTCTATTGAAAAATAAAATGACATTTCGTTAGTTCAACCGCGACCACTACCTAGAATTGGCGCCACCTCCTTCACCACTGACACATAGATACACTTGTCTGTGTACTCGTCGCTACATTGTCTCTCACTTTCGCCAAAAATGCAACTTTTTAACTTTCTTTTTCAATATTTTTTTTTAAAATTTACTTGCGAATTTCGAGAATATTCTTTATCAACACGAATTACTATAATAATCTGAAAAATCCAAACGAGATGTCTTTAATTATTTACAAGTGAGACGACACACTCTGAAATATACTTTTTGGGAGGAATATTCTTCCCGGATTTAATTTATATATTTAAATTGCAAGAATTTTAAATTATACTAGTTATAAATTATGTTTTGAGATATGCAAGAGTATCTAAAAATTTCTAATGCTATTGTATAATGTAAAATTGGGTAGTCAACATAACCTAAAAATAAAATAATAAATCGATATTTTAGACAAATTCGATGGATCTCATTTTTCAAAACCCGGGTCTAATGTACAATCCATTTTTGGATAAAAATAAATTTCTTATTTTTACTTTAAATAAAGTAAAATAATTTAAAAGCCGTAAATCGTAAACACAGATCGTGCATGGATCAAGCAGCAGAAGACGCCAGAATAGGCACCTGTGACGTCACGTTTCAGTAACCAATAAAAATCATTTTCTTTCAGCATGGATATTTTCAAAAATTTTACAATTTCTATTTAATTTTTTAATGTGTGAACTTAAAAAAAAGAATAAAAACTTTTAAAGCTAATAAATTTAAAAATATCTACTTTCACTATTCCTTAAAAAAACCATTGAAATTTTTTTGATGTAAAATCCCTATTTATTTTTAACGCGTAGGTCCCAAACGGTGACCATTCTGAAAATACATTTAATTTTCATAAAATATTTATAATATAAATTTATAGAAATGCGAAATAATTTTTAATTAATCGTATATTATTGAAAAGACTATATAGATTAAAAATTAAATTTATAATTTGAATAATTATGTAAAGTAGTAGTAAATAAAAGTAATTATTTATATTAATTTTAGAATTTTATATATGCCTAAAATTAAATTATTTAAATTTTTTAAAAATAAAAAAATTTTTAATAAAGTTTAATAAATTTTTATTTTTAGGATGTCTTGAAGATAGATTGGAAGAAATGCGTGTCAACAATGTCACAAAGTTTCTGGAATTGCGGAAAGTGGGATTACACTTGTCCCAGCACATAAACTCTCTGCGAAACAATATGTACCCTGAGACGGTGAAAAGTAAGTTTTTAAAATTTATTTTTCAAAAAAACTAAAGAAATGATTATTTAAAGTAACAATATTTCTCAGAATGATTTATCTTAGAATAATTTTTAGTTAATAAAATAAAATATTAATTTGTTTGTGCACTTTACAATTTTTAATAATACCTAATGAAAAATAATTATGTTTTACAATTTTCTTAAAATTTTTTAAAAGTCTGAAAAGTTATTTAAATTTTTAATTTCTAATAAGTACTCTAATAAGTAATATATGGAGCATTTCATTTCAAAACAATCTCCTTATTTATAAACTATTTCCATTGTAAGGCAATTTCAAAATAATCGTTTCTCCAATTTATTAAACACAAATTTTATTTACTATTAGTCATTTTAAAAGAAAAATTTCTCAACTTTATGATGGTAAAATTTCTTTTTTACATAATAGAATTTAGTTACAATAGCAATTTTTTGTAGGATGGGTTGATTGAAAATGAAATACTTATCTTAAATTTTTTGTTTTCAGAAAGGAGACTCAATGAGGACCGTCAGCAGGAGGAATAAGTTTAGGGTTTTTTAATAATAATATTTTAAAAAAAAACAATTATTTAAACAATAAAAAGTAATTTTATGTTCTACCAACATTTTTTAAAATTTTTTTATTGAATATTACTCCTTTTTTAATTACGAATAATTTAAAAAAAGAGAAGTGAGTCTTGTTAACTTAGTAAAAAGTTATTAAATTTTTTATCTGAGCGCGTCACGCACCTCGAGTGACAGACGCACAATGGGGCAAAGACACGGCTCTGGACTTAACAACTTTGGGGTTTTAATTTTTAACAAAATTAAAAAAAATTTCTTTTCAGGAGGTTCTCTCTCTACATTGTTAGTCAAAGCAATGTCCCTTTAAGTTTTCGTTTAAATCAGATAGTACTAACGCAACGCTTGGCAACGTTGAATTTATACTTTTGCTTAAATTTATGTAAATGTGATATTAGTTTTAAATTTTGTGCTTTTTTGTACCTTACTTTCCAAAAGCAACGTTCCCAAACTTTATACTGTGTAAACTTCTGATTGTAAAAATACGGTGTTTTTTTAAAGAAAATTATTTACATATATATCTTTTGTAATAATCAACCTAGATTTCTAAATATTTAACTACATTTTTTAAAACCATTATCTATCAGTATATCAAGTTTCATCAAAAACTGTTTGTCATTTCTGTTTGCGAGAGAACCTCTTTAAAGTAAAGCTAATTAAATTGCAGACCGATTCCTTGCAGCTAATTTTTAATAAATAATATCTACAATTTTTTACTTGTTAATGAAAATTGAAAAATATTATTTTTTTTTAAAGGGATAATTTTTTTAAAATTCACATATTTATTGGGAAACGTACGTAATTAGTTAAGAAACTTTTAGCTAACATTTTCCAGCAATATAAAACTAATGAAAAAATTTGTCTTTATTTGTTATAAACAATTAAATGCAGAAAAAATTTTTCATGCAAATCTTTTATATTTTGTCTAATAAACATCATTTTCTTTTTCTTATATCTTCTCCCGTACAGGAATTTTAATCAAAACATTATAAGGTTCGGATAAGGTTGCCTTATTATTGTTAGGGACCGTTTAGGTAAATCCTATTCGGTCCCTATAATATTTGTCCCGCAGTAGCCTATCCGGGTCTTATTAGTAACCCTATTTTAACCCTATTTATTAATTTATTTAGAACCTACAAAAATTATAAAAAAACCTCGAGGACGCAAACCGAATACGCATACCGCATAGCCACGCAAGCTTGGAAGATACTTTTCGTATATTCCCTTCTTAATGAAAGGATGGTTTTATCCACTGTTATAATAATGAACTAATTTTAATATATTTTTATTTTTAATTCTAACAATATTGAATAAATAATTATTCTAATTCATTGTCACGACCATGTAACTATATAATAATTAATGATAATTAACAATAAATTATTATACTATATTTTAATTTTAAAGTTAATAAATTTTTCTTAAATAATAATAAATATTTATAATAATTTTTTATTTAATAAATTATTTTATAATTGATACAATGAAATAGTGGATCTATAACAAATTGTTTATATCATAATTAATTAACAACAGTTGAAAATATTAAATTGATTGACTTATTAGTTAATTAAGGTGAAGGTTTCAACTCTTAATGAATTATTATAAACAACTAGGTATTGATCCATTAATTCATTGTGGCAATTATAAAATAATTTTTTAAACAATAAATTATTATAAATATTTATTATTATATTTAGGAAAAATATATTAAGGTTAAAATTATAATATATTATATAATTTATAATATAATTTATAATTCCAACATTTTAAAACAATTTAAAAGAATTTATATTGTTAATAGTAATTAATAATTAATAATAAGAATAATTAGTTAGCAACAATTAATAGATAATAATAAATAAATAAATAATAATTAATAAATGACAATATAATATTTATTTATGATTAATTAAAGTCTTTTTGAATATTTATATAGGTATCATAGAATAAATTTAGGGCACATGTAGGAACCCAATCATGACCGTAAAAAGGGACCTTATTTTCTTGCCTGATTAATAAAAAAGGCAACCTAATTGGGAAATTATAGGGTCCTTATTAGGCTAAATAGGGAAATTTGGGGCCGTTCAAAAAATACGTAACGCTTCAGGGGGGAGGGGGGGTCAAGCTATTTGTTACGGTCAGCAGAAAAAATGGCGCTAATGTATACAACATTGCGTTACATGGAGGAAGGGGGGGGTCCAAATTTCCGAAAAATAGCGTTACGTATTTTTTGAACGGCCCATTTGTTAGTAAGGCAACCCCTTAGAGGGAACTTATAAAAGCCGTAAGATTAATAAGGCAATTTACGGCACTTTATACACAGGCTGTGGAGAATAAAATTATAACAAATCCTTTTAAACTTGATTTGTTTTTAAATTATAAATTTATTTTAATTGGAATTTCTTTGGGCACTCTACTTATTAATTATTCAAAAAATATTAAATATTATACAAATTTACCTGATTTTCTTTGAACTTTTATTTTCATGATTAGACTGAAGTTCATCAACTTATCGTTTGTGTAAAGAAAACAAACTTTAGTCCAGTTGTAAAAATAAAAATTCAATGAAAATAATTTTAATTTTATACAATTTTTAAAATCTATTAAAAAATTAATGAGTAGAGTGCTTAAAGAAATTTCAATTAAAATAAATTTATAAGTTTAAAAGGATTCGTGAAAATTCTTTTTTCTCAACAGAAGATATAAGAAAAAAAATGAAAATTTTCACTGGAATGACCTACCAAGTATTACCAAAAGATTGTACACTTGACTCCCTGAGTAAATTCCCTCTCGAACAATTATTTGTTTAAATAATTGTTAAATTGTTAAATTTATAAAATCCTTTTTTTGATTTACTATTCAATTTAATTATCTGGAAAATTATAAAAAATGGTAAGTTTGTTAGGTACTTTGTGTCAAAAGTTAATCAATAAGAACATTTATTTGTTAAAAAATTAAGTAAATTGAGAATTTTATACTTACTGTTTATTTCTTGTTATAATTAGATAGAAAAATTAAATAATTACGAAAAAACTACATTACTATAAATATACCTAGAAATAAGTTAATAATTAACAATAATTAATATTTTCAAGGAGTAAAAAATGCAACACAAGATTAATAAAAAAACGCACTTATAATGGTAATTATCGTGTACATGAATTGACAGATGTTATAAATAAATTATATAAAAAGTATAAATTTTTTACATAATTGAACGCCTTGATGCAAGAACCAGACATAGCTCCGAGAAAAGAGTGGGGGGTAGTCCCCTGGCAATAAAATATTCAACTTCAAAATTTTTGAATTTTTAAATTTTATTTTTATAAAGAATAAAAAACTGCATCTTTTTTTCCTTTGAGAAAAAGTTGTAGAATTAATATTTTTTTAAATAAAATTAAAAAACTTGTTTTTTCTCAAACGAATTTTTAATTAAAATTTCATCTTCAACTCGCTGCCAAATCTACAATTTTGCATATTTTTCAATCAAATTTAGAATGAACACACTTTATATTATCCTTTTTGAGCATATATGTTTTAAAAATTTATATGTTTGTTTATAAACAAACTAAAAAATATTTATTAGCCAATGGTAAAATTTTAACACCATAATCTTTGAACGTTTCGTTTATCGAGGAAATTTTGAGCAAATGAAAACTTCCAGTGAAGAAAATGTTCAAAATAGTATAAAAAAGTTTTCTGGAAATTATTAAATTATCAAAATTGATAGAAAAAATTCTAACAACGTTTAACTTTTCTCGCGCGGCGGACTCTAACGAAACGAATTTCTATATCTGGCGGAGCCAGCCAGGACTGTCTGTTTTTTCATTTCACAGCTTAGAATAATGAAAACAAAACATTAATATGCTTTTTTCGAAAAACAATATTTTTCATATCACTCAATATAAGAATAAATAAATTATTATATTAGCGTTAAAAAATATTATTAAAATAATAAATATTAATTATTTTCATTATTCTAAGCTGTGAAATGAAAAAACAGACAGTCCTGGCTGGCTCCGCCAGATATAGAAATTCGTTTCGTTAGAGTCCGCCGCGCGAGAAAAGTTAAACGTTGTTTTTTTTTTTTTTTTTTTTTTTGCTTAGGGACTTTTGGGAAATCTGCCTACAGATACCTTGGATTCCGCACTCCAAGGTTATGTGGGGTTGGTACAATGAAACAAAAGGAAATATTAAAAAAGAAAGATAAATACATAAATGTTATAATAAATTTAATAAACTGGCGACCTACTACCAGCCCGACCCACTAAAACCCGTAACCCTTCTTCTGGAGCCCTTTACCCTCCCTCGGAACTGTCGCAAGACTTTAGCCTTCGAGGGTGGCGCTCCAACTCTGTCGCTAATGCGACCTTCTCCCTTTCTCTGCGGTCCTCCTGCGTCCGTAGTTAAAAAAAATGATTAAAACTATTACAAAGTCCAAGCGGAATTCACAGCACAAAAATAATAAAAAAAAACAAATATTTTAAGAAGTGTAAAAAGTCAAAAGACAAAATTGTAAACGGATATAAAAAAGAAAAGAAAAAAAAAGTAAACACGTATATAATGTTGAAAAGATAAAACTGTTTAAAGACGAATAAAAACACAAAACAAATTAAACAAAAAAAATGTATAAGGACAAATAAATCACAAAATAAATTAATAAAAAACAAACAAACAAATTAAAAGCTGTTTAAATCACGCTTTTTGGCTCCTTTTAATACTTCTTATTTGCTTTTAGTTCTTGCGAGAGTCTTCTTCGCCTCCTCAAGGGCCGTCCTGAAGACTCCGCATCCTCCGCTGCCTGCAATATGGGTGGTTGACACCTTATTGCCAATCTTTTCCTTGCACAAAAAGCAACTTGAGTTGTTTTTACAGTTGGAGAACCTGTGACCGGCCTCACCGCACTTAAAGCACGCAGCTGATCTGTCCTCCTTCTGGCATTTGGCTCCATAATGGCCGTATCCCAGGCATCGATGACACCGGACGACCATTACTCTTCTTTTGATTGGGCAACACATAAAACCAATTTTTACGTGTCCCAATTTCTCCAGCCTGTTCGCCTCTTCCAGGTTGGTGACTACAACCGCGAGCTTCATCCCTCGGCGGTTGGGTCCTAAGACCGTCACTCTCCTGTTTACTGGCTTACCCATTGCTTCAGACAACACTTGTTGCACCTCAGCTTCTTGGGTAAGGCAATCCAAATCACGGATCTCGAGTGTAACTCTTCGATCCAATGACTGCACCTTACCCATGCTTCCAACCGCCTTGGTGACCTCAGCGGTGAAAGCGTCCTTATCGGAGTCTCCTCTGAACTTAATCAGAAGGTCCCCCTTGTTTGTAGCTTTTGCTGCTACTATTCTCGTATGACTGTCCTCTGGGTTGACCTCTTTGCGAAGCTTACCCAGAACGTCAGCATACGTCAATCCTTCACCGACTCGGATTAGAACTATGGATCTTTTTGACCCAATTCTTTCCAATTGAGGAATCTTTGAATCTGGTACTTCCGTTTCCATTGGAGGAGCTTCCTCCTTGTTCCTCTTATCGGTTTTGGTTCGAGTCTCTTCTGGACTGTCACCCTCTCTCTTCCGTTTCTGAGCATCTCTTAAGACGCTTTTGAGATTACGCCTATAGAAACGCTCTCTCTCTTTCTTACGGTCCTTGCGGTTGCATTCCGCACCGCTCAGAACGCATGCTAAATCGAAGTCCGACTCATCGGCCGCGGCATGCTTTGCCCTTGCCTCCTTTAGCAGGACGTCGATGACCTTGAGTCCATCCTTTACAGTCCTATTGACGGTCTTCTAAATGTCGCAAGATTTTATCATCTTTGCGACCTCCAACTCCATTTTTTCGAGACAAGTCGCCTCCTCCTTTCTGAGCCGCAAGCATATCTCGCGAGTCTCTTCTATCGCCTCGTCGTCTACTTCTGAGTGGATAGCGCTATGAACGGTTTTTTCCGCTACTGCAGCTTGACACACTCAGAAGGCTCGACGTGCTTCCTTTCCTCGTTTTATTATTTTCCACGATGTTCTGTGGATATACCCTTTCCACGATCACTCGTGGCACTGCAAGAAATTGTGCGCCCCCACAATCCGCGCGCACTTGAGCATCGGTCCTGGGACCGATGGTGAGATTTCCCGTTTCCGGCCTGCTCACATGGGGTACCTTCTCAGAATTTTTTGAATTCATTTTTCTTGCTGTTTGGTTGTCCTTTAGTTGAAAGCCCCGCCACCACGACAAGGTCTACCGAACATATCCATGATGTCAATCATGTCTGGCAGTGGATATGCATCCACTTCTCCCAGCACATCGAAGACATCGATGATGTTCGGCAGTGGACAACCAGCGGCGGAGAAGTTAAACGTTGTTAGAATTTTTTCTATCAATTTTGATAATTTAATAATTTCCAGAAAACTTTTTTATACAATTTTAAACAACTTCTTCACTGGAAGTTTTCATTTGCTCAATATTTCCTCGATAAACGAAGCGTTCAAAGATTATGGTGTTAAAATTTTACCATTGGCTAATAAATATTTTTTAGTTTGTTTATAAACAAACATATAAATTTTTAAAACATATATGCTCAAAAAGGATAATATAAAGTGTGTCCATTCTAAATTTGATTGAAAAATATGCAAAATTGTAGATTTGGCAGCGAGTTGAAGATGAAATTTTAATTAAAAATTCGTTTGAGAAAAAACAAGTTTTTTAATTTTATTTAAAAAAATATTAATTCTACAACTTTTTCTCAAAGGAAAAAAAGATGCAGTTTTTTATTCTTTATAAAAATAAAATTTAAAAATTCAAAAATTTTGAAGTTGAATATTTTATTGCCAGGGGACAACCCCCCACTCTTTTCTCGGAGCTATGTCTGGTTCTTGCATCAAGGCGTTCAATTATTAACATGGAATAAATAAATAAAAAAATAATAAAAATTAATAAATAATAAATATAATAATTAATAAATATTAAAAAATTATAAACACGTATAAATACACGTATAAAAACAGTTTCAAATTCATAGTTATTATAACACGTAAACATTTGTTTATTTATTTGAATATTCTTTCTGTATAACCATTTCCATTTAGAATTCTTAAAATGAATGTAATTACAATGAAATCACTTTTACTGAAAACAAACTACTGCAAATTTTTTTTAAATTTATATATAGGAAGAGAATAAATTGGAAATAATAAAATTTTATATTTATTTCTTACCGGAATCTCTTGATTTGTCATTATTAATGCCAACCGACTTTACAAATTAAAAAACACACGCTATAATTAATGCCGGCATTGACAGATTTTGACTATCAATATATTCAGAAACGGGAAGATTGATAAAGTTAGTTTTAAGCAGGGTTGCGTACGTAATTTACCTGACGTAAATTACATAGTTTTTTACAGTATATTACGTCCGTAATTTACGTGCTCAGTTTTATACGTAATTTACTTTTTCAAAATGGCTGAATTGTTGACATGATTGCCGTTGACTATTTCTTTATTCTGTGTCCCAACAAATTGCATTTAAAAAATGTTTAGAGGTGCAAGGCTGCGTCAAAACTTTTGGAATGAACTATCATTTATATCACAAAAGGAAAATGGGAAAAGTGTGGCTTTTTGTCAAGGATGCAAACAAATCTTCTCTAATACATCCGAAGAGAGGTTAAGAACCTACATTCAAATTTGAATGAAGATTATATGTGACGCGACCCGAAGAAAGGTACCTAAGAAGCAAACGAATTATAGGTTGGGTTCGAGTTAGATTTATCTTGATTAAAAGTTCATTTTTAATTATTTGAATTTGAAACCAATATTCATTCAATATTTTGAATATAATAAAGACTTGAAGACCAACAATTTTTAATTATTAATTGATTCTCTTTCTGTATTTTTACTCAAAAAATTTAAAACATAACCTCAAATTTTTTCCTTCTTAGGTACCTTTCTTCGGGTCGCGTCACATATGTTGTTTTATAAATAAATGTTCAAACCCTAATTCTTCCCAGGGAATTGGTTGTCCTTTTAAGTTTGGTCGATTCATTATATATAATTTATATTTAATAATCTGACGAATTTATTGCATGATTTGACGACGCACGTGTAATTTTCAAATATTATGCTTTTAGCGCTTTTTCAATTTTCCGACATCTTTTTTTACATTCATTACAGGTTTCTTACGTATATTACATTTTTACGTAATATACGTAAAAAACTTCGAGTTGCGCGCAACCGTGCAACCCTGGTTTTAAGCTTCTTCTACAACTTCTTCTTCTTCTTCTTTTGATTGTGGCTTTTTGCTTGGCAATTAGGCTGTTTCACTACATCAAGATATTTTGAGTTCGAGTATGACGTCAGATAGCTGGAGGAAAAAACGAACAGACGACGCAATGCAATTCTTATAGGAGAAAAAAATTTTGCATTTTCTTTTCAATGTTTTGCAAATTTAATGGATTTGAAACACTTTATATCTACATATATGTAAATGAAACGGATTCTGTAAAATAATTGTAGTGAAATTAACACTTTACACTTCACAGAAACTTAAAAATATGCTAAAATGTATGTTTTTGAGGTTAGGAACGTTTGTTTACCCTTATTTTATACATATAGAGATAATAGTGGTAAGCAGAAGTTCCTAACCTTAAAAACTTCTGCGTTGGCCTTAAGAGTGCAGTCCCACGACACCGTCTTGCGTTGCGTTTTGTAACTAGGCCATGAGTGCAAATAGAGCAAACATATATCTGTATCTCTCTCACACTCATAGCCTAGTTACAAAACGCAACGCAAAACGCTATCATGGGACTCCAGCCTAAAACTTTCCTGAATATCAAAATTAAGTTTTTGACTTCTCTCACAGGGTCGTTAAAGTTTTCTAAAAATTTAAATTAAATTTTCGCTTATATACAGTAGGCGAAAAGTTTTTTTAAATTTTCAGGAAAGTTTCACGCTGAAAATTTATTGAAGTGGGACATTCAAATCTTTACAAAATTTTCACTAAACTTTTCAAGTAAATACTTCGAAGTTTGCAAGTCAATCTTTAATAAATTATTAGGAAAGTTTCGGTGCTGTGTGGGAGTACTCTTGAACGTTACGAAACAATGCGGTGTAATATTTAGTAACAATAACGTTCCGTTTAATAGTGCTATTGTGGACACAACTTTAAAGTGGGGACACAGGGTGTTTCCGACATTCGCTCTTGGAGTGCACTTAACCCTCCTGCGCATAAAGCCGAGTATACTCGTCCAAACTAAACCGTTACCGTATGCATGAGGACGAGTATACTCGTCCAAACATATTTGTTAATAACTTTTGTTTAAATAAATATTAAGACATCGGACAAGTTGCAAATTTCTTTCAATGAACAAACGAAGCTATTTGAATTATTTAGCACACTATATATTATTTATTTAACAATAAATATTGCATATAAAAAGTTTAAACAAATTGAAAAATTTCTGTTTTATAAATTAATGTTTGTTTATCGGATTTTCCAAACATTGTCCATCAAAGGGTTTTTGGGTGCGCTGATTACGAATTCAACCTCAAAATTCAAAAATTCAAAATGGCGAATCCAATATGTCGGACAATTATATTTTTTAAAAGTGGACTTTTAAAAAAATTTATAGAATTTTACCAAAACTTATTATCAAAGGGTTTTAGAGGTCGCTGCTTACAAACATGAAGTCAAAATGACAAATTTCAAAATGGCGGATCCAATATGGCTGATGACAATTTTGAAAAAGTTTTCTAATCGTCCCGTCTATTGCTATCTAGGTGTTTTTGAGGTCGATAATTACGAATCTAAAGTCAAAAATTCAAAAAATCCAAAATGGCGGACCCAATATGGCGGACGACAATTTTTAAAAAGTTTTGTAATCGTCCCGTCTATCTCTATCTAGGGGTTTTTGAGGTCGCTGATTACGAATCCGAGGTCAGAATTCCAAAATTGAAAATGGCGAATCAAATATGGCGGATAATAATTAAAAAAAATTAATCCGACCCTCTATCGCTATCTAGGGGTTTTCGGGGTCACTGATTACGAATCCGATATCAGATTTTGAAAATTTAAAATGGTGGTTCCAATATGGCTGACAATATTTCCAAACATTCATCGGATTCACTTGAAACTTTTTACTCGGGGGTTTTCAGGGTCGCTGATTACGAAACCGATTGCAGATTTTGAAAATTCAAAATGGCGGATCCAATATAAAGGACGAAATTTGCTAAAATTTATCGGATTTACTTAAAACTTTTTACTCGGGGGTTTTGGAAGTCGCTGATTACGAGTCCGATTTCAGATTTTGAAAATGCATAATAGCGGATTCAATATTCAAGTGAATCCGATGAATTTTTTAAAATGTCTGCCATATTGGATCCGCTATTTTGAATTTTCAAAATCTGATATCAGATTCGTAATCAGCAACCCCGAAAACCCCCGAGTATTAATTTGTGGACAAATATGTGTGTTTTTGTAGCCAAAAATCTGCTTGCGTCTATACACGTTATCGACAGTTTGAGCCCACCTGCACCATGACGTGTATACACGTCATCGACTGCCAAGGGGTTAAGGAAAATATTTATTATTATTATTTTTGTATGCGACTATTCTAATTAATTACATTATTACTATTATTTATTTAATAAAACATTAAATTTAACAATCATTCTGAGTCAGTAAATGTTTAAATAAAAATACTATTATTTATTACTTTTTTTAACAATGGACTTTAAATAAAATAAACAAAAACAGATTTAAATTTTTTAAAAAAATTTTTGAATACTTATTGTTGTTCCATTTTCAAACTACACATAATAAATTGCTAATATTGGATCTGACATTTTTAATTGAGGAATTTTGACTTTATGTTCGTAATCAGCGACCTCGAAAACCCCTAGATAGCGATAGATGGGTCGATTTGAAAACTTTTTCAAAATTGTCGTCCGCCATATTGGGTCCGACATTTTGAATTTTGGACTTTATATTCGTAATGAGCGACCTCAAAAACCCCTAGATAGCGATAGACGGAACGATTAGAATTTTTTTTCAAAATTGTCAACATTTTCTGCCATATTGGGTCCGCCATTTTGAATTTTGAAATTCTGACCTCGGATTCGTAATCAGCGACCCCGAAAACCCCTAGATACCGATCGCCGTGCAAATCCTACATCCTGAAAAATGTATGCATTTGCAAGCGACTTTGTGGGTAGAAACGTATGCGCAGGAGGGTTAAGGCCTAAGCACAACTGTTCGGTTTCGGGATATGTAAGATTTACATACATTTTGAGGTTAGGAAGCCCATATCCCGAAATCGAACCAGTTGTGCTTAGGCCTTCAGAGCGCGAAGGGGTTCTCAACTATTCTGAAGAGTTAATATTGAAATATGTGCTTATTTTACTTTTAAAATATCGACATCGTATATTGATCGCTGTAACGATATATCGATCTTGACTTCGACTCTACAAGTCGTATTATCTTTAGTCTTAATGTGTAGCGTGACTGAGACAGTCATCGTATTTTTCTTATAATTACTTTTCATTTAATAAACCTTATTTCAAGTTAACTTTCATTCGTTTTATTCCCCCTATAACACGTAATATTCCAGCGACATTCTTGGAATATTTTTTTGTGACATTCGAAACATTCCAGTGTAATATTGCTATGATGTTGCAGGAACGTTGCTATTTTCGACTTAATGAATGTTTTAATGGAACATTCCATAAATATATAATTGTAATATTTCTAGAACATTTTCGAGAACATTTTCGAGATATTCCTTTGGTATATTAAAAAAAATGTTTGTTTTAGTAGAACATTCCATGAATATAAAATTGTAAGGTCTCTGGAACATTACAGTTTAATGTTTCCGAAATATTATTTTAAAAAAAATTATTTTTTTCAACAAAACATTCCAGGAATATTAAATTTTAATGTCTTTCGAACATTATATTAAAATATTTCATAAACGTTTGTGTAATATTACCTACTTATTATTTCTGTTAAAGATGAAAAACTTTTGAATTCATAGAAAATTCGAAATATTTGATACGAATTATAGTAGTTTTATATGTTAATTGAATATTAAAGGGTCACTCCACTGACTTTCGTCTGGGGGTTGTTGCGGCTATATTTTAAAAAAATCTGGTTTTAAAATATGTAAAACTAGAAGACTTCCTGATTCCATTAACCACAATATTATTCCGAAAATTTTATTTTTTTAAATTTTATTATTAATGAAAAGTTGGACTCTCAGAGTGTTATTTTGTAACCTTAAATTTTGCACTTTTTTAAAATCGTTTTTATTCAATAATTATTTTATGTTATATATCAGAACTTACCAAAAGCATAAATCATTTGATGATGAATCAGGAATCGAAACAATTACTATGAAAATATATTAATTTTAATTATTAAAGCGAAATCGAAAATTTTTTTCACAAAATAATTATCCGATTTTCTGAAGACTATAACTTTTTTCTCAATGCTCCTAAAATTTCAATCTTTCCCGTGTATCTTAACAGTAATATAATTTACTCAATATTAAAATTTGACGTATGTGTTTTGCTTCGTTTTTGAAATATTAATTTTTTCACATTATTCACTTAAAAAGGTTAATTTTAGGACTTGAAGTTAACCGACCAATTTCACATCACTCTATTTACACGTTGAAATTCGATGAGAGTTGTATAAAATTAACCTTTTTAAGAAAATAAATTAAAAAATTAATTTGTCAAAAACGAAGTAAAACACATACGTCAAATTATAAGATAAAGTTAATTATGTCGTTATTCAACTATACGGAGAAGACTGAAATTTTAGGAGCATTGAGAAAAAAGTTATAGTCTTTAGAAAATCGAATAATTATTTTGCGAAAAAAATTTTCGATTTCGCTTTAATAATTAAAATTAATATATTTTCATAGTAATTCCTTCGATTCCTGATTCACCATCAAATGATTTATGCTTTTGGTAAGTTCTGATATATGACATAAAATAATTATTGAATAAAAACGATTTTAAAAAAGTGCAAAATTTAAGGTTACAAAATAATACTCTGAGAGTCCAACTTTTGATTAATAATAAAATTTAAAAAAATAAAATTTTCGGAATAATATTGTGATTAATGGAATCAGGAAGTCTTCTAGTTTTACATATTTTAAAACCAGATTTTTTAAAAATATAGCCGCAACAACCCCCAGACGAAAGTCAGTGGACTGACCCTAAAAATATATTACGATAATAACGCTGTACTTATCAAAATATTTTTGTAATATGAACTGATAGTGTTTTGTAAGACTCCTAGAAAAATACGTGGATTTTACTAATGAACCAGCAAATTCTTATTATTATTATGCAAATTACAAAATTATAATTATAATTATAAATTATTTTTAAACAAAATTTTAATATTTCACAAACAAATACAATTATTTTCTAAAATTCAAATTAATTTTATAAAATTTTCCCGGTCAAATTTTCATCAATAATTAATGAATTTAAAACACTTTCTATCTACATATATATGTAATTGAATTGAATTTTATAATACAATTGTAGTAAAATTAACACTTTACACTTCACAGGAACTTCAAAATATACTGAAATGTATGTTTTTGAGGTTAAGAATGTTTGTTTACAACCATTATTATCTCTGTGTACAAAAAGTTATAAACAAACATTCTTAACCTCAAAAACATACATTTCAGTATATTTTGAAGTTCCTGTGAAGTGTAAAGTGTTAATTTTACTACAATTGTATTATAAAATTCAATTCAATTACATATATATGTAGATAGAAAGTGTTTTAAATTCATTAAATTTGCAAAATATTCAAAAGAAAATGCAAAAGTTTTTTCTCCCATAAGAATTGTTTTGTATCGTCTGTTTGTTTCCCTCCAGCTATGTAACGTCACACCTGAAATCGACTCTGACGTCACAACTAAAACAACTAAAACTATTATTAAATACGAATAAAATTGGAAATTCTTCTAAAGTATTCAATTATTTCCAAAAATTTTAATAAAATTATTTAAAAAGTATTAAATTATTTTTAAAAATTGTTATAAAATTCTTTGATGTCATCAATTTCAGTAAAACTTTAATTAAATTTCTTAAAAGAAATTAATTTTTTTTAAAATAAATTTCTTCGTAAAAATTTCAATTTTAAGAAACATTCAATTATTGAACAATTTATTTATTTTTGTAATTAAATAATTGAATTGTCGTAAAATTTTCTAATAAAAATTTATTTAAAAATAAATTCTAGAAAATAATATTGGAATTTAAATGATAAAAATAATTTAGAAAAAATTATAGTAACAATATTCTTATATAAAATAATAATTTTATCCCTAGTTTATCTTTAATTCTTAAAAAAATAATAAATTGATCACTCCGAGTCAAAGACTTCTTAATATTTAAAATAACATTCATATAAGTTTTTAAATTTTAAAATTCTTTTTAAAATCTTAATTCCTACAGAAAGATAATAAAAAGTAAATATTTCTTTAAAAATGAAGTTATTTGTATTTTTGAATAACAGGGTTCCTATATGATCTGGAAATCATGGAAATGGTATGGAATTTTTAAAAGGCTTCTGGAAATCAGGGAAATAATGGAAAAGGCCTGGAATATTTAAAAGTTTCTAAATTTTTGCTGTTTTACATTTTTTCTCTTGAATAGAAATTCAAATAATAATAAAGCTAAATCCCATAAAAGAGGAGAAAAAATGTTGAATTTTAAGAAATTCGGATTTTTGAATTGTTGATAATTTTCTATTTTTTACAAAAGGGTGGAGACTATTAAATAAGTAAAGTATTTTCCAAGAGCCTAAAAATAATGAAGCTAAATGCCATAAAAGAGGAGAAAAAATGTTGAATTTTAAGAAATTCGGATTTTTAAATTTTTGATAATTTTAGATTTTTTACCAAAGGGTGGAGACTATTAAATAAGTAAAGTATTTTCCACGAGCCCAAAAATAATGAAGCTAAATGCCATAAAAGAGGAGAAAAAATGTTGAATTTAAAAAAAATCGGTTTTTCGAATTTTTGATAAATTTTGATAATTTTAGATTTTTTACCAAAGGGTGGACTATTTAATAAGTAAAGTATTTTCCAAAAGCCCAAAAATAATGAAGCTAAATGCCATAAAAGAGGAGAAAAAATTTTAAATTTTAAGAAATTCGGATTTTTGAATTTTTGATAATTTTCTATAATTTTAGATTTTTTACCAAAGGGTGGAGACTATTAAATAAGTAAAATATTTTTAAAAAGCCCAAAAATATTGAAATTAGATTAAAAATTCCACTGGAATTTCGTAAAAATTTGACCTGGAAATCATGGAAAAGGTATGGAATTTTAATTTCGGATTTCTGTAGGAATCCTGTAATAATTTTTCAATTAAGAAAATTCATAAATAAAAGTAATATAGGATTTTTTGTGTGTACCCATCTAATAATTTTTAGAGTGAATCAAAATATTCTTTATGATCAGGAAAAAAGTCAAAATTCTTTCTAGAAATCAGAGAAAGACAAAATTAAATATTTGTGGCAACCCAGTTTTAGCAAGTATTGAAAAATTCAAAATTATTTAAAAATGAAAAATCTTTTATTTTTATTCTCAAAAATTTTGAAATTTTATTAAGTAGAAATTTGTTTATACAATGCAACCGAAATAATATACCTCTTGCGGTAGTATTCTGGTCCGTTTTTCCGAGTAGGATAAAAAAGAAAGTTTAACACTTTGAGTATTTACTTTTGTTGCAAATTGTTGATTAATGTTTAAAGAATACAGAAAAAAATTAGGAAAAAAAATTAAAATTTTTTAAAAGTTATAAACTGTTAAAGTGGGGACTGAAAAAAAGAAAGTACGAACTGGTTGACAGTGTGGAGAGTTTTGTAATGCTCTAAAACAAAAAACCCAAAAAAATTCTTAATTATTACAGGCTTCGCTATGATCGGTACATTGGAAAAGAGAAAAATTTCTTTTTAACAAAATGGTTACGATTTAAAAAAAAGTTGTGTTTTTTTGACATTTTTGAATTTTTTAAAAATAAAAAATATATTTTTCAAAATCCAAGGTTCCGATCATAAAGAGATATACAAAAAACATTTCTGCAAAATTTGAAGTAAATCGGTTGAGTAGATTTTGAGTTATCGTATCAACCAGAATTTTTTTCAGTTATAAACTTCGACAGTTTATAACTTTAAAAATTTTTTTTTTGTTTTTTCTGTATTCTTTAAATATTAATAAACAATTTGGAAAAAACTTAATATTAAAAATATTAAACTTTCTTTTTTATCCTAATTTTTCAAAAAATTATCATAAAATGCCTAATCAGGCTAAAATTGAGGGTTCACGTGCAATAAGGGGACGCGCAGGCTATTCGTTGTCCTCTCGCGCAGCCGCAGAATCGCTTTACGCGGGGACTTTCACTTCCATGCGTATCCCCTTATTGCACGTGAACCCTCAATTAAAACATTCACTTTCTGAATTCTGATTCATGTTCGCATCAGAATTAAAGTCATGTTATTTAATGTGATATATTTTTCCATAATAAAATATATCGGATACGTGAATAACATATCTTTAATGGTTTAATACACATATCATAATAAATTTTTCATTGTAAAATAAGAAATATGATATGCGCGCAAAGTTTTGCTAGTGAAAATATAAAGTTTAATAAGAAAGTTGCGATACAGACTGAATCGTGTTGAATATTATTGAATAGAACTTTTTGAAATCCATACCTAACCTAATGTGATGCATCTCTCTGTATATTATATCAATGCGTTCCATGTGGCTTCGGTTTGCGGCGTTTTTTGAAATACGGTTAATAATATAATAAATAATGTGCAATAGTGGACAATTATGTTATCGAGTACTTAGGTTTGTGAAGATTAAGCCAGCTTATTAAAATATTTAAAGATATTGAACAATTTTTATTATTGAAATTGAAATCTACGATGTTCGATGAACATTGTTAGCAATTGAAGTGTTTGTATATTAGTGCGAAAAAGTTTTCGATTTCATAATACTTTTCATTTTTCTTCTTGTAAATATTTAATAAAACGTTTATTTTGAAAATGATTATCATTCGCTAATTTATTTTGAAAAATAATATAATAATTATTTATCTGTAAACATATTTTTATCGTCCTATTTTCATTCGACGCCACCTCCGATTCATGTCACATTGTGAATGGGATAATAAAAAGTTTGTTATCCCGATTCAAATTATTGACGTCCTATTCAATAAGTAATGCAAATAATCAGAATTAATCTGCCTTCGCCTTTTAAGAATGCGGATTCACGAGAGCTCTTGAATGATTGAAAACAAGCGAATAGGTTTTTGTTTCCTGGGCTGTAATACATTAATATTGAACGTTCATATAAATAGCTATACAAAAAATGTAAAAAAGTGAGGTTTGATTTACACTAAAAACAATGAAATATTTTGCACTATTTAACGATATTGAATCAAAATTTCTGAAGTAGGACACATAGGGGAGAAGCGGGTAAATCGGCGCACTCGCATTTACAAAAATTGAAGTATTTTAGAGAAAAAAAAATATTTTTACTTTCAATATTTATGTATTCCTTGAAAGTATGTAAAAAATCTAGACCATTTTCACTAATAATGAATTATTTTTTATGAAAAGTAGTTTTTCGATGATCTGCGTGCATTGTGATGGCAGTGGAAAAACAACAAAAAATTGCTTTTATTTTTTCTTTTAAATTGTTTTTTTTGTGGAATTTCTTTCTTCGTATCTGTTGAATGGTTTACAAAAATTTACGGAGTTAATTTAAGTTAATTTTTGTTTAAAACAAGTATATTTTAGTTTAATATACGTGCGGGTAAAACGGCGCACGTTAGAATACGGCAGGTAACTTGGCGCATATTAAATATAATTTACCATAACTCTGTATTTTGAAAAAACATTTCAATTTATATTAATCAATAAAAAAGACGAAAAAATATTATAGAAAAACTATCAGGGTCTTATTTTTTTAAAAATTCAAGACTTTTTAAAAGTCGGAAATAATAGTTATCGAGAATTGATTGTTATCCTTAATAGAAAAACAGCTAATTTTCCTTGCTGGGTTTAGATGGTGACGGTCGTGATTGGTTGAAAATTTCATGATGACGGTCGCGATTGGTTGAAATACAGTGATGAAGGTCGTGGTTGGTTGAAAATTTCGTGATGATCGTCGCGATTGGTCGAAATTTCATGTTGACGGTCGCTATTGGTTGATAATTTCATGATGACGGTCGCGATTGGTTAAAATACCATGACAAGATGCGCGCGCAACGTGGAACATAATAATTGTGATTTTTCAGTCAGTCATTTTGATTTTTTCATCATCACACAATCAAACAACACAGCGTTGGTGAAAAAAATTAATATTTTCTGTAAGTGAATAAGTGAAAGTGATTCTGTGAGTGGAGGAATTATAAATTGAAAAAAATTTAATAAAAGGTGAGTTTTTATTTGTTTATTATATTATATTATATAACGTAGGGGACATTTCCATTTCAAAACGAATCACCTTTTAAACAATTGACATTGTAAGGCAATTTTTTTTTAAATAATTATTTCTCCTGTTTTCTTGAAACTTATATCAAAATGAAGCTTAAAAATTGTAGTTTTATTTTCTGTAAAACATTATAATGGGCAATTCGGTTGAAATTAAGAAATTAATTAAATTTTACAAGAATTTCGAAGGTTATAATGTATAATGTATGCATAGAGCGGAATTTGTTTTTTTTTTCAAATTTTTACCCAGTTTAACTTACACTTTATACTTAACTTTATACTTTGGAATTTTTTCAAAAATTTCGACAATTATTACACGTGTTATTTGTACTTTGATATTTTTTTTTTAATTTCGAGAATTGTTACACGTGTTTATTTTAAACTTTTATATTTTTTCAAGCATTTCTAGAATTATTACACGTGTAATTACACGTGTATTTTATACTTCGGGATTTTTTCAAAAATTTCGACAATTGTTACACGTGTAATTTGTACTTTGATATTTTTTAAAAAAAATTCGAGAATTGTTACACGTGTAATTACACGTGTATTTTAAATTTTGATATTTTTTCAAACATTTCTATAATTATTACACGTGTATGTTATACTTTGGAATTTTTGAAAAAATATCATAGTACAAATTACATGTGTAATACATGTGGCTAAATCCACACGTGTAAATTTTTAATAGGGACTGTATTCAATATTGATGTTATTGTAAAAAATTCCTTTCTATTTAATTTTTTTCAATTTATTTAACTATTAGCATCATTAATTTATAATTTAATTAATTTGTGTAATTAATAATTTATTTATAAATATTTTATCTTTAAAAAATAGCTAATATATTTTTTTATATAAAAACGGAGGAAAATTTTAATGAATTTTTTAATTTATATCACTTTAAGTTTAAAATTGATATTTTTTATAAAAAAATTCTATTTTAAATTATAATTTTGTAATTTATTATTAATCTACTTAATATGACATATTTTAAAAAATAAAAACTATTTTATATTTTAAATAAAACGAAAAATTTTTTTACCGAATTATTTATTTCATCATTATAATTTTTTTGGGGAACGTTTACATTTTTTTTGCTGGTCTTCCGCGTTTTTTAACATTAGTAACAAGTTCTGAAATTGGAGTGATTTAAGAATCCTTCGAGACTGCTTATTTATCCATAACCAAACACAACATTTAATTCAATGGTTAGGTATTTCAAAATAATTATTCACAAATTAATTAATTAACGTTTTTATCAAATTTAAAAATATTGAAACGTAATTTAACAACATTTTTGGGCTACACCTTCAAATATTCATATATAGATTAGGTATAATTAAAAAACAGTTTAAAAATATGATGTTATAAACTGAAAAACGAGGCTTCGGTAATGAATTTGAATTTTTACTCCCACTGCCAGTAATTTTTAATTAATTATTTAAAAGATTTCTTTTATTTTATTTAAACAAAATATAAGTTGAAAATAAACGGTAGATTCTAAGCTTTAATTTGATATATATTAATACTATATTATAAAATTTTTAATTACATTAAAGTTTTTGACTTTCGTTAATGTGTTAATTAATTATGATGTTCACCGCAAAAAATGTCTTTTTTAGGAAATTGATTTCGATTCTTCGTCGTAAATCTTAATATTTTTAAACCAAAATTTTACAAATTTCTCTTCAAATACTAACTAACAAGGTGCAAAAAAATTTATCATGTAAGCTTTTACCGTTTCTTCAAAAACAAAAATTAACAAAAAGAGCTTTTTTTGTCACCTGTCAGACCCTATCCCCCTTAATTTTATTATTATTACACATTATTAATTATTAAATTTATCCAATGTTGCATTATTTCAAAAGTAATTAAATTTTTTTATTATTTTGACCTGTGTACAAACGTCCAATCACTTGAAATTATGCTTTTGACACAAAAATATTTCATTTAAAAATCAAAAGAAATCAGATAATATTCAAATGATTTTTTTTTCGAATAAACTTCTAACCTTTTTGTATTTTAAAGATTTCTTTAACAATAAAACTTTTTCTGTTAACGGTTAAAGGACATGATTTAAAAGGAAATTAGTTTTGTGGCTAATAGTCCATTTCTGTGATTGTACTTATGTAACTCTAAAACATTTTAATTCATACACAGATATGTCCCGTCTATAATTAAATAAAAATTTTTTTTTAAAAATTAAATTTTTTAAATCTGTTTCAGGTATCCTAGGGGATGTTACTTGGGAATGTTATTGGTTTTTGGAAACTTGTTCTTGGAAATTGTTTATTGTAATTGCTTGTAGCTATTTGGAAGTTGGTTCTTGGATTGTTGAATTATTATTGAATTACTAGATTAAATTATTGGATAAATATTGTAATTGATTGGTTAAGATTTTGTTAAAATTCGAATTTGTGCTTTTGATTATAGTGTCAAGTAATTGATAATTTTTTGATTTGATAATGAAAAAAAATTGTAAAAATTGATATTTGAATGGTTTATTGAATTGGATTAGATTGGATTGACTCTTAAATATTTTGACTAGATTGGATTATTTAATTTGATTGTTGGATAAATATTGAGATTGCGATTAATTGTAAAAAATATGAAAGGGAAGATTTTTTTTTGTATTCAAATTAACGTTGAAGTTTCTGAAGATAAGATTTGTAAATTAATTGTTAAGTTTTGTGTTGATAATTGCATTTAATTGTTGAATTTGATAATTGTACTGTGTTTAATTGGTGTATTTTATTGGTTCATTGAACTAGATTAAATTGGATTGTCGAATAAATATTGTAATTAGATTGGATTATTA
This sequence comes from Leptopilina syphax, assembly GCA_032872505.1. Classification (NCBI taxonomy): domain Eukaryota; kingdom Metazoa; phylum Arthropoda; class Insecta; order Hymenoptera; family Figitidae; genus Leptopilina; species Leptopilina syphax. Next base: position 846,487 of record CM065471.1, read on the forward strand.
GATTGATATATTGAATTGGATTGTTAGATAAATATTAAGATTGCCATTAATTGTAAAATGAATGTAAGAAAATATATCTTTTTGTTTTGAAAATACTATTAAAGTTTCTAAAGACAAAATTTGAAAAGTAATTGTTAATTTTTGTGTTGATAATTGAATTAAATTGTGGAATTTGATAATTGCATTGGATTTTTCTTTATTGTTGGATTAAATTAGATTAATACATGTGATAAATTATAAATACCATATGGAAATATGTTTCCTCATGTTAAAAGTAAGATTAAAGTTTCTAAAGATGAAATGTTGGATGATATTCATATGTATGAATTTCAAAATATATTGGAAAGAGAGTCAAGACTAGCTTTTAGTATGCAAAGTACTTTGTTGCTGCAAACGCCAGAATTAATTAAATCAATTCATGTAGGAAAGTAACATATTCAAATACTTTTTAGTGGCGATAGTAAAAGAGGTCATTGAATTTGTACTTATTATGATGGACAGGTTCTATATATTTATGATAGTTTAAACGAAGGTTGTTTAAATGAGGACCAATTGCTTTATTTAAGTAAATTGTATCCTTTTAAACCGCAAGTAGTTATTGCAGCTGTTCAACAACAACTGTTCGGCAGTAATGATTGTGGTGTATTTGCAATAGCATTTGCTTCATCCATATTTTTAAATGAATTGCCAAATGCTCTTGAATATGTTCTTGTTGATGAAAATTTAGCGAGCAGTATTGATGAAAGTAGAATGAGTGTAATGCGAAGAAATTTAAATTTAATGTTTGAAAAGCGTTGTTTAATCCCATTTAAAGCAAAGAAAACAACTGTTAATAGGCCTTATATTGTTCAGAATGATTGGGGATGTCTTACTGATCAATCTAATAAATTTCATAATAATACGGTAAACGATTGTTATAAAGGTTTCTTAGATAAAAATTCAGAGTTGACACAACAAAATGTCAATTCAAAATTATACAGTTTAGTTGTAAAAAATAAAAAAGAAATGAAAGAAGAAGAAAATTCTTCACTTGCAAAAAATAATAGGATTACAGTTTCTAAAGACTCTGAATGTCATATACAACATGAAAAAATAACATTAAATTGCAAAAATAGGAAAGAAGAACAAAAACTATTAATTGAAAATGTAAATAAAAATAGTTGCAAGTCGTCTTCATGTGTTAATAATGATTTAGGTGAATTGAAATTAAAGACGCAATACGCAAGGCAAAAAAGATATCGTAAAAAGAAAATTAAAGAAAAATTATTATTTGAAATTAATAATAGTTCATGTATTAAAAAAAGAGATTTCCAATGTAATATAGTTTCGAACTCTGTCAAAATTTCATCTGTCAGTAATTATTTAGAAGAATTGAAGTTAAAGAAAAAGTTAGAACCTTCTGATAAAAAGAGTAGAGTAGAGCAAAAATTATTCATTGACAATACAGATAACAATAGTTGTAAGTTACAAGGTGTTTTGAGTTCTTCAGATATTCAATTTGCTAACGATATTGCAGACTCTGAATATCAAATACAAAAGAAAGGAATAAAATTAAATCGCGAAAAGAGAAAAGTAGAGCAAGATTTATTAATTGAAAATGTAGATAGCAATAGTTACGAGTCGTCTACATGTGTCGAACTGTCGAGTGTTAATAATGATTTAGGAGATTTAAAATTAAAGACGCAATATGCAAGGCAAAAAAATATCGTGATAAGAGAAAAATGAAAGAAAAATTAATATTTGAAAATAATGATAGTTCAAATATTAAAAAAGCAGATAGTCCTAATTGCAATTTGCAATATAACTTAGTTTCGAACTGTGTTAAAATATCATCTGTCAATAATGATTTAGGAGAATTAAAGGTAAATAAAAAGTTAAAACTTTCTGATAAAAAAAGAAAAGTAGAGCAAGAATTATTCATTGAAAATGTAGGTAACAATAGTTCCGAGTTACAGGGTGTTTTGAGTTCTTCAGATATTCCATTTTCTAACGATACTGCAGAATGTCAAATACAAAAGAAAAGAATAAAATAAAATTGTGAAAAAAGAAAAGTAGAGCAAGATTTATTAATTGAAAATGTAGATAACAATAGTTGCGAGTCGTCTTCATGTGTTGAAGTTTTGAGTGCTTATAATGATTTAGGAAATTTGAAATTAAAGACGCAATGTGCAAGGCAAGAAAGATATCGTGAAAAGAAAAAAAGAAAAAACGAGTTATGTTTTCAAAATTTTGAAAATTATCTCGGAAGAATGAATTATGTATGTCAGTATTGTGATGCTAAACATTTTAGTGATGAACAGATACAGAGAATGAAAAATTCTTATAACGATTGTTGTGGCCATGGTGGGGTAAAACTACAATCAAAAGAGTATCCTCACGAATTAAGAGTATTGTTAGATGGATCGCATCCTAAATCTTCTCACTTTCTGCAATGTGTTAGATGCTATAACAGTTCATTTGCTTTCGCCTCATTTAATGCAAACATTATTGATTTTAAAAATAGAAGACCAGGTCCTTACTGTTTTAAAATTCAAGGTCAAATTTATTATCAGATGAATACGGCTCTCTATCCAGAGAATGGAGTTGATCCATGTTTTGGACAGTTGTTTATTTATGATGCTGATGATGCAGTTCAATTTAGATTAAATTACAATGAGAATTTAGATACTGAAATTTTATATAGTATAGAAAATGTTATGAGAACACACAATGCATTTACTAAATCATTAAAGATGATGAAAGAAGTTATTGAAATAGAATCAGAGTTAGCTAGAGAAAACGATAAAGAAGTTCCTGAATTGAAATTACTATTCACTTTAAAAAAAGGAATGGATCGTAGAAGATACAATTTTCAAAGAGTTAATGAAGTTGCTGCTATTTTTAATACTAATTCAGAAGGAGAAGTTCCAGAGTCTTATGTTACAATTCATAATAAACAAACTCAAGAATTACAGTTAGTGAGTAGTTTAGATCCCAATGTTGAACCCTGGGTTTATCCAATTTTTTATCCATTTGGAATAGAAGGTTTTAATATTAATATGATTCGTATTGATAGTCAGAAAAGACGAAAAAAAGTGAAAGTTTCTAGAGGTGCTTTTATTAAGTATAAGATAGCAATAAGAGATAAAGAATTTAATCCGTTTTTACATGGTGGGAGATTATTCCAACAATATTTAGTTGATAATGGTGTTAAGTATGAAAAAGATAAACTTTCCTATTGTGAAAACAATCAACGGCAATTGAGATCTGAGAGTTATAAAGGGTTAATAGATTACATGCAAAATATTTCAAATGAACATGAAATACGTATTGGGAAAATGGTTATTTTACCATCTACATTTATTGGATCACCTCGTAATATGATGCAGCAATATCAAGATGCTATGGCTATTGTCCATAAACACGGAAAACCTGATTTGTTTATAACAATGACGTGTAATCCGCAATGGAAAGAAATACAAGAAAATTTGTTTGAAAATCAAACGGCATCTGATAGACCCGATATTATAGCAAGAGTATTTTCTTTGAAAGTAAATCATTTAATAGAAGTTATTGTCCGACAAAAGTTGTTTGGTGAAGTTAAATCTTTTGTTTATGTTGTAGAATTTCAAAAAAGAGGATTACCACATATTCATATGCTGGTAATATTAAAAGAAAAATCTAAAATTTTGTCACCTGAAAGTGTAGATTGTTTTCTCTCAGCAGAAATTCCAGACGAGAAAACTAATCCTATATTACATAGAATAATAATGCAAAATAATATTCATGGTCCTTGTGGAGATTGGTGTATAGTTGATGGTAAATGTTCTAAAAAATTTCCAAAAGCTTTTCAAAATGAAACTACAATAGAAAAAGATTCTTATGTTTTATATCGGCGAAGAGATGTAGGTAAAACGTATGAAAGACCTAACAGCGGTTCCACATGTAGGCGAAGTCGCACTGTCGTTGCGAGCGCCGTACTCCCACCACTAGTATCTATCGGCTAACTCCAGGGGTTCTCCATCAGAGAGATAATGCAATAGGGGAAATAATATAAAGCTAATTGTTTTTTCTTTTAAATCTAAAAAAAAGTTAATTAATTTAAAATTAATTTCATTCAAGTTTAACTAAATTAAAATTTCCAAGAAATTAATTTTTTTAATTTTAATTTAATTACATTTAAATTAAATTTTAATTTTTAAAAATTATTTAAAAAAATTTTTTAAATATCTCTAAAAACCCCAAATTTTTCAGTAATGTTTTTTAATTAGTTAATATTATGCAATTTTCAGAAATTTCTTTATTGTATCAAATTTTTTTTTAAATATATATTTAAACTAGCAAATTATTATAGCAAATTTCGCGGAACGTGAATTAGGATTTATTATTATTATGCAAATTACAAAATTTTTTATTTTTAAAAAAGAATTCTTGAATAATTTCGTATTTAAACTTTAAAAAATCTCAATTCTTAACTAATTTACTAATAACTTAATTTCAAAAATATTAATAAAATTGTTCGGAAGATTTTAATTATTTTTATAAATAATAACATGCTTCGTAATAATTCAATTATTTTTATAGATAATCACATTCTTCATAAGAATTAATTATTTTTAAACAAAATTTTAATAAATCCTTCGAAACAGTTCAATTATATTTTTAAAAAGTAAAATCTTTGCATAAAGTCAAATTTCCTAAATAATAAAATTCTTCAAAGGAATTTTATTAATATTAAATTTTTTACCATAATAAAACGATTATTAACCAAGGTATTAATTAGGAGAATTTCAATTAATTTTTTTTATTTTACTTTCACTTTAAATATAACAGTTATGTTACAATAATTGTAGAAGTTTTAAAAAATGCCGGTAATACTAAAATATTTTAAAAATTTATACATATATATTTGTTAAAAGGTGGAACAAAACTTCATTTTATTCTACACACAAGTAGTTATTCCTTTTCAATAACATCCATAATTTTGTTGAATTTTTTTAATTTTTGATCAATAGGCAAATTTTTAAATGCAGAAATAATAATTTTTTCGTAACCAGATAATTTCTCATCAATATTCTGTTGTTGTACTTGAATAATTTTATCAAGCATTGATTTTATATCTTCGCCGCATTGTAGAATATGGTTTGGTAATTCATCACCTTGATCTTGAAAATGTGTGGCGGTTGGTTCTTCTTCGGCGTCATTAATATTAAAAACCTTCTCAACATCATCATCATCATCAACATCGACAATATCATCATCCTGACTATCGACTATTTCTTCTTCAGTTTCATATTTCGTTGTATCATGTGCATAAGAATTGTTTGATGGGAAGTCCCAACAGCTTCTTGTTCTGGAACAAGAAGAATTAACATTATTCCAATAAGTATATATTTTATTTTAAGAAAAGTTAAATGAAAAAACATTTTAATACTTTTTTTCGCTAAAAGTACATAAATTATTTATTTAATTAAAAATTTAAATTACTTACTTGTAATGATTCACATATTTGCATAGAAACGACATTGAATTATAATATTCAAAATTATTTTCTTTTTCTTCTTCTTCTTTTGCCTCTGAACCACTGGGGCGGTATCAATTGCCCTCAATTTAACTGTATACAGGAAAACTGCCCACAATAAACTGCATACTGGAAAACTGCATACAAGCAAATTTTAATAATAAAATTATTAAATTTAATTTGAAAACTGTATAAATCTAAACTGCATACCGTTAAACTGCACATAGGTAAACTGCACACAAGTCTAATTTTCTATTAAATTTATAAATAATTAATATTAAAAACCTGTATACAGTTAAAGTGTACATTGGTAAACTGCATACAAACTAAATTTAAAAAATTAAATTAAAAATTTATTTATTGTTTAATTGCACACCGTTAAACTGAACATTGCTCAACTGCATACAAAATAAATAAATAAATTAAAAAAATTTAATGTATCGTCAAATTGCACATCGGTAAACTGCATACATATCAACTGTATACAGCTAAGTTCTCTTCTATGAAGTTGACAGTTGCGAATATATTCATAGAAGAGAACTTAGCTGTATACAGTTGATATGTATGCAGTTTACCGATGTGCAATTTGACGATACATTAAATTTTTTTAATTTATTTATTTATTTTGTATGCAGTTGAGCAATGTTCTGTTTAACGGTGTGCAATTAAACAATAAATAAATTTTTAATTTAATTTTTTAAATTTAGTTTGTATGCAGTTTACCAATGTACACTTTAACTGTATACAGGTTTTTAATATTAATTATTTATAAATTTAATAGAAAATTAGACTTGTGTGCAGTTTACCTATGTGCAGTTTAACGGTATGCAGTTTAGATTTATACAGTTTTCAAATTAAATTTAATAATTTTATTATTAAAATTTGCTTGTATGCAGTTTTCCAGTATGCAGTTTATTGTGGGCAGTTTTCCTGTATACAGTTGATGTTTTGATAAGCATTTCTCTTACTAAAAATTTATGAACTTTAAATAATCAAACAAAAATTTTTATGTTAACAAAATTTTGACATTATACAAAGTAACTGAATTTTTTTCTTCGTTGCTTGCAAATAAGAAGAAACGATTTCCATCATTTATAATTTTATGATTCAAATTATATATCCAAGTTTAAGTTTATTCATACAATGAATTAGTAAATTTTCTATATTATTAAAAAAAACAATTTTAGAAAGTAAAAGATTAGAAATTGCATTTTAGATAAACTGTATACAGTTTATCTAAAATGAAATTTCTAATCTAATTATTATCTAATTATTTTCCCACTAATGTATACATTAGTGGGAAAATAAAAATTGATGAATTTTTGTTGCAAATAATAAATATAGCTCTTATCTTTGTTTAATCTGACTCTAATGTTACAGATTGGAAAATGATGTTCCTCTCCAAAAGGAACTTGATGATGTAGGTCTTCCTACATCATCTGTCATAGCGGACGCAATTGACAATTATGATGCCATACAATATTTTTTTAATAAAAAAAAAGACTTTTCTTCATCAAAAATACAAAAATGGAGTTTAAAACATATAAAAACAAAGAAAAATGAAGAAATATTACATGAACGGGAACATAAAACCAATCAAAAGCATGAAGAATCAATTACGTGAGTATTTTTTTCTTTTATAATCATATAAAGAGAACAAATCTAAAACCTTAAGAAATGTCTACAATTTTTCGAAAAATATTCTATACTTATATACTTACTTGATAATTCTTAATATGACCATCATATTTTACAGTTTCTTTTAAATTTCAACAATATTCTGCTTTAATTTTCAACAATCACCAATGTACACTTAGGAATTTGAAAATTTCCATACTTTTTTATGAAAAATCAGTACTGACTTTTAATTCTAGATTAATTTTAATTTAATTGTAGCAATTCATTTAAAAGTTCATAATTAAGAAACTTACGAATATCACAGATATTCATTGTAATTGGAAAATAAGAGATTTAAAAAGATTTCTTTTCAGAAGTGAACTACAAACCGAACTCGCAAAATTTATTGCTAGAAATGATAAAGATGTAAAAAAACCTCGCATTATTAGCAATGTTGTTGTAGAAAATCCTTTCACGATTAAACTTAATAATAATGAAAATGAAAAAGGAGTCCTCACGGAAAAGGAACAAAGAAATTCTGTAACAAAAGGGTATAAACCCAAAAAAAATGATTCAAATCTTAAAGTAAATGATAAATCAAAATTATCAAAAACTCGTATTACTAAAAAAAATAAAAACGAAGGAAATTCAGATTTTTTAAATAATGTTTCTAGTAATTATGAGAAACATCGTCAGCAGTCATTTACAAGAACAGGTAAATTTCTTTATATTGCTTTTATTATAATTTATATTATCAATTATACTCATAAATATTTCTTATTTTCAAGCAGTGAAACATCCACCCATTGACAATTTTGCCAAAACCAAAAAACAAAATTGGCAAGAAAGAGATGAAATGTTCAAGGAGGCAATGTCTTCTTTTAATACCTATTTAAAAACTGCGACCTCTTTATGCAATAAAAAAAAGAATATTATTTCTAAAACAAACGCTGGAAATAAATTGGTTGAAAATTATAATACAGCAGATTTAAAAGAAATCATAAACAATTTGAATCAAGAAAAAGATGGGTATGAACAAGAACTGATTGACACTTTTAGAAAAATAAACAAAGAAAATAAGAGACATGTTTTTACATCGCTTATGGAAATTATGAATTCAACAATTTCATATCAAGATTAATATTCGATGTCAAATTTTCTTTATTTTATTAAATTTATTTAAAATGTTTTTCTTTATTAATATAAATATTTAATATCTTATTATTTACATTTTTCTGAAAAATGTAACATTGCGATTTTAAAAACTGTTATTATAGTTAATGTAATATGATATTAAAAAGATCTAAAGAGATTTGTTTATTCTAAATACACTGATATTGTATCTCTAATTTTTCTCGCATTCATAATAATTGCTTGTTCTTCTTCACCATTTTCTTCTTCTGCATCTTCCTCATCCTGAACGTTATTTTCATCGCTTGCAATATCTTTTATAATTCTGTTGACAATTTTCTGATTGCTATAACTTTTTTCTTCGTCATTTTCGTATTCCTCCATAGTTAAGAGAAAATTGTGCAGACAGATTAAAGATTGAACAATTGTTATAGATGTCTCCAATTTCGTGGAAAGCATTTTCAACAGAATTCTCCATCTACTTGCTAATATTCCGAAAGAAATTTCAATCGGCATGCGTGCGCTTGATAAACTGCAGAAATGAACATTTATTTGAATTGTATTTTTATTCAAGGTAGCGTAACAAATAATATTTTTAATAAAAATTAAAATCACAACAAAAATAATATTTTTAATTTTATTAACTTAGTCGTAATAATATTACAGCACTCCAATGTTTATTAAAAACAAGAAAAATATAAATAAGAAGTGAATCGTTTTACAAAAATGCGTAAATAAATTTACTTTACTTTTTAAAAGAAAAATCTTAATTTTGAAAAATTTTCGGTCGAACTTTTTTGTCATACTACCCTTTATATACAATACAACTTATGAAATTGCGAATATAATGCAGAATAAAATGATAAATGCATATCTTACCGAAAGTTGAAATTTTCTTCACGTTCACTCTTAATAAATTTTTGGCTATATGGACGCATCAAATAAGATTTCAGACCAAATCCTGCATCACCTATTATATAATATGGAACAATTTTGTTGGTTCCTGGTAAAAGTGCTGCATCTGGAAAATGATAGCGCTTACTTTCAAGTTCTTGTGCAAAACCTGTCGCATCGAAAACACTAGAATCTGATAGAGAGCCTGAAAATTAAAAAATGTTTAATTTAAGAAAAATAAGATATTATTACTATAGAATTCTCTTTATATTTTTACTACTTGAATATTTTAATATAATAAAAAAGAAATTAACATTTCTAAAGATGCACTAGAAATTTTATAATAGTTATTATAGTTTAAAAAATATGTTTATATAATGAAAAAGTGTTTCTTTACGAATTTACCCATATCGCCAACATCAATCCACGTGAATTTATAGTTAGCGTCGCACATTGCCATTAGAACAAAGCTGAAGTACTTTTTATAATTATAAAAAGCACTTCCCGAATTAGGTGGTTTTGTGATTCGGATGTGCTTTCCATCCAAAGCGCCAACGCAATGTGGGAAATTCCACCTAGTTTCATAATCACTAGCTATAGAACTCCATTTCTCAATCGATTTAGGTTTCAAATAAATTTTTCTTAACACATCCCAAATTATTTCGCTGACCTCAGCAATAATCTGATACAATGTGGACCTTCCAATCAAATAATATCTGGCTAATGTTTTGACACTATCTCCTTGCGCCAAATAACTATGATAAAAAAAAAATTTAAATCAATATCAATAAGATTCAGATAGTTTTTTCTAGAATATCTAAATTAATTATTAATTATTTTATTGATAACTTAATTGAAGAATTTTGTATTTTTTGTTATAAGTTACTGAATATTTATAAAAACAATTTCATTTTTGTGTTGGGAATTATTTATATGATGATCTGTAAAACCTGAAAAGTTTTTAGAATTATAAAAAGAATTTTGTGACAACTCTGATTACAATATGAATTAAAATATGTAAATAAAGGCACTAATATTAAAAACATACTTACTGAATCAAAATAGCCAATCGAAGCTCCGATGGCAAAGGTTCTCTAATAACATAAGTTTTTTGAAGACGTTCTCTAACCATTTCGTGTAAATTATCAAATTGTTCTTCTGTCATTCTGTACACCTCGTAAAAATCTTCATGATCTGCCCTTTTCATATAAAAAAAAGTAACAGTGTAAGCACCATAAATATTTCTAATATTAGGATAGAGATGTGGTTTAACCCAAAATCTTCTCCAGTGGTCTTCATCGAATCTCTGTTGCAGATACAAATTCATTATTCGTAACCAAGCTAAAGAAACTTTAAACACAGGAATTAAATCCATAGTACTTATAAGTGATAGAACAATTTTTTAATATCTAAATTAAGTAACACCAAAACAGAAAAAGAGAAACAAAAAATTTAAAAATCAAGTTAACTAGTCCAAAAAATGATAAATTGAAAAACGAAGGCTAGATTTCAAAAAGCACACCAAATATAAACAAAAATCACAAGACGAGAGTTGGAGAGAGATTAGCAGGGATGGATATGTGGAACTATAAAGTCTGTATTTATTACGAAACTTTGCGTTAATGAAAAAAAAATTATTTTTATTTTCGATTATAACTAACTTTGTATAAATAAAAGAAATTATTATTTACAAGTTGTTCTATTGCGACAAAATATATATCTTTGAAAATCTATTAAATTATTAATCTAGTAAAACTTTAATATCTTGCTAGTAACTTTCTAGTTAGAACTAACATTTTTTGGGAGTTACTAGAAAATTACTAAGTTTTCACCAGATTTCATCGAAGTGTCAACGGACAACTGAATATTGGTTACTCTATGCTTGAGGTTGAGGTAAAAGTTTTTAAGTATTTCACATTTCTACAAAAAACATATTTTGTTTTCTAAACGTTCTAAACTATTATTTTGGTTAAGTGTTTGTACAAAAACTTACAACAAATCATGGAGATGGAACGCAATAAAAACTTATTTCTTATCAGCTGCATTCGCGATTTTCCTTGCTTATTTAATAAGCAATGCAAAGACTATAAAATTAAAGTAAAAAAAGAAGAGGCATGGAGCAAAATAGCAGAATCATATGGACAACAATTTGAAGAAATTGTAAATGGTAAGTTTTTATACCTTAAAGTAAAGAAAAAAACAATCTAATTACATAACCTTAAATTAAAATATTAAATATTTATGCTAATTTCTTTTTTCACATTATTTTAAAAATATTCTTGACTATAAAAACGTTATATACTTATTTTTCAGTAACATCAATTAAAGCAAGATGGTATTCCTTGAAAAAATTGTTCCTCCAGCAGCACGAAAGAAAAAATAAATATTTAACAAGTAATCCGGATACAAATGATAAGGAAAATGATTTCGAATTTTACAATTTAATGGTGTTTTTAGATAATCACATGCTTAATTACAGGTACTCTCTTTTTTTAAATTTTTATCTCATGTCAAAATATAAGCTCATTATAATAATGTAAATTGTTGTTTTACAGTATGTAGCAGTTAGGACTTCCCGTTAAATATGGAGACGATGGTTTCAGAAATAAAAAAATGAGTTCTTTTTATTATCTTTGTATTAATAACATTAATTAATAATAAACATAGATAAAAACCCTTACCTTTTTCTTCAACTTTTTTACTCAATAAAGTTGAAAATAAAATATATGCACTTATTATGTCACACACTGTTTATAACATTATTAGATTTGCTGTTTTATTCATAATTTTACATTTGTAATAACGTAAAATTTGGGAATAACATTTTGAATAATTATAACAGATCTCCTTTAGTTTGAATGTGTCTCACTGTGTTAAATATTTGTTGGTTTTAAATTTGTATTTTACTTTTTTGCGAAAATGCTATAAATAAGTTAATTAAAACTTAACCGGTGTGTAACATAACCTTAAAAAATTTACATTATTTAACATTTATTAAGTTTTTCTAATTAAATAGATAATAAAATATTGTTCGAAACGTTTAAACGTATTTTCCTATTGAGAAGATGTTTTAAATTTGTTTATTTAAAATATGGTTAATATACAATTTAAAGGCTACTTATTAATTTTTACTAAATCCAGATTTTAGTAAATTATAAGTATAAATAGCAGGCTTCAAATTACCACATTTAAAAATAATTGTTTGATACATTTCCAAGACTATTATGTAATTATATTTACTAAAAGATTCAATATGTACGTTAAAAAGAATAGGTAACCCACTTTGAATATTTTTGTAATCAAATTAAAATGTATAACACAACTATTAAATTTAAAGTGAAACTGAAATAGAAAAAGTTGAATTTAAATTGTTTTTATTCAAATTTTCATTAAATGTACATTTAAAAGAAAAATTTTTTGAAAAATGTCATTATTTTAACTTATTAAAAACAACTAGAAAATTTTTATAATAAAATTATACATTATATGAATAATTTTATATATAACCTAAAAATTATTTTAACTAATAATTAAATATAGGTATTATCTCTTATTTATTGTAGTAAAATTGAAGAGAAAACAAATAGCTTTATATTATTTTCCCTATTGCATTATCTCTCTGATGGAGAACCCCTGGAGTTAGCCGATAGATACTAGTGGTGGGGGTACGGCGCTCGCAACGACAGTGCGACTTCGCCTACATGTGGAACCGCTGTAATGGTTATGTTGTAGATAATAGATATGTTGTTCCTTATTCTCTAATGCTTTCACAAATGTTTAACTGTCATATTAATGTTGAAATTGTTTCAAGTATAAATTCTTTGAAATATTTATTCAAATATATTTATAAAGGTCATGATGCAGCTTCTATTATTATTACGAATGTTGATGGACAAAATAGTCTTAATCACAATGAAATTCGCCATTATGAAGAGAATAGATATCTTGGTCCAGTTGAAGCAGTATGGAGAATACTTTGTAAACCTTTAGGAAAAAAGAGTCACAGTGTTAATCGTTTACCTATACACTTACCTAATGAACAGAATGTTATTATTCGTGAAGGACAAGATAATAATCAGATTTCTTTTAATTTAGAAAAAAACACGAAATTATTAGACTATTTTAATTTAAATAAACGTGACAGAAATGCTCATCAGTATTATTATTCAGAAATTCCAGAACATTATACATGGATAAGTGATACTCTTCAATGGAGACCAAGAAAGCGTTTTGACAATATAATAGGTAGAATATTTTCTGTTTGTCCTTCACAAATAGAATTGTTTCATTTAAGATTGTTGTTGCTTACCAGAAAAGGTGCTACTTCGTATGAAGATTTACGAACAGTTAATGAAGTAGTTTATGAAACTTTTACTTCAGCTTGTTTAGCATTAGGTCTTATAGAAGATGATCATGAATGGATTAGAACAATAGAAGAAGCTGCAGTATGGATGATGCCTCAACTACTTCGTCGATTATTTGTTAGAATTTTAATTCACTGTCATCCAGTAGAACCTAATGATTTGTGGGAACGATTTAAGGGAATCATGTCGGAAGACTATAGAGCAATTGGCAATATTGAAGCACAAAATAGAGCTTATAGAGATATTAAAACATTATTATACCAAGAAGGATATCGTTTGACAGATTTTCAAGGATTATTAGATATAGAAGACGAACAAAATAGTTTAATGGAAAATAATATTATCAATATTGAAGAGCATATTATTTTAGGAAATGAAAAGTATACTCAATTGAATGCAAAACAAAAAACTGTTGTTGATTATGTATTAAAGTCAATAGATGATTCTGTTACAAATAATTGTAGATGTATATATGTTGATGGTCCAGGTGGTTCTGGTAAAACTTTTTTGTATAATACCTTGTGGCATTTATTAAAAAGTAAAGGAAAAAATGTTTGTAATATGGCATTTACAGGAATTGCTGCAACTTTATTACGTAATGGTAAGACTGTTCATAAAATATTGGGTTTACCTGTTCCTTTGTATAGTGATTCATCTTCAAGTGTGAAAGTACAATCTAAAGAAGGAATTTTTCTAAAGGAAACTGATGTTTTTATTTGGGATAAGGCTCCAATGGCTCCAAAATATGCTTTAGAAATTATGGATAAGTTATTGAGAGATATTATGAAATCAAATAAACCTTTTGGTGGAAAACTATTGGTTTTAGGAGGAGATTTTCGACAAATATTACCAATTAAAGAAAGAGGCACTAGGTCAGAAATTGTAAATTTATCAATAAAAAATAGTAATGTTTGGAGATATTTTACGAAGTTTACTTTATCAGAAAATATGAGAGCTTTACCAGAAGAAACTGAATTTGTAGACTTTTTATTAAAAGTTGGAAATGGTGAATTAAATGATGAAGGTGATAATATTGAATTGCCAGAAAAAATAATTCAAAAAGGAAATGTGGATATTGTTGATGATGTGTATGGTGACTTAATACGAGAAAAAAGATTTCAAGAAATAGCAAACTGTGCAATTTTAGCACCTAGAAACGTTGATGTTGATGACATTAATAAAAGAGTTGTACAATTATTAGATAGTGATAAAGAGAAGGTTTATAAAAGTGTTGATTCCACTGAAAATTGTGATAATTGTGGTTTTAGTGACACAATTTTACCAGAATATTTAAATAGTCTTTCACCAACGGCTTTACCACCTCATGAATTACATTTGAGGATACACAGTGTAGTGATGCTTATAAGAAATCTAAGTATAAATGAGGGGTTGTGCAATGGAACAAGGTTGTTAATTTTAGATTTATTAAGTAATGTAATAAAATGTCAAATATTGACTGGAGATAAGCGTGGGAATATTGTTTTCTTGCATCGTATAACATTATATTGTGAAAATATTTATCCCTTTACGTTTAAAAGAAGACAGTTTCCTATAAAACTTGCATTTGCAATGACAATAAATAAATCTCAAGGTCAAACTTTCAATAGAATCTCAATTGATTTAAGAAGAGATGTTTTTAATCATGGCCAGATGTATGTAGCATTGTCTAAAGTACGTTCATTTAATTCAATAAAAGTATATTTAGGTGATCATAGAAGTAACAAGTTAATAAAAAACTATGTTTACACTGAAGTTTTAGAAGAAGTTGATGATATTGGCAATACTTGAAATTATTCTGATAGTTTGTATTAATTAGTATATGGGTGATTCTAAATTCTCATTCGTCTGGCATGTCCCTTTGGGAGAATGACAGTTCATATTGTGAATAAATATCACTTTTCAAATGTTTTACGGAAAATTTATAGTGAATTAGTTATTTTTAATAGTTGTGGATTACTAATACGGAAATAATTACGACTTTTTTCTATATATTATTTATAAAATATCTTTGCGAAGTTTGTCCCTTGAATTTCTTATCATTCGTCTGGCAGTGCAAAAAAATGTTAAAATTATTAAAAATCAACATTCTGATGAAGTTACTATTAGTTGTAGTTGTTAATTAAACTAAACTAAATGTGATACTAATCGGGTTTTATTGAATTTTCTATTCTATTATCCAAAATTTTTCAATTTGTGATGGAGATTGTGTTGTGACCAGACAAATTCTCATTCGTCTGGCATACATTTTTTTAATAAATATTTTGTTTTTTTGGTCAATTTATGTACTTAATTTTTTTAGATTATTATTCTCTATAAGATAGAACTGAAGGATTTTTTAATTTAATGTTATTTCTCTATTTTTTAAACAAGAAATGCCAAATTCTCATTCGTCTATTTCTCATTCGTCTAGCACAGTACGCAGCGGTTTACTGCCAGTCGCCACAAGAGAGCAGAAGCATGCAGACAGAGCACAATGGCAATGGCCCAGCTGTTATATTTTTAGCATTACATCACTTTCCAATTTTATATTTTACAACCGCGTTTCTGCAAGAATTTAAACAATCTTTTGAATTTAGGCAATTTAGAAGATGCTTGCCCGTTGTACGTCGGCCTTTTTTGTAAAAAGTGTCTGTCTTTAGAGAAAAAGTGGTTGAAAAATTTTTGTTTACCTATTTTACGTCATTTAAATAAGTCAGTGTAGTATTTTGTCGGGCGATAATAATTGTAACCTACAAATTTCACAGACCGATAAATGCTGATAAATAAACAAATGGAAATTTTATCTGAATAATGTTTATCCCACTAAAATCAAAGTAGTTCTTTATTATTAGACACTTGAACTAAGTAATTCCAAATCTGTGATTTGTGAAATTGTGCTTATAAATACAAATAGACCATTCATAATTTATTATAAACAAATTATTATTAATGAAATAATAACAAAAATTAATTAACAGGTCTACCCACTTTAGACGCGCTAAAAAAAGGCTATTTTTGTAAATTGTTTTGAGGTTTAAATAATAAATATTGACATGTGAGGTTTTACACATAAATAAATACACTCTCGAAAAAAACTGTTTTAATTTTTTTAAATATTTTTTTTTATTTAAAAATAATTGTCGAAAAATAAAAAAAAAAGTGTGTTGATGAAATTTTTGACATGGATGGTCTGAATCAAAAAATTCAAGCGGTATTAGATTTAGCACGTTAATAGCTATAGCGCATATCATACGATTTTTGTTTTTTGCAAAATTGACAAAATGGTGGTCATTTTTCGAAAAACATTTTAAAAAAATGTTGTTTTTTCACCATTTTGGGCCTTAAAAACATATTTAAAATCAAATTTTTTAAAATCCCTTGATATGCGCTATAGCTATCAACCTCCTGAATCTAAAACCGTTTGAATTTTTTGTTTTTGACCATCCATGCTAAAAATGTCATCAACGTAACACTTTTTTGAAAATTTTTCAATAATTATTTTTAAATAAAAAAAATATATTTAAAAAAATTGAAATAGTTTTTTTCTTACATTTCGAGGATGTGTTTATTTATGTGCAAAACTTCAAATGTAATTATTTACAATTTAAACTTGAAAAAAATTTATTAAAAATAGCCTTTTTTATAGCATCGAAAGTGGGTAGACCCCTTAAATCGATTACTTTTATGGATCCTCGTAAAGTTTGTTACTCAGGGGTTTTCGGGGTCGCTGATTGCGAATCCAATGTCATTTTTTTTAAATTAACCATTTCTTTTATAATTTGTTTAAACAATTTAATTATGTTTTTCAGTTTTACCATATTTACAATTCTTAGATCTGTAAATTCATCCATTATTTTTTATGTTAATTTGAATTTTCTTGATACGATTTTAATTTTCTGGATAAATTGTTTATAAATATACATAACTTTTGTAATTTTTAATATTTTGACTGGCCACTTACGGATCTCTTTGTTAGTACCATTAACTTAAAGTTAAAATACTTTTCAGACCTTAAATGAGAAAAAAATGTTGTGTCCAAATTTTCTTGATTTTCGTCCTTCGTTTGTAGAATCACCCATATGGGTCAGAATTTCTCAAACGGATCACCTAAAACTAAAAAATTTTCTTTTTGAACCAAAATAGTTTTTTTTGACGCTTAATATGGCTAAGAAGAATCCCTGAAAATTTTAAGCCAAAAAAAAGTTTTTTGTAAAAGTTATTAACAATTGAATTTTTTAGTACTGCTAAATTAAAAAAATTTTTTTTTCGAGTTCCAGTTGACGGATTTTAAAATTAAAATATGGGTTTTTTTCTTCTTGAATTGCACTATTTGAATATATTTTTTTGTTTTTAAATTTTTTTATTTTTTATAATTTTTTATATAATTTGTTTATAAAATGTTAATAAACAAATATGTTCTTCACGTCCTAACAAAAAAATTAAAATTGTATTTTATTCCTTAAATGTCTCCGAGTGTAAAACCGTTTTGAAAAAAAATGAGCCTCAATTAAAAAATAAGTTATTAATTAAAAACTGCTGTTGTGTATAGCTTTACATGACGTTAAACTCGCCCCGCGAACATTGGCATTTTTTACACTTTACTGTTTAAAATTGTCTGGAACCTACAAATTTTATCGGATTTTGGTGGTCTTGGTCTTAAATTAAAGGGGATAAAATTTCTAAGAGATCCAACTAAACCAATTTTTGAATTTTAAATTGTTTATTATTTGTCTAGCATAACCACCAAACAAATAATAATTTATAATACAATTTATTCAAATTGTTGCAAACAATCTTAATTAACAAATAGATAACTTTGGTTTTTTTTTATAAACAAATTTTTTTTTGCAGACAAATTTGTATTTATTCAAGTAATGTGTGTCAATTGTGGTAAAAAATTATTTTTAATTTAATAATTATTAATGTTATTGACAATTATTATGAATAATAATCAAGTTTCTTTGACCTTTGTTAATATTTTAGGCATTTTTTTAAACAAAAAATGTTTATATCATATGTACATTCTTTTAAAAAACTTAAAAAATTTATTAGCACAAATAATTACATTTGTTTTAAAAAAAATAATTTACTTTTTAAACAAATAAATGGCTTATTTCTGCAAAACTAATTTTTTTCTTTCTTATTTTAACGAGTTTAAAGTCATGTAAAGCTCTACTCACGGAGAAAAAAAGCTATTTCAGCTAAGTTTTAGCTACCTTAGCTAACCTTAATTGCTATTATATGGATAGCAATTATTGTTAACTAATGCAGCTAAAATAGCTAACTTTTTTGCTAAAACATGCTAGACTAATTTAAATTGATTTCAATCGTTTGCAATGAAAAATAAAAAAAAATAAACATGATTTTTTCTAAAAAAATATTCGAAATTGTTAACTTTAAGTAAAAAAAAATTATAAACAATTTAAAAAAAATTCAAAAATTGGTTTAGAGGGATCTTTTAGAAATTTTATCGCCTTCAATTGACATTTTATAAACAAATAATATAAAAAAATTATTAAAAATAATAAAATTTAAAAACAAAATATGTATACATTCGAATAGTATAAAGGTACCGTCCCATGACGGCGTAAAAGCGTCGGCGTAAAGCAGAAATCGTGCGATAGAAAGAGATGAACAGATATCACGTTCTCACTCACTCACATGGTTTACGCTTTACGCCGACGCTTTCACGCCATCATAGGACGGTACCTTGATTTATAGTATAATTCTTGAATTGCAATTCAAGACGAAAAAAACCCATATTTTAAATTTTAAATCAGTCAACTGAAACTAGAGAAAAAAATTTGTTAATTTAGCAGTATTAAAAAATTCAAATGTTAAAAACTTTTACAAAAACTTTTTCTGTCTTAATATTTTCAGGGATTCTTCTTAACCATATTATGAGTAAAAAAGAATATTTTCGTTCAATAAGAAAATTTTTTAGTTTTAGGTGATCCTTTTTAAAAATTCGGACAAATATTTTTTTAAGATAAGAAAAAAAATTGAAAAAGTCGCATTTTT
The DNA here is from genome assembly GCA_032872505.1 of Leptopilina syphax. NCBI lineage: Eukaryota > Metazoa > Arthropoda > Insecta > Hymenoptera > Figitidae > Leptopilina > Leptopilina syphax. The sequence continues at coordinate 865,993 of CM065471.1, forward strand.
TTGTTAGAAAAAGTCGAAAAAATATTTTAAAAAGTCGCATTTTTCGAGATATCCAAGGCCTGAATTTGCATTATGTCTATATATATTTTAGTACAGCCGGGTGATAAAAAAACATTCCCGGAATGCATTTTGAAAAATATTTATTTTTTAACTAATTATAAACAATTAAACTTTAAAGCACTGTTTTAAAGAATGTATTATTGCTTCGTTGTTTTTTTTATGAAATTTAAAAAAATTTGGTAGAGGTGTACAGAAATAGTGCTTCTATTAAGAACAATATAATTTAAAAAAATTCATAATTATTTATGTAAAATGAATTATTAATTAATTAAACAATTAAAGTTCTAAGTGACTTCAGGACCAGTTACGAAAATAATTCAAAAATTACCAAAATCTATTTTTTCTACACTTTAATTTAAAAAAAAACATTTAATACTTTTAAAAATTGAGCAAATGACATAATTTTAAAGAGCGGCGTGCAAGCATTCGAACTGCTGCGGCCGGTACAGTTGGGTAAAATGACAATATTTGGTTCAAATTGACTTCTAGACCGCAATTTTGAACCAAATTAAAAATCTTTCCTCTAACGCAAAACTAAATTCTAAAAAGATTTGTGAGTTAATTTTTTACTTTTTTGTTTGATAAATTTTTAATGTTTATGCAAAGTACTCATAAGAAAAATAATTTTTTACACTTTTCAATGAGTTCTTTTGAATTACTTTTACTCAAAAAAATTGTTGCATACTTAATATTGTATACATTTAATGTCTGGCGGTATGTAAGTAGAAAAAAAAATTTACCTTTAAAAATTATTGTAAACAATTCATGTTTAAAAATAAATTTCTTTTTTATAAATTTGCTTTTGATTATTGTAATTAAACTTTATTTTTATTCATCTGATTAATTCGAAAATATAGATTTTTCCCTAATGTCCGAAAAATGTGTGAAAATGTCGGAAAATCAGGAAAAGTCAAAATAATAAAAATAATCTACTGATGTTATTTCAGAACTGACAGAAGTAATTCAAATTCATTTCTAAATTATTTTTAGTATACACGCAGAGAAATGTGTTACGAATGCATGGATTTCTTGCAACTTACGCATGGTGGTGTGTATGCGCTTTTGGTACGGTTTCTTAAGGAGGGTATAGTTATTTCGATGAAAAAACGCATGTTTTAAAAAATTTTTTTTTGACGATACGCAGAAAGTTAATTTATTTTATCGCTTTGCATATACACTGAGAAAAAAATGCTATTGAATCTATAGCACGTTCATTCACATACGTTCAATAGCAGATGTCATTAACTTGATGCGATATGTAGTTCATTTTATAGCATCGCTATTGAATCACAGAAGTCATTTTTTGATTTAAAAGCAGTGCTGTAAAGTAGACTACATATCACATCAAGTTAAGAACATCTGCTTTTGAACGTATGTGAATATGCGTGTTATAGATTCAATAGCATTTTTTTCTCAGTGTAATATTGCAACATTTAAAAAATATTTTTCTAAATTTTAATTTTAAAATATTAAGAATTAAACTAGAAAATAAGATTATCCTCAGGCGCCTCCAAAAATTTGCGGTATGCACTCTAACTCACAACAAAATTATCTAAATGAAAAAAATCTAAGTGTATTTGTTAAAGGAAATGTTTCTTGAGATAACATAAGGAGTCTTTATTTTTTTATTAAAAAATTACCAATTTTACAATAACAAATTAATATATTTTTTATAGCAAAAATCGACTTTTTGGCTTTCAAATGCTACGGAAAATCGAAAAGTAACAAAAAAAAATCCCTTCCGGTATTACCTCAAAAATCATCTCTTTTAACAAATGCACTTTGATTTTTTTGTTTTAGATGATTCTGTTGCGAGTTAGAGTGTACACCGCAAATAATTTTTTTTTTTAAGACGCCTGAAGAAAATTTCATCGTCTTGCTCAATTTTTAATGTTTTTAAATTAAAATTTAGAAAAATATTGTTCAAATGTTGCAATGTTATATGCAAAGTGATAAAATAAATGAACTTTCTGCGTATCTCTAAAAAAAATATGCGTTTTTTTACCGAATTAACTATACCCCCCACCCCCCTTAATTGACGAGAAAGTTAAAAAATTACGAAAAAATCTAGAAGTCTTTATATTCAAATAAGTTTTTTAGTTGTAATAAAAACTTAATTTTCCAGATCGCCGGCCGGAATTTGAATTAAAATGTGAAAAAAATTAGCTATCCACAAGAACAGACCATTTGATAAATATTATCCCGTGCCAACGAAGGGGGTTTACCACGGGTTTAACCACCCTAATATATACTTAGTAAATATTGTACTAAATTATTTAAAAAAATGTACAGCTATTTTTAAAAGAAATATATCTTGATAGCGTGAAGATTAATAAAGATAACTTATACTTATAAAAATTATTATTATAGAGTTTTTGCAAATCATTAATTAAGAATCTGAGATTATTTTTAAATTATATTAAATATTTGTAATTTTATCTTCTTTATACAACTTTTTAAAAATAATTTGTTTCCAAAATTGTTTTTGCTCTTACATTTTTTTAATATTTTGCTCTAACTCAATTTTCACGTTAATATTTTTAAATAAAATTTTTCAAGAAAAAATAATGATCTTACGAAAAGTCAGAAAAAACATGAAATATACATTAAAAATAAATAATGTAATAGAAAAAATAAATTAAATGTAATATATAACAAAATGTCTTTTGTCTTTAGAAGTCAATGTCAAAATAACAATTATTATCAAAATAATTTATACAATGAATTATAGTGATTCGAAAATGTTAAAAACTAAGCCTGAAAACCAACAATTAATCATTTTTATGAACTCTGCCCAACATAATTAAAAAATATGGTTTAGAGCAAGAACACTCAAAATATTCATATTTTCAAATAAAATATTAACAAGAAATGAAAAATTAAAAGTTTTCTTATTATTAGCTTAGAAAAAATGGACTTAAACTATACAGATATTTAAAAATCCTCAAAATTAAACTTTACACAATAAAGTATAATGTTAAATCATAAATCCATAAATTCTTGAATGCGCGATTCTCATCAATTTACTTTTAAATAAAAAATATTAAATTTATGTTGAAGAAAGTTTATCTTTTTATCTTTTTAAACTAATAGTTCCATTATTCAATGCAACATTTATACCAAGAATTAAATTTACATACTCAAAAAAAAATTTGAATAATTAACATTCAAATCATTTTAAGTTATATTTAAAAAAAAAATAAAAATAGCTTGTTAATTTCATTCCCCCATTTAACTTCACAATTATACTTATAAGTAAACAAAATTGTACAAATTTTTTTAACAAAAAAAAATTTAATTATAATGTAAATATAAGTAAATATATGTACATATAAATATTTAAATGACAAAAATAAAAGATTTTTGCATATGTTTGATAGGTTTGTTATAAATCGTTAAATCAAATGAAATTAAAAGAAAAGTAAACAAATATTTATCCAAACACACACAAAGTAATATAACCGAACGAAAAAACACTTACCTGTAAATGAATTATGTAAATATAATGAATTAAAGAGTACTAAAACAAGCAATGACTTATAATTTATCCTAACCTGATGTAACATACAAAGCAAGCCAAAAACAAAAGTACAAAATTAGGAATCACGTACAACTTCTGAGTACTCCAACTTAATAAAAATGAATATTTCTAATAGCTCTTGTCTTTAAAATACTGACTATTATTTATATACATATATTATTCAGTAAATACACAGTTTATCAACACTTTCCTCATCGCTTTAGAATATAAATAAAGACATTAATCACTATACATATACCATACATATTGTCAACCTCCTAGAATAAAGGCCGTCTCACAAAACACTCACGACGAACACATGAGATCAAACACGTCTCGAACGTCGTTCACAAACGCAAAACATAAGGGTGCAATCCCATCTTCATTCATCCGAATGAAATGAAAAGAACAACAATATTAAGCTGCGGTTACACCTCTACAGGCTGCCTGCCTGCGCAGGCAGGAGCTACGAGAGTAAGGGAGAAGTTTGAAGTCACTGACTCTCTTACTCTTGTACGTTACCATGACAACCTGCAGGCAGGCAGGCTGCGTGCAGAGGTGTAACCGCAGCCTTAGGGTAGAGTCCCATGGTAGCGTTTTGCATTGCGTTTTGTAACTAGGCCATGAGTGCAAATAAAGCAAACATATATTTGTATCTCTCTCACACTCATGGCCTAGTTGGTTACAAAACGCAACGCAAAACGCTATCATGGGACTCCAGCCTTAGGGTGGAGTCCCATGACAACGTTTTGCGTTGCGTCGTAATGGGAGAGAAAAAGACGCAGATATACGTTTGCTACATTCTCTATCATTACAACGCAACGCAAAACGCTGCCATGGGACTGCGGCCTTAGGGATGGGTTTGACGCGTTAGGGAACATTCAAGATTACGGAAGCGCCTACGCGCCACGAGGTAAAGAAAGGAAACCTGTTTCTGCTAATGCTGCATCTACATGGTAAAGATAACGCGAGACGCAACGCAAAACGCGTTAGAAATACATGGTATTTTTGTGCGTTTCGCGTTGCGTCTTGCATTACCTATGCCATGTAGATGCAGCATAATGTCGTTTTAGGCTGAAGTCCCATGACAGCATTTTGCGTTGCGTTTTGTAACTAGGCCATGAGTGTGAGAGAGATACAGATATATGTTTGCTCTATTTGCACTCATGACCAAGTTATTGTGTGTTGACCTTTTTCCATTACTTTTTCATAACACATTTTATAACCTCAAAATATATAATTTTTTAAAGCACCTAATTTACTTCGTAATTAATATCTGTTATAAATAATATCTAAAACATATTTTCTTACATTAAAATTGTCAATTACAAATAATTTAATTAATTTTTATTTGTTATTTTAAATTTTTTATATAGTAATAATCATATAATCAAATCACCGAATCATCGAACGTGTTCCTATGTTTCAGAAGCTAAAACGACATTAGCAGAAACAGGTTTCCTTTCTTTAAGTTGAGTCCACAATAGCATTTTGAACGAAACGTAATCGTAACATAACAATAAACTTAGCATTGTTTCGTTACGATAACGTTCCATTCAAGGTGCTATTGTGGACTCAACCTGACCTCGTGGTGCGTAGGCGCTTCCGTAGTACGGAAGCTTCTACGCGACTCGTGTTGTCCTTAAGGGTCGTTCCAGAATGAGAAAAAACAAGGCAGAACGCAACGAAGACGCGACGCGTCCCAATGCTAAACAAATGGGAACGCGTCGCGTCTGCGTCCAGTTCATTTTGGCTCATTCTGGAACAACCCTAAGGGTCGTTCCAGAATGAAAAAAAAACAAGGCGGAACGCAACGAAGACGCGACGCGTCCCAATGCTAATCAAATGGGGACGCGTCGCGTCTTCGTTGCGTTTTGGCTCATTCTGGAACCAACCTAGAGGCCAACGCAGAATAGATCTTTAAGGCCGCAGTCCCATGGCAGCGTTTTGCGTTGCGTTGTAATGAGAGAGAATGCAGCAAACGTATATTTGCGTCTTTTTCTCTCCCATTACAAATAGAATTTTTCATAAACTATTTATCCGATTGGCTTCAAATTTAACACACATCTTAAGGGCCCTGAGAGGCAAATTTTTGGAGAATACCGAAAGAATTTGTTAACTTTTTTTCAAGTTATTAAATAATTAAAAAATAGCCATTTTTAGTGGTTTAAATTCATTTGCGAGTTAACAAATAAACCAATTTAAACATATGACCCGTCCATTTTACAGGTATTTCAGAGCTCTATAACTTTTAATCACAACTTTTTCACATATAATTTCATGGGAAAGAACAGTCATCAAAAAACAGTTTTTCGGCACCTTCAAAGATGTTTATAACGCGCAGCCTGTAAAATCTCGAGTGGAAAACATATACACATTTACACTACCACCCCACACTATATGAATCCACAGTCAGAAGTCAGGTATCAATTTTAGCACGAAAAAATACAGGGCGACTGGACTAGGTTTCTTTATTAGAAAAATAAAATTTTTTTTGGCTGGAGTTTGAGTGTAACTGACGTGTTTAGTTGTGAAGTTGACAAGGTGACGAGCCCAATGCTGAATACTTCCTAAAAATTATTTAAAGATTTACATGCAAACTTCGTAGTATTATTTACTATCCAATATTAAAATTAATTGTGTAAAGGTTTACATGTCCCACTTTATTGAATGTTTAGCCTGAAACTTTTCTAAAAATTAAAGTTATTTTTTCATGTAAATCTATTATAGACGAAAATTCAGCAAACCATGTTCCTGCGAAGAAAGTAAGTAATTAAAAATAATTTCACACTTTTAATTAGCAGGACTAAAAATTTACTTAAAAGTGTACTTAATCTTGCAATCATCAGCAAACAAAAATAGGTGATGAGAATGTTATCCTTAAAGTCGTAGTAACTTTAAGAAAAAAAGTTTTATAAAACATATAATAGGAAAAAGGATGAAGAACGCAAGTAATGCACAATCTCCGCGGACGACCTCGAGCTATTTGCGCGCAACAATCCACGGAGCGCGAAGCGCGACGACCAATATTTCGCGCGCCCCGAGGCGCGCTGAAACTTGCGAGCCCTCCGCGCGAAGCGCGGATGAGAATGTGTCCGCCCGGAGGGCGGGCAGATTTTTTATTTAATGTATGTAACATGCAATTTTAAATTCTTTTTTATTACGAGCTTTAACTGAGAAAAACATATAAAAACTGAAAAGCATGAAAATTTTTTTTAAGCCACTCAAATTTTTTAAAATAACAAAAATAATTTGTGTAAACAATTTTTAATTTTTGGATATAAGGAAGTTATTTTCATAGTTACATATTCTTACAATTTCTTAATATAAATGTTTTAGAAATCACGATAAAATGTAAATTAGTATCTTGATTCTATCAAAAGTTAAAGATATTAATAATTTGTTTAAATAATTTTAAAAATTATCATTAGCAAGCCACACTTTTGAGTTTAGTTCATTTAAATAGAAAAATTTTCAGGAATAAAAGAATCGAAATTTTAATTTTTTAAAAATAAAAGTTAACAAAAAACATAATTAATTTGTTTAAACAATTGTTAAATACTTACACAATATCTTTTATTTTTGTGTTTAATTATTTCCTGCGTAAAATGTTAAAAAATGTAAAAAAAATTTCTTGGTTAATGTTGAAAAAAAGTTACAATTAACAATAAAAAATTGTTTAAACATTTTTAAAATTTATCAAATTAATACTGAATGTTTAGATGTTAATTACCCATTAAATTTCGGGTAAAAACTCGAAGAAATATACTACAAATTGAATTTTTTCAATCATGTTCTTTTTTTCCAAAAGTTAATTAATTAGCGTATTGTTTATTTAATAAAAGTGTAATTATATAAAAATTTTACTTCAGGAATACTAAAATATGATTTCTAATGTACTTAAAAAATTTTCAAATGTTAAAAACTTTATTTTATAGCAACATATCGATTTTTTCATACTTTGTTATAAACAAATAAATATAAATACACAAAAATTAAAAAATCGGCCTGGAGGAATCGATAGAGAATTTAGTAACGAAGATTTAAAAAAAAATTGCATAATTTGAATGAAAATTGTGACCCCTAGACTGATTTTGCCACAAAAAGTACATTTGGCCCCACTGTGCGTCGGGCCAACCGAGGCCCAGAGTTCGGCCAACCAAGAAAGTTTAAGTCGGTTAAACTGCATTTATATTGTTTAATTAATATTATGCAACAAATCACATTTAAAATTTTGCTACATAAATTCTTATAGTGCCCTGTAAAAAAAAGTATTGGGAGGTACGGGATTCCGCATTGCAAGTGCCAACCTGCCAATGCGGTATTCGCGAATTACCGCATTGGGTGTCGTGGTGAATACGGAAATCAAGGGGTCCCAATGCGGTGCAAGTTTTAAGCTTTAAAAAAACGAAAATACGTGACAGGAGGAAATAATTAGTGTCAGTGCAGAAATATGCTAGTTAAAGGAATGAGAAAATAATTATAGTGAGTGTAAAAATGAAATTTTAAGAAAAAAAGATAAGTTGAACTGTCAATGCGCCACAGCAAAAGCAACTTTGACTGGTTTGAATGACGTGAAATAGGTAAACAAAAATTTTCTAACACATTTGTCTCCGTACACAGACACTTTTCACTAAATCTGCCAACGTACAATTGGTAAGCATCTTCTAAATTACAATAATCGAAAATATTGTTTAGATTCATGCAGAAACGTGGTTATAAAATAAAAAATTGGAAAGTAATGTAATGCAAATCATATGTCAGCTGGGCCACTGTGTTCGCTCGATTCGCTCTGCTTGCTTCTGCCCTCTACTGGCGACTTGCACTATGTACCGATTGCGTACCACATTGAAAGCAGCCTACGCTGCATTGGACTCATATTTGACAGTTCAACTTACCTTTTTTTCTTAAAGTTTCATTTTTACACTCACTATTATTATTTTCTCATTCCTTTAACTCGCATATTTCTGCACTGACACTAATTATTTCCTTCTGTCACGTATTTTCGTTTTTTTAAAGCTTAAAACTTGCACCGCATTGGGACCCCTTGATTTCCGTATTCACCACGACACTCAATGCGGTAATTCGCGAATACCGCATTGGCAGGTTGGCACTTGCAATACGGAATCCCGTACCTCCCAATACTTTTTTTTTAAGTTAAGTCTCCAATGTGAGAGAAGGTGCGCATCGATGTTCATAGCTATAGATATACCACAGCATACTTTAGTATACCTATAGCTATGAACATCGATGCGCACCTTGTCTTATTGGAGACTCAACTTTACAGGGTGGTGCTGCATTCTACTGATCAAGTCTGGCTGTGAGGATCCCCATTAGGCTGCGGTTACACCTCAGCAGGCAGCTGCCTGCCTGCAGGTTGGCATGGTAACGTACAAGAGTAAGAGAGTCAGTGACTTCAAACTTCTCCCTTACTCCCGTTGCTCCTGCCTGCGCAGGCAGGCAGCCTGCAGAGAAGTAACCGCAGCCTTACAATCCTCTTGCGCAGTCTATTCTTATATGTCTAAGTGGACCACAGATAAATCGTCTCAATTTCGATGCGCAGCAAAACAAAAATATATGTACGCGCATCGTCATGGAAGTCGAAACGGTTTTTAGTATAGCTATTTTAAAATTAGACTCTAAACAATTTATATTATTTAAATTAAATAATTCTTCTTTTTAGATTAATATACATTAATTATGAAACGTAATTACTTAAAATTATTAAATAATTATATTGATAATAAATTATATGCCATCGAAGATCCGCCCTATTGAATTTACAAAAAAAATATTATTCATAGTAATCAGCGCCCTCAAAATGGCTTGGGTGAAAACAAGAATAAATTTATTAATTAATTATAATTTATTATTTACTATATAGAAGTTCCGCCATTTTGAATTTACAAAAAATAATATTATTCATAGTAATCAGCGCCCCCAAAATGGTTTGAGTGAAAAAGAGAATAAATTTTTTAATGAATTATAATTTATTATATGCAATATAGAAGATCCGCCATTTTGAATTGACAAAAAAAATATTATTCATAGTAATCAGCGCCCCCAAAATAGCTTGGGTGATAAAAAGAATAAATTTTTTAATTAATTATAATGTATTATGTGTTATATAGAAGATCTGCCATTTTGAATTTATAAAAAATAATATTATTCATAGTAATCAGCGCCCTCAAAATGGCTTGGGTGAAAACAAGAATAAATTTATTAATTAATTATAATTTATTATATGCTATATAGAAGTTCCGCCATTTTGAATTTATAAAAAATAATATTATTCATAGTAATCAGCGCCCTCAAAATGGCTTGGGTGAAAACAAGAATAAATTTATTAATTAATTATAATTTATTATATGCTATATAGAAGTTCCGCCATTTTGAATTTATAAAAAATAATATTATTCATAGTAATCAGCGCCCCCAACATGGCTTGTGTGATAAAAGAGTAAATTTATTAATTAATCATAAATTATTATATGCTATATAGAAGAAACGCCATTTTAAAGTGACAAAAAAAATATTATTCATAGTAATCAGCCCCCCCCAAAATGGTTTGTGTGAAAGAAAGAATAAATTTTTTAATAAATTATAATTTATTATATGCTATATAGAAGATCCGCCATTTTGAATTTACAAAAAAATAATATTATTCTTAGTAATCAGCCCCCTCAAAATGGCTAAGGTAAAAAAAGAATAAATTTATTAATTAATTATAATTTATTATATGCTATATAGAAGATCCGCTATTTTGAATTTACCAAAAAATATTATTAATAATAATCAGCCCCCTCAAAATGGCTAAGGTAAAAAAAGAATAAATTTATTAATTAATTATAATTTATTATATGCTATATAGAATATCCGCCATTTTGAATTTATAAAAAATAATATTATTCATAGTAATCAGCGCCCTCAAAATGGCTTGGGTGAAAACAAGAATAAATTTATTAATTAATTATAAGTTATTATATGCTATATAGAAGTTTAGCCATTTTGAATTTATAAAAAATAATATTATTTATAGTAATCAGCGCCCCCAACATGGCTTGTGTGATAAAAGAGTAAATTAATTAATTAATTATAAATTATTATATGCTATAGAGAAGTTCCGCCATTTTGAATTTACAAAAAAAAATATTATTCATAGTAATCAGGACCCAAAAATGGCTTTGTTAAAAAAAAGAATAAATTTATTAATTAATTATAATTTTTAATTTATTATATGCTATATAAAATATCCGCCAATTTGAATTTACAAAAAATAATAATATTATTTGCATTGAGCGCCATCTAAAAACCTTTTAGATACTTTTATTTTGATAGAAAATTGAAAAATTATTTGTCTGAAATATCTATTGAAACGATTGAGTAAAATGCCACTGAAAATGTGAAAAATAACAAGCAAACATTTTTATATTGTACAAAATAACAACTGGTTTCTTTTACATTGGATAATTTAACTTATTTATAGTTTTGTCCAAAATACCATCTTATCAAATATTTTTGTATGCAAATGATACCGACTCAAAAATTGGTATTTTACATTTGTTCAAAAGACATAAATAATTATGTTAATAACAAAAAGCATTAAGAAAATTAAAAAATCTTAAAAATATTTTTTTTACCTTCATTAATTTACAAAAATAATTTAAAAAAACCTATTAAAATAATGTTTGAATGTTTCTGATGTATGAAAAAAATATAACAATTTATTAAATTGTTTAAACAATTAATTGTTGTTATTTTTTTAAATCTGCACTTAGAGCTAGAAATTTCTAGTTTTTTTTACAATAATTGTGCAATTTGTCATGAGTAAAACATTTGCTAATGATAAAAGAAATAATTAATTAAACATTGTCTAAACAATTAATTGTTGTTACATTTTTCATAAATTGTACTTGGGGGTTAGAAATTTCTAGTTTTTTCTGCATTGTGCATTTTTTTGTAACTGCCACATTTAGGTATCAAAGAAAAACAAAAAATTAAATATTTAAACATTGTTTAAACCATTTATTCTATTAATTTTTAATTTACTGTACTTAAAACTATAAATTCCTAATTTTTTCTTAATTGTGACATTTTTATGTAACTTAAACACTTAAGTATATTAGAAAAACTAAAAATTTATTATTTAACCATTGTTTAAACAATTTATTAACATTTATTTTATTTTATTTTTTTTTATTTAATTTTTCAGTTGTTTGTATTTAGAATGTTACAAACGAGAATTTATTGTTTTAAATATTGAGCTTTTGAGGTGGCTCTAAATTCTTATTTGGGGAGGCTCCAAGCTGCCAAGGTCTGAAGGACTTTGTTTAATTTGCGGGACCGTTATCCTACTTTTAAAAGAAACCTGCGATGCTTCGTTAAGTTAGTTTTAATTGTCTGGACTCTATTTCAGGAGTTTTAAAAAAAAAAAAAAAACAGATTTGGCACTTTACATTATAAAGTTTATTTTAACAAGATTTTAAGAAATTTACAAACTTGCACATGTTTGAAAGAAAATTAAAGTTGAAAGTAACATTAAATCATTGAAACGATACAGACTTACCGCTAAAATCCTTAATCCTACCGACAGGGCATAATTTCTCTTCTGCCGCACAGGTACTAACTGGCCGGTCGAGAAACAGGGATCCTCCATCGGGCAAAAATTCTTTTGCTTTTGTTTTCACGGAAAATCGCGACGTCTGATTCGCGCAATTTTCTGTTGTTTGCGAGATTGCACTTGTGGTGAGTGGACGCGGGAAATATCTATGCAACCGGCCGTCTCACACAACTGTGTAAAACTCACTGCGGATCTACCTTTTATCGAATTAGTCCGGGCAATATTTTTTTTTTTTTTTTAATTGTTTATACTCCTGCCCTATTGGCCTTATTGGGGACTCTTGTCGAAGTGGGTAACACTTCGACAAGAGTCCCCGAGAAATACTTTTTTGGATTAAGCATAACCATTCTACTTTAGAAATTTTCTATATATTAACCTAATTTTGCGTCTACAGCCGACTTTATTAGGAGTACTCGCATTACGCCTGGACCACCCGTCAATGGGTTTTCTCGCCAGAGAAGAGGGAAACTGTAGAAAACCTCTCTGAGTACAACCGGTTTATCGACAGTCGAGTTCTAATGGTGTGTACCGGACAATAATCGACGGGGCACACATCATTATACCTCGACGTCAAACCTCCCGCTCAGATTGTCTCACGTGCCGGAAAAATACCAAGCCAAGTGGGCGCGAACCAAGGGTACTTATACCCTTGGTCCTTAAACGACCACCAACGCCAGGCACTTATCCGACTGAGCCAATCTGTCGGTTTAGTCCGGGCAATATCTATGCAACCGATAATTCGATAATTGGTTTTGATCGCGCTCGTGGGCCACCGATATTTGAGACGGAGGCGGGCAATATCTATGCAACCGGCCGGTTATAAATAACAAGGTTCTAGAATTATTAATTATATTAATAATTTCAAAATCTCTCCAAAATCAGCCCGCACTGGACTCCACCGGCTCAGAGAATTTGAAAATTTTAACGTCTGCCCTAATTCATGCAAATCGGGTTCCGGGTCGCGGACGGGCTTTTTGTCGCGAAATTTCTCTGTCCCAAAACACTTGCTAGGTTAGACCCAGCAGAGGTGTCTTCAAGAAGAAGCGAGAATTCGTACTGCGATGATTGAAATTTTGCGACAAGCCTTTAACCCTTGCCTTTGGTGCAAAGCGGGGAAGATTTTTAGGAGTAGGAGTAAGTAGTAGTTGACTGCGCCGGCACAATTATTAATGACTATTTTATTATATTTATTATTTAGTAGAAGGAGAAAAGAAATAATAATTTCTTTTGTCCTTCTAACTATTTTTATAAGCATTTCTTAGCTAAAGGCATTTTCTCGGTAAGATATTTGACGTTATCAGGGTGTCAAATATCCTCAAGCATAGCGTCGCTGCGTTGCGATGCTTTTATATGCTTGGGTTGATTTGAAATTAAATTTATTCTACATGGTTGTCAATTAACTTACTTTTTAAAAGACTAGTATTCTAACATAGAAAAAACTAGATATTTCTAGCCCTAAATACACTTTATGAGAAAAATAACAATTAATTGTTTTAAACAATGTTTAATTAATTTATTTTTTATTTTTTATCATTACCAGATGTTTTAATCTTGACAAATTGCACAATTATTGAGAAAAAACTAGAAATTTGTAGCCCTAAGTACAGATTAAAAAAAAATAACAACAATTAATTGTTTAAATAATTTAATAAATTCATACTTTTTTCATACATCAAAAACATTCAAACATTATTTTAATAGGTTTTTTTAAATTATTTTTGTTAATTAATAAAGCTAAAAAAATATTTTTAAGATTTTATGATTTTTTTAATGCTTATTGTTATTAACATAATTATTTATGTCTTTTTAACAAATGTAAAATACCAATTTTTTCTTTTTGATAATACTTGGGCAGTAAATAAGGAACAATATTTAATTTTGAAAAATAAAATAACAGATCGAGAAGTTGCATTTATTTTCATTTGTTTAAATAAATTGTTTATAATTTTATCAAATTACGTTAAATTTTAAAATGAAAAATGTTAATCAAAAATCGTGTTATTTTTATTTTTTTATTGTTTATACTCCTGCCCTATTGGCCTTACGCACTTCGACAAGAGTCCCCGAGAAATACTTTTTTTGGATTAGGCATAACCATTCTACTTTAGAAATTTTCTATATATTAACCTAATTTGCGTCTACAGCCGACTTTATTAGGAGTACTCGCATTACGCCTGGACCACCCGTCAATGGGTTTTCTCGCTAGAGAAGAGGGAAACTGTAGAAAACCTCTCTGAGTATAACCGGTTTATCGACAGTCGAGTTCTAATGGTGTGTACCGGACAATAATCGACGGTGCACATCATTATACCTCGACGTCAAACCTCCCGCTCAGATTGTCTCACGTGCCGGAAAAATACAAAGCCAAGCGGGCGCGAACCAAGGGTACTTATACCCTTCGTCCTTAAACGACCACCAACGCCAGGCATCTATCCGACTGAGCCAATCTGTCGGTGTTATTTTTATTTAATCGTACCAAAAATCATTAAATTTTACCTATTACTTTATTAGAAAAAAAAACTTTTCTAAAGTCATTCAAAAAAGTTTATTTAACAATAACTAGAATAAAAAATCGAATTTTGCAAAATTGTTCAACTTATATTTTTTATTTATTATTTCAAACAGAAAAACAAATAAATTTCATGAAAAAATATTGACCAACTGAAAATTAGTTGCCCACTTAACGAATTTTGACCCTATAAACTATAGAGTCGTAAAATTCTCTCTCTACATATTATCTTTAACTTTATATTCTACTCCGCGAATCGATGCTTTTTTATACAATAATAGACCAATGTTTTGTCATTGATTTCCTCTATTTCTCTAATTGCATTTATTTCTTCTAGATTAAGATGTCTTCGCTGTCTTCTTTCTTTATCAACAAAATAATGCCCTTGTTGCATTCCTTCTAGAATGTTGACTGGCTTCTCATTTATCAGTCGCTTTATTTCATTTTTTGTTGGCACAGAAACGTCATCTCTATTAATTGAATGCTCTACACATATTTTTCTATAAAAAATCAATTGACTACTTGTTCTGCACGACCATTCGGCCTAGTAACAGTGTCCTTTATCTTACAGCCAAAAATCTCAAAAGGATAAGTTGAATATCCCCACATTGGCCCATAAATTAGCAGTTGATTCCGGTGAATGTCCTGCAAAATGAAAATTAAATTACATATGTTTTGGTCCATAATGATTTTTCTGCCAGTGTTGTAAACTGCAATAAGAAAGCTCCAGCTAAAGTAAGATCATCTTGAGAGATTGATGAGTTCGACAAAATAGAAACTGCATCACACAGTAACGCTAAATGAGAATAATATGGCTCTTTTAGAATTCCGTCAAGGCAATAAAGACAATAGTATAAAAGCCAATTCCTTTATTTCCACTTACCTTTCCACTTACTGCAATTTTTGATTGATCTTATCTTCTTCAATAAATAAGTTTCCAATTTCTCCATATCGTAGTTCTCTAATACGTGTTCTTCATTAGAATCTTCTTGTGCAGATTCAAGTGAACTCTCTTCATCGAAGGAAAAGTCTTCTTCTTCTTGCGAATGATAATCTTCTTCCAATAAATCCATTGATAATATCTGAAAACACATATTAAAGTATAATAAATGTTTACATATACATCGTCGAATGTTTATTATTTTATTAGTTTTTATATAATACTACAACAAATTGTACAAAATTTCATGTTAAATATTAAGAATTAATTGTACGACTAAATGTTACTCTCCTTTCAAGCGACACCTAAAATTGAGGCAATATTTGAAACAATGCTAAAATATTGCAACTTGTTCCAGGTGCGAATTTAGGTTGGCCGCCAGAGTTTGAAGGTTGGCCTAACTTTGGCAACTACAAGTGTCCACGTTTGGCCCGACTTTGCAAGCCAACCATTACATGCAGAGTTTAACCAACCGTCGGATCAACTTTGGCGACAAAGGTTAGCACAACTCATAGAAACGTATTTTTAAAAAACTTTCATTTTTGGTTGGCTCGACGGTTGGCAAAACTCAAGAAAATCAGTATAATTGACTTATAGTTTTTTGGTCGACCGAACTCTGGCCTCGGTTGGGAAAACTTTGTCAAATTCAGTTAAATTGACTTATAATTTATGGGTTGGCCGAACTCTGGGCATTAACATTATTGGTCGGCCGAATTCGGGGCGCATTATATTATTCCCCAAATTTCAAATTCCTAATTTTCAAAACATCGAAATTCTTATCATCGAAAATTCATTTCGTATAATTTTCAGATTTAGAAACTTCATTCGAAATATTATGTTACATAAATTTCATTTATCGAAATTTTATTTGTCATAATGCTCATTTACTCGAATTATCAAGTAACATAAAACGCATTTATTCAAATTCTCATGTGACATAATCTTAAAATCTTCGAATTGTCATATTTCAGAAATTTTAATTTACAGAAATTTTATTTGTCATAATTTTTATTTATTCGAACAACCATTTAACATAAAATTTATTTGTCCGAAATTCCATTTGACATAATTTTTAAACATCCGAATTACTTTTTAACCTATAATGCAAGTCTCAGAAATTTCATTTGTCCTAAAATAACAATAGAGATGAGAAAAATATTTGAAAATTTCATTGCTATTTTAGGACAAATGAAATTTTCTATGACTTGCATTATCGGTTAAAAAGTAATTCATACGTTTGAAAATTATGTGAAATGAAATTTCGAACAAATTAATTTTATGTTAAGTGGTTATTCGAAAAAATGAAAATTATGATAAATAAAATCTCGAGAAATTAAATTTTTAAATATGAGATTTCGAAGAATTGAAGGTTATGTCACATAAGAATTCGAGTAAATGCGCTTTATGTCGATAAATGTAATTTATTTAACACCCAAATAGCACAAAAACTTCCAGGAAATATCCAGAAAGTTTCCCGTAGCAACTTCGGAAGTTACCTTCAGTAACTTCCAGGAAGTTTCGAAGATATACAACAATGTCCGCGGTTGGAAGCTTCCTATGGAAACTTCTTGGTAACTACCTGGAAACTTGAGTAGAATTTTTTTTTGAGTAGAATTTTCTTATGTGAATTTTTTTCTGCAAATTCACAATGGAAACTTCTCGGTAGCTGTCAAAGTAAGTTTCCTGGAAGTTACCAGGAAGTTTTCAAAAATTATTTAATTTTTTTTAGTGAAATTATTATTTAAAAAAGCTTAAAAAAATTTGAAATGTTCATATTTTGCATTGTTTTAAAATAAAAAAGTGGGTTTAATTTAAAAAAAAAATTTCCATGATGGTCCTTAATTTTAATAAAATTATAGTGTTCCTAACTTTTATAAAATTTTTTTTAAAAATTTCATGATTCTACCTAATGTACAGTATGATAGTACATTAGTACAGTATGACAGTATAACGTACACTATAAATATACACACTCTTTTCAGACACTTTGATAAAATAATAAAAAATACTGCAAAAACAAAATTATTAAAATCACTAAAAATACTTAGTATTTTACTTTTCTCTCTTTTTTAAATTGTTTAAATACGATCAATTATTTTGTATTTCAGCTTAATTATTCAGTACAAAATTCATTTATTGAATCAATAATTTTATCTTAATGATTTACTTTAGTCAAAACATTTTTCAGATTTTTTAATTGATTTTTTCAATGAATTTGTTTATAAAAGTGATTTATCAATAAAAATAAATGCAGTTGATTTAATCATTAATAATTCGACTGATTGAGATTTAGAGAGATAATTTGCATATTTTAATACTAAATATATACAATTTAACCCTTTCGTGCCCCCCAAGAAACCAGTGGATGGATTTTGATGAAACTTACCCCTTGGGGGTTTTTGGGGTCGCTGATTCCAAATCTGAAGTCAGATTTTCAAAATTCAAAATGGCGGATCCAATATGGCGGACTTTTTTTAATTGCTTATATTTGTTTAAAACTTACCACTTGGGGGTTCTTGGGGTCGCTGATTCCGAATCTGAGGTCAGATTTCCGAAATTCAAAATGGCTGATCCAATATGGCGGGACTTTTTTTTGGGTCAATATCAGCCAACTAACCAGCCAGCGCCACGGTGGTCACCAGTCAACAGTATGGTAAGTTTCAACTCGAGAGTGTCACCCCCATGCCTTAGAGTTATTTAAGGTTATGTCACAGCTGCTTGCTGCTTTTTGGACACAAACAGCTGATATATAATGAGAGTAAGGGAGTTCTTAACATTTAATTTTTTCTCATAGCCAGCACATTTTGTATTGGAGGTAATTACATTCATTTATTTAATTTCAATATTCTTTGTTACTTCATTTATTTATGTTTTATTGTATTCAAGTTAACATTTTTACCAAATTTTTCTTTAAATCATTCTCAATTTTTTTTACATTTTTATGTTAAGTTTATTATTTATCACTACGAGATACACTTTACAGAGTTTTTAACCTTTATTATTAACTCAAAATAATATTTCGATATACTTAAAAAATATTTGTATGTTTAAAACAATAAATTTTTTTTTGTCAATTAAAAATGTTTCGACTATCGTTTTAACTATGTATTTTCACATAATTACATCTTAAAATTTTTTAACAGGAAAATTTACTGACAGTGAGGTATAGGTTATTTATATATGTGACACGGACAGTTAAAAGGGACCTACGGTCCGAAAAAAAGATTTCGAAAAAAACGACTTTGAAGTTTACCAAGTTAGTTTTTTGCACTGTTTTTTGTCAAAGTACCTAACTTTGAAGTGAAATTGTGAGAAAACTAATGCAGCTAGAAAGCTGCGGTTTATTGCGTTGGAAAGAGCGGTTTATTTACTATAAGAACAGATAAAAAAGTGAAAATCGATTTTTTCGGATCGTAGGTCCCTTTTAACTGTCCGTGTCACATATAAACATTTTTGATATTCAAAGCGAGGGTAAAAAAAAATTAACATGAATTTCATTTATTTTAGTTTTCCTCATCATTAAATTGTGACGCCGTCAGATATAAGATCTAATAATTTATCAATTAAAGGACTTATTCATGAAATTCAAGTTTTAAAGTCGAAATGAAAATCGTGTTTAATTTAACATTTGAAACCAGCTTTGTGATATTTGTGTTTCAATTTCTTGGCAAATTAATGGTTTGATTTTTTTTATTTTCTATCCAAAAAAAAAACTCATTGCAAACATAATTTTTAACATATTTTTTTCCTTTCAGTAATGTGTTATGTTCAATTAAAGAGCATACAATGGGGATTTTTCAATACAGCAGGTTTCTTTTTAAATAGAATGGTATTTGAAGATGTTTTAAACACATTCTAAAATTGAGGTGAAATAAAATTTATTTTATTATTTATTATTTAAAAATTAAATAATTTTCATTATTACAATTTTATTATAAAAAAAATAAATAAATAACAGACAATTTTTGTTTTTTTTAATGAAAGGTTAAAAATAAACAACTAACATTTGATGTTAATTTTCAAAAATAAAAAAAAAATACAAAATACAAAATACAAAATAAAATAAAAAAAAAATAAATAAAAAAAAAAAATACAAAATACACATTTATTCTAGTTATTATTTGTTATTAATAAATATTATTATAGTTTATTATTATTCAGTCTCATTTTACTAAAACCTTATTAAGGCTTTACTAAGAAGAAATAATGTAATTGTTATTTTCATTTTATAAAAAGTTGTTAAAATTTTTTCAAAAAAATATTTTTTCTTTTGCATACAGGGATTAAATATCTGCTATGTAAGTTTTAAATTATCTACATTTCCATTTGAGACTGTATTTAAATTTTTTTATGAAAAGTTTCTAATCTTCAGAAATTTCAATTAAAAATAGAAAAAATTATATAATAACAAAAAATTATTTCAATTTCAAAGTATATACAATCAATAAACATTTGTTTTTTGTTCCTTTTTTTTTTTTTTTAATTCATTTATTTTATAAAGTGATTAATGAAAAAAATAATAAATCAATATATATATATTTTTTTTCAATTTTTATTAATTAAAATTTTAAATTTAAAACTGTTAATAAAAAAAAATTTTTAATTTTTGAAGTAAAAAAAATA
Organism: Leptopilina syphax; assembly: GCA_032872505.1. Taxonomy (NCBI): domain Eukaryota; kingdom Metazoa; phylum Arthropoda; class Insecta; order Hymenoptera; family Figitidae; genus Leptopilina; species Leptopilina syphax. Next base: position 886,265 of record CM065471.1, read on the forward strand.
CATTAAAAAATTTAATTCATTTATAAAATTAAATTATAATGTTAAAGTTAATTTATTAATATTATTATTTGTTAGATAAAATATTTTTGTTAGTCAACACAAACATCATATTTTCTTTTGTTTTATTCATACAACTCTTTGAAATATTAAAAATAATTTTTCATAACGCGGTGCAAAAAAGGGCACTTTTTTGCACCTTGTTATGAAAAATATCGTTCGTAACTAGTGCTAGCAGTTGCCAATTTTTGAACGAGCACTTTTTTTGGAACAAACTGTAGGCGAAGCTTCGCTTCGCCTACAGTTTGTTCCAAAAAAAATGCTCATTTAAAAATTGACAACTGCTCGCACTCGTTACGAAATATACTATATTAAACATAATTACCATTGTAAATTAATATTAACGAATATTCACTAATTTTTTATTTCATTACTTTAGAATTGGAATTTGGATACTTTGGAAGACGATGACGCGTCGGTGGAGACGTTTTGTATACAATATTTTTGACTTTAGTCATCCGGAAGCAACACTCTAGTCTCCCTTGGAATATTCAGCAGAAGAAGAAATTAATTTTAAATTACGCAAAGAGTTTTACGTTCATCTTGCTGCTTAAATTGCTTATTAATGAACTTTTTGACGACAATAAGGACCTGGATATTTTATTATGTTACCGGTCACCGTGTGAAGGGAAGGGCACTTTGAGATTTAAAGGCTCAGAAGCAGACCGAATTTAGAGGTTAGCTTTTCTGTCAAAACAAATGCGTCAAGTCGATGTGGAATTTAGACACACAAACGTAAACAAACTTGAAGGTTAGAATGGTTTGTTCACATTTCTGGGGTTGGAAATGTGCATTTACACAGAATTAATTAATAAATCTGTAAATGGATGTTGGTTAATGGTTCACTTATTAGAGAAGTTCAAAATTAAGCAAAGTCTGGAAGTTAATAATTAATTGTTATTAATCATAAAATTCAGGAAAAGTTTACAAATAAAGTTGTGTACTGTAGTGGGAAGGAAGAGAGTTACACAATAGTCATACTGCTGTCGTCTTGAGAAATTGCCTCCTGCACAGAGCTCAGAACAGGAAAAATTCCCGCAAAGTTCTGTCAAAGGTGGTAGTTTTTCTCAGTGACGTCAGACCCATTAACCCCAAAAGCCATCGTCCCGTTCGACCACCTCACGCATTAAGCAGAGCAAGGAATTTCTTCCCGTAGTGCTATAATCAGTGTGGTAGTAAATTGGGGTTAAATAGCTTGTGGGTGTAAGGGTTTCGTCGAGAGCTTGCCTCCTGCACAGAGCTCAGAACAGGAAAAAAATTCCCGCAAAGCACTGTCAAAAGTGGCAACTCTCAGTGACGTATGATTGTGCGTAACTCTCGTACGGGGTGAAATGAGTACTATAGTACCGACTCACGCGCAAAATCAGGAAATAAATCCCGTATTGCCAGTGTGTACGGTAATAGTGCAAGAGCTGGTGTAGTAGTGTAGGTAAAAGAAAAAGGGACAACAGTTTTAAGTTAGTCTTTCAAAATTTTATTTAAAATTTGATTTAGGAGGAGACTACGGAAGTAGTTCCGTTACAAGGGTTGGCGGCGAAGTGACTCTCTGACTGGGCATTTTCGTCGCCTTTTATACCCAATAACTCTATGCATAAAAAATCTGCCTCTCGGAAGGGGAAGATTTTTTTATACATGTAAGAGGGATAACAAGAGACAAACTTGCTAGTCAGCTTACAAATAACTAAAACTTAATATTAAAATATAAAATAAACTTAATTAAACTTAAAAATCTAATTTTACATTCATTTTACCCTAATTGAGACATAATAATGCATATAATTTGCATAACGTTGTTTAATTATATTATAAATAAAAGAATATATTTATCTCTTTATTTAATTTGTTATTGATTTATTGATTATTTAATTAATACTAATTTATTTATTAATTAAACAATTAAACAATAATCAAAATTAATACTCAAGACAATATAAACGTATTAATAATAAAATTATTATTTTTAAACATTAAAAGAATTATTTCTTCAAGGAAAAATAATTAACATTAAAATGTTAAAAAATGAACAGCAATTCAATAAAACATAATAGTGTTGATAATATTAACAGTATTAATAATAACAACACCAATGTAACAATAATTATAATAATTGGAATAATAATATTTATACTTAATCAGTCAGATATTGTTAAACTAATTCTTAGTAAAACAATATAAGTATAAGTATCAATGATTATCAAATCATTATTACAATATATGCTGTTAATTTTCTAAATTGTTAAAACGAATTTTAACTCGAAGTATATATATATATATATATATATATATATATATATATATCAGTTGGGATGATTAGAAACTAGAGGTTAATCAAAACAGAAGTTATAAAGTTATAAAGAAGAAATTAAGGTGTTTGAAGAAAACGCTAAAACAAATATCGCCTTGAAATGTTATGTATCGTTATAAGATCCGACGACTCATACATACAAAAATATTTCTTATTGCATAAAAAATTGAAAAATCAAAGAAACACACTGAACTTTTTTGACTCGTATTTGGAAAAAAATAAACTAAACATTTATAGTGAAATTTATAATTATCTCTTATTAATACTACAAAAAAATCAACTTTGATTTTTTCATTTTGCAAACTTTAATTAAAAATAGGTGTCGAACCAGAAACTAAATTTTCGTAACGGTCCCTGATTTAAATATAACAAGTTCCAATTTACTTTCTATAATTCCTTCTCCTTGACTAATTTTAGTTTCCTTGACTCTTTCTTGAATTTCCTGACCTATATTAATTCTGTTAAAAGCATTTGGACCATTATAACGTCACACTTTGTGCAAAAAATACGTTAATAAACTGAGTCTTCATAATGGTTCAAATGCACTGAATTGAAGGGCTGGCTGCAATAAGGAGTCGAACGCGAGGTTTGGAAGGGATAATCTCAGTCAGGTAGCAATAAGCAGCACAAGGCTTGTTACTGCTACCCGACTGGTAATATCCCTTCCAAACCTCGTGCTCGTCCCCTTATTGCATTATCAATTTCGGAGAATTTTTTGGTTCTGTTCACAAAAAATGATACAGATAACATAGAACCTAAACCTTAATAACAAATAATTCTTATTGACAATAAATTGTAACTTTTAATTGTTTAAAAATTAAATTCTGCACCCTTCTACAAAGACAAATTAAAAATGTAATTAGTCCTTCTTTTATTAAACACAAAAATATTACATGAGACTAATTCTATTTTGACTGTCCGTCAGACTTTTTTACATTGTAATTTCATTAAAATTTCTCAATTTTTGAGGTATGAACTACACTGACAGAACATTGGATCGATTAAAACTTATTTCTGTAAAACTTTCTGTTTTAACAATTTTTATTTATTTTAGTATCAATAATAAGTAAAAAAGTGTTGTTAATGTTTAAAATAAATTTTAGTGAAAATTTTCGATTTGTATTTATTAAATTTTTGCAAACTATAACATCAATATTTTTAAAAAAATTTCATTTCCCTCGTGAATAATAATGTTTCTCTTGAAAAACACTGTATAATTTCACAATAATTTTTATTAGCTATTCCCTGTACTTTGCCCATTATTTGTAATGTTAACAAATTTATTAATAATAAATGAAATTACTTTAAAGATTGAATATTACTATATACCTAAAAATTATAAAACTTTTTAAAAAATTTTTATAGGGATTATACTAATAAATATATTTTATTTATGAAATCGATGTTTAAATCGTTTATTCTCTAGAAACGCTGTAATACTTAAGAAAATTAGATATAAGGAAGTTGAAGAAAAAAATGTGTTAATATTACATGATGTTTATAATTACCTAGCTGTAGGACCTTTTTTCCTGGACAATCTCCTTCCCGAAGTTTGGTAATGTCCGGATTCACGCTTCCTATACCTCTCAGAAATCCTGGATTTATCAGAAGTAGTCGGTTTATCACCTTTTTCTTTTTCCTCAGAAGATTCCATGCTTCTGGATTTATAATTTTTGATTAGTTTGGCACTTTTTTCGTTGTTTTCAAAAGATTCCATGACAACAAAAATTTTGACGTGTTGTTGAGAGATACTCAGATCTCTCTTAAAGACGTAAGAGAGAAATTCACTATTCACTTTCCTTACCTTATGCAGCATCCACACCGGTATCCACATTGTTTAAGGCCAGTTGGCAATAATACGTGAACAGAAAAGCCCTAAGCAAGATATATATTATCAAATTTGATGAATAAGATAGAAATGGCAAAAAATTATTTGTTTTTTTTCGTTTCATGCATTATGGTGCATTTATACGACTAAGGGAGCGTATACACCTTCGGTAAAAATTTGCAGAACGGGAAATTTACATTGGAGTAAGAGAGACAGATACACAGTCTGTCCTCTCTTACTCCAATGTAAATATCCCGTTCTGCAAATTTTTACCAAAAGTGCAAATGCTCCTTATTAGTAGAAAAAAATTTTACCAAAAATGTCAAAATGTCTTCTACACGAAGTTATAAAGGTGTTTTTTGCAATAGCTTCAAAATGAATTTTTTTGTCAGATTCAGAGTAATTGTAGATCCTACATGTAAATTTACGAAAATTTACTTTGTATTTTTATTTGATGAATTTTAAAATTTACAAAATACTAAATGCTTACATAAAAACTAAAATATACTATTAAATAAAATTAATACAACATATTAAATAATAGCAATAAAATTATACATAACAAAGTGAATTTTTCTTAGAAAAAAATCGATTTTAATTATTCTAAAAAAAATACACATTTCCTTCCTTGAATAAATTTAATTATCGATTCTTGTGGCAATTAATTCGCTACAATCTGGCGAAGAAAAACACCTATCAGACCGCGAGACTCGAACAGTGGGCTCTTAGAAATGAATTTTTCTTTAAAAAAAATTAATTTTAATTCTAAAAAAATTCACATTTTCTATCTTGAATAAATGTAATTATCGATTCTTGTGGCAATTTATTTGCTACAATCTGTCGAAGACAAAAACAACCCAACCGACCGCGGGACACTAACATTGGGTCCTAAAATATGAATTTTTCTTTGAAAAAAAATGATTTTAATTCTAAAAAAATTTACATTTTCTACCTTAAATAAATGTAATTATCGATTATTGTGGCAATTAATTTGCTACAATCTTTCGAAGACAAAAACAACCCATCCGACCGCGGGACACTAAAATTGGGTCCTAAAAAATGAATTTTTCTTTGAAAAAAATTGATTTTAATTCTAAAGAAATTCACATTTCTTATCTTGAATAAATTTAATTGTCGATTCTTGAGGCAATTAATTCGCTACAATCTGTCGAAGAAAAACATCCATCAGACCGCGAGACTGGAACAGTGGGCCCTAAGAAATGAATTTTTTTTGAAAAAGAAATAATTTAATTCTGAAAAAGTTCACATTTCTTTTCTTGTATAATTTTAACTAACGATTCTTTTCGCAAGTTATTTTTTATAATTTTTTGTTTCAATACCAACTAAATCAAAATTTAGTAAAACGAAAATTCGATTTTATGAATTTATGAACATTGAAAATCTGAAATATTGATTTGAATGAATTCAATAATTTCAAAAAGTTCTGAATTGTTAATTATTCATTCTTAGAGTCTCTGATTATAATTACACCGAAAAAAGTAAAATTCTGAATGAAAAGAAACTCATTTTTAAATTCTTTATTTAAATCATTAAAGTTTCTGTGATTATCAAGATAAATGAATATTCTAGAATCAACACTCACAATATCCATGTTAATAAAATTACAAATTTTTTTATTTTTACTTATAAAAGTTTATTTACTTTTTTAAAAAAGAGGTATATAATTTTCTTTTAGAAAGCTTATCACATACTGCTAGGGCCACCACGTCGAAAGTAACTTCTTCCCAGGCGACCACCTCGTTGACCCCTATTGTTGTTAAACCAGCCTCTACGAAAACCGTTTCCACGATAAGTTATACCGCGATATACTCTACCACGGTATACTCTACCCAGTGATGCCAGAAACCCTACGCGATTCACCCCCACCATAGCGCCAAACTTACTCCTTCCAACTTCTACTAACACAAAGGTACATCACGAGTTTAGTCTCGTAGGTGTGTCTCTTTTTCGTTTTTCATGAAAGCACGCGGCAGACGCGGCGCGAGATTTGAAAATCATACGTATCAAATAGTGATTATTAAGGGAAATGCTGTAAAAAAATTACTTATTATTATTTAATAAATGTATAATTCATTATTAAATAATTTTTATATAATTAATTAATTAGTTTATAATTATAATCAACTAATTATGTCTGTATTTCTTAATTAATTATTAGTGATTAATTACTAAATTCAGTACAAATTAACATAAATTGCTGAAACCAAATTTAATAAGAAATTAATAATAATTTTAATTATTAACAAAAAAAAAAACCCACAAATAATAAATAATCAATTGAATTAGTTGAAAATAACTAATTACTAGTAAAATCATGACTGATTTTTTGCTTCAGCAATTAGTGTAAAATAATTAATTATGAGTAGAAAGTTATTTAATAGTAAATAAGTACCTAAAAAAAGAGTTAAATTACGAAAAATTTAATTAGTTAGAAAAATTTTCAGTTAATTTTATTATAAAATTGAATTAAAATTAAATTACTTTTATTTTAATTTTATTATAAAATGAAATTAAAATAAAATTACTTTAATCTTATTATAAAATTTAATTTCTTTTATTTTACAAAGGACCCCGCACAAAATACATAGAAAAAAAACTTTCGGTCAAATTAATTAATACTTACAGAAAGTATGTAAAATGTAATTCTAAAAAAGATTTTCCTCTGACAAAATATCGATTTCCGGGTTGATTTACTCGCTAGCATTCATTAAAGGTCAAACACCAAAAATCGCAACATATGCGGGATAGAATTAATAAACGTACATAGCTAACCAATAATGTTAAAACAAGTTTACTTTAATAAATAATAAATAATAAATAATAAATAATAATTAATAAATGATAAATGATAAATAATAAATAATAAATAATAAATAATAAATAATAAATAATAAATAATAAATAATAAATAATAAACAATAAATAATAAATAATAAATAATAAATAATAATTAATAAATGATAAATAATAAACAATAAATAAATAAATAATAAATAATAAATAATAAATAATAATTAATAAATGATAAATAATAAATAATACATAATAAACAATAAATAATAAGTAATAAATAATAAATAATAAATAATAAACATTAACCAATAAATAATAAATAATAAATAATAAGTAATAAATAATAAATAATAAATAATAAATAATAAATAATAAATAATAAATAATAAATAATAAATAATAAATAATAAATAATAAATAATAAACAATAAATAATAAGTAATAAATAATAAATAATAAACAATAAACAATAAATAATAAGTAATAAGTAATAAGTAATAAATAATAAATAATAATAAAAAATAGTATTAAACAATCAACTATAAATACATAAATAAAGTACAATAATTCTTGTTAAAGCCAAAACAGTCAAAAAGTCTTTGTTTTATTTAATAAAGTAGATAAATAATAATATTTGCAAGAAAAGTGCTAGTTTACTTAAATGTTAATGCAGCAGAAAATTGTTGATTACTGTACTTTGAAAAGAGTGCAGGAAAGTATACTTTTCCGCACTCAGTGCAGGAAAGTGTACTTTCTTGAACTCTTTTCTGCAAAGCATAGCATACTAAACTGTAGTATACTATACTAAAACCATTTTAAATGGCTGTTTTAATACTCAGGTGTTATACAAAGCACAGGGTACACCTCGTACGAAAGAAGCTATTATTAGACGAAAGTAATCTTCATTTTGTTTTTGGGGGTATTGGTACCAGACACATAAGTGTCTGGTACTATTTGGTTGTTTAATTCGTCTGACAAGAACAAGGTTTAAACTGCAACTATTAGCGGAAGGCATTGATTCTAATGATTTATTAACCAAAGACAAAATATGTAGATTTTAAGAAGCAAATAATTAATGACCTGGTCCCAGCCTCCAAAGACAAAAATGGAGATTATTTCTATTTGCTTCACCATAAAGCAAGTCAGTAAATGCTCGAGTTCTATGAATAGTAAAACCACATTATCAATATCAAGCATACGATTTTCATTTGTTTTCAATTCACATAGGGCATACGGCCTTCACTTGTTTTCATCTCGTAAAAGACATGTTATTGTCAGTTATTTTTGACGGGCAAGAACATACGACTGTCAATTGTTTTTATAGGATTCAAGATACATGTTTTTCATGTGTTTTCAACGCATGTAACACGTACTACTGTCATTTGATTTCAACTCACTCATGACATACGATTGTCAGTTGTTTTCATCTAAAAAATCATACGACTATCATTTGTTTTTGGAGGACTTTAGTACACATGGTCATTGTGTTTTCAACGCATGTAGCACATACAACGGTCATTTGACTCAACCCACATACAATTGTAAGTTGTTTTCATCGTAAAAGGACATACGATTGTCATTTGTTTTTCGAAGCCCTTTGGAAAGTCGTATTAATGCTTTATATTTAATGTGGTTTTAACCATTCATAGCATTCGAGCATTTACTATTTTGCTTTATTGTAAGACGCATAGATTCATAAAGAAGGTTTAACTTTTTTTGTCTATGTGAAACTTTTTTCTGCATTCATACTTGTGAATGATACATGTATGTTATAATTATATTGTGGTGATTGCGTGCAATAATTGTATTGAGTGAATGTGTTTAAAATGGCTTTATTTGGTCGCATGCGGTGTTTTGTATGCGATAATGCTTTTATTCCGCGAGTTATGGTGCGATTAGATGGAGTCGAAAATGATGTTAAAAGAGAAATCGCAATTACGAGACGTAACGAAGCACAACGACCTGCCGCTGATATGAATCCTGAGAGACGTATCTGTAATAATTGCAATATTACTATTTCACGAGAGATACGAATGTTGGAGGAAGATCCTCAGTGTATGAGATTAAATGTCATATCTCAGACATCTTCTCACACTTGTGTTGTCTGCAATGCTCCTAACAATGTTCATAGGCTTTCGTTAAACTCTAGAGTAAAACATTTTTGTTAAACGAAATATATATATTCCAGTTAACAACGTTTGTTGCAATGAACATTTGGATGAGAGCGGTTTCCTTCAAGCTGACATTGTTGATCAGCTTAGATTCATAAATAGGCCGTACATAATAAGAGGTCGAGAATTGCAATCACTGCTGGAAGCTCTACGTGGAGAAGTATTTAATGTCGCTCAGGGTAAAATTCAATGATGAGCATGGATTGACAGACCAGGAATGTAATGTGCTAACTTCATTATCAAAGGAACAATTTCTTGATTTGTTTGCTTATTGTGAAAATGCAATTGAAGTACCTGGTGGACATCGCTATGTTTCTAAGAAAGATCTTCTGTGTTTTCTTACAAAATTACGTCAAGGTCTAAGCGATAAATTACTACGTGTAATGTTTAATTATTCTTCGAGACAAGCTACTAGTCTAGCAATTGCAACAGTTAGAAAAACATTAATGCAACAGTTCGTAGTTGAAAATATAGGGTTCGCAGCTATTTCAAGGGATGAGTTTATTGAAAGGCATACTACTGACTTTTCGAATAAGTTGTATAATCCAGATCCTGAAAATCCAAAAGCAATTATTTACAATGATTGCACTTATTTGGATATTGAAAAAAGTTCTTGTTTTAAAGCATTGCGACAATCCTTTTGCGTTCATAAATCTAAACATTTGGTTAAACCTTCGGTGTTTGGTGGCTTCAGATGGATATATACTCGATATTCAAGGACCATATTTTTTCAAATGCGAAAAATAATGATGCAAAAATCTTAATAAAAGAGTTCCAAAGAGATATTAATGGCATGCGTAGATGGATTCAACCTGAAGATATTTTCGTTGTCGATCGAGGATATAGAGACGCAATTCCATTTCTTGATAGAGTTGGTATTGTGCCTAAAATGCCACCTCTATTGGACCGTAATCAGAGACAGTTTACTACTGAGCAGGCAAATGAATCGCGTCTAATAACGAAAACAAGATGGATAGTAGAAGCAATTAATGGACATTTAAAAATAATGTTTAAATTCTTTTCGGGCACTATCTCTACATCTCACGTTCCAAATCTTTCAGATTTTCTTCGGATTGCAGGAGCAATAATTAATAAGTATCGAGGTCCAATAACAATGGAAGGAGCGAATGAAGAGATGGCTCAAGAAATGTTAAATCGCAGTACAATGCCTAACGTCGTACAAGCGAGAGTAGAGTTAGAAAATCTGCAAAATAGAAGAGCACGATGGGTTTCTATTGACTGCTGCTCATGTTCCTCTTTTTCCACAACTGACTGTCAATTACCTTAAAGATTTAACAACTGGAACGTACCAGTTACATCTTGCTCCATCTTACGTACAAGATACCATATTAAGAGCAGAAGAAGAGGATGAGAACGATGACATTGAACAGGCAATTGAAATAGACAACACTCAAATTGAAGAAGGCTTTATTCGTCTACGTATCTACTCAAGATTTACAAATGCAAAACGGCATCAAATATGGATTGTCTTTAATACAGAGTACAACCCAGAGAATGATCAAGACCAGGATAACAATCCCATTCTAGGGTACTACTGCACATGCAAGGTAGGAGCCCGAACTTTAGGTGCGTGTGCTCACATCACATCCATTCTCTGGTTTTTTAGGATACGCTAGACACGAGGATAACGTTAGATATCCTTCAACACGATTATTAAGAACTGTGCAAAACGCTGCAATTGATGTTGACAACCATGAAATAATAGACCCCTACATTTAAAACAAACCCGGACAAAAAAAACTCTTGCTCTTAATGGCTAGAAAAATCGCTAATTCTTGTCTTAACAGGCTAGATCAATGATTTCCTGCCTTAAATGGCCGGAGGATATGTTACTTCTTCCCTTGATTGGATGGAAGTAACACATTCTTGCCTTAACTGGCTGGAACTATGATTTTCCTGCCTTAACTGGCCGGAGGATATGTTACTTCTTCCCTTGATTGGATGGAAGTAACACATTCTTGCCTTAAATGGCTGGAACTATGATTTCCTGCCTTAAATGGCCGGAGGATATGTTACTTCTTCCCTTGATTGGATGGAAGTAACACATTCTTGCCTTAACTGGCTGGAACTATGATTTCCTGCCTTAAATGGCCGGAGGATATGTTACTTCTTCCCTTGATTGGATGGAAGTAACACATTCTTGCCTTAACTGGCTGGAACTATGATTTCCTGCCTTAACTGGCCGGAGGATATGTTTACTTCTTCCCTTGATTGGATGGAAGTAACACATTCTTGCCTTAACTGGCTGGAACTATGATTTCCTGCCTTAAATGGCCGGAGGATATGTTACTTCTTCCCTTGATTGGATGGAAGTAACACATTCTTGCCTTAAATGGCTGGAACTATGATTTCCTGCCTTAAATGGCCGGAGGATATGTTACTTCTTCCCTTGATTGGATGGAAGTAACACATTCTTGCCTTAACTGGCTGGAACTATGATTTCCTGCCTTAAATGGCCGGAGGATATGTTACTTCTTCCCTTGATTGGATGGAGGTAACACATTCTTGCCTTAACTGGCCGGATCTATGATTTCCTGCCTTAAATGGCAGGAGGAAATGTTACTTCTTTCCTCGATTGGATGGAAGTAACACATTCTTGCCTTAACTGGACAGATCTATGATTTCCTGCCTTAAATGGCCGGAGGATATGTCACTTCTTCCCTTGATTGGATGGAAGTAACACATTCTTGCCTTAACTGGCTGGAACTATGATTTCCTGCCTTAAATGGCCGGAGGATATGTTACTTCTTCCCTTGATTGGATGGAAGTAACACATTCTTGCCTTAAATGGCTGGAACTATGATTTCCAGCCTTAAATGGCCGGAGGATATGTTACTTCTTCCCTTGATTGGATGGAAGTAACACATTCTTGCCTTAAATGGCTGGAACTATGATTTCCTGCCTTAAATGGCCGGAGGATATGTTACTTCTTCCCTTGATTGGATGGAAGTAACACATTCTTGCTTTAAATGGCTGGAACTATGATTTCCTGCCTTAAATGGCTGGAGGATATGTTACTTCTTCCCTTGATTGGATGAAAGTAACACATTCTTGCCTAAACTTATTATTTATTGTTTATTGTTTATTATTTATTACTTATTATTTATTGTTTATTATTTATTACTTATTACTTATTATTTACTATTTATTATTTATCATTTATTATTTATTGTTTATTGTTTATTATTTATCATTTATCATTTATCATTTATCATTTATTATTTATTGTTTATTATTTATCATTTATTATTTATTATTTTTTATTTATTATTTATTATTTATTATTTATTATTTATTATTTATTATTTATTAAAGTAAACTTGTTTTAACATTATTGGTTACCTATGTACGTTTATTAATTCTATCCCGCATATGTTGCGATTTTTGGTGTTTGACCTTTAATGAATGCTAGCGAGTAAATCAACCCGGAAATCGATATTTTGTCAGAGGAAAATCTTTTTTAGAATTACATTTTACATACTTTCTGTAAGTATTAATTAATTTGACCGAAAGTTTTTTTCTATGTATTTTGTGCGGGGTCCTTTGTTTTTTAAAAAAACCTCGCTGAATGTGTGTAATAATGCAAGAAATACAAAAAAAAGTGAAATATGTATAATAACTGTGAGTAAGCCCTTTTCAAAAATTCACTATTCAATTATTAGATAATTTAAATTAATGTAATTTGTGAAAAAAGTAGCTTTTACAGCGTATCTACTAATTTCGTTTCAGAAAATTACCGGTTAATTCTCGGTTTATCTTTTTAAATTTCAAATTAAGCTTATCTATTTATATAAATGTATTCAACAAAAAATTGAAACAAAACATTTTTTATTTGAACAAATTATTATAAAAAAATAAGTTTCAAGCAAAATTAAAAAAATCCCGGTTCAGGAAAAAATTAACGGTTACTTTCCGGTTAATTAAAATTCCCGGTTTTCCAGGTCATTAGACACCCTGTTTTATTGTCACATATCTGAAAAAGTATCAGAATAGTAGCAAATTGTAAAAAAATTATTTTAATAGAGGGCGAGGCCTGCAATAACAATATACGTACCACATTCTTTACATAAGAATTACAACAATTAAAATAACTTTTATTAGTTGTTATGTATCATAAGTTAGTAATTATTTCTAATATATATAGAAACTACATAACTAAGCTTTCATTTTAAATTTACTTAGAAAATTTAATTTTTAAAGAATTTCCGATTTAATTCCCACCTTTTTAAATTGTTATGAATTGGAGGTTATGATTAATTATCTTTTATGACGAAATAATTTACCTTTCCTAATTAATATATTGTTCTATAAATCGTGTTATAATTTCTGTGGCGGGGAAATTAATTGAATCAAATTAATACTTACAATTGTCGGATGTTATCGTAGCATTTTCGAAAAGTTTCTTTTGAATTGATGACTTTTGTATACAAGTCCCGTTTAAAAGCTTTAATCTTCACATTTTTCTTATTGGGCGGGTGTGTATGCTTTTTATTTTTATTTATCGAAAAAACGTCATTCTTTGAGGTCGCCCGTACTCGACATAGTCCCAACTTATAGTGTTTACATACGTAATGACTGAAAAGGTTAAACAATGTAAACAATCGTTTCAAAAAAGTGTATGCGGTGACACTTCTGAAATTGACATTTTTATGTCTCGATTAATTTTCTAAAATCTACTCTCCTAAGAATCTGATGTTTACTTTTCCTAAACATTATATACAAAAAGAAGGAAAATTATTGTTTTATAAATAATTGAAATTTAAATTATGGTCCGAGTAAAAATTCGATTTCATCTCCAACGCTTTCTTGTTTATTAAATGATTGAATGAATATACTGATATACAAGTAAGATTGAAAGATTGTTTTGATGACATTATAAAATTACGGTGTGAAGTTTGTATGTTTTACTCACAAAAAATATAACTGCATATATTTGGTATTAAAATATGCAAATTATTATTTTTTATGTAGTGTAATTTTATTATGTATTACTTACGTGAACGGTAATAGCGTGTATTTTTAATAGAGAAACTCGCGAATCAAATAAAATTTATAATTAATTAATTAATTAATTAATTAATTTATTTTATTTATTTATTTTATTTATTTGTCTCCGCGAATTTTATTACAATTTTTAAAAATAATAAATAATAATTAATTTTAGTTCAAATAAGTGAATTTTTTAAAATTTCAAGTTGACACTTGGAAGTAAAAATTTTTATAATTTTCATTTATATTTTCTAATTTGTAACAAAAAAAAACCATTAATGAAAAATAAAAATGATATACCACAATGAATTTTAAGAAACGAATAAATTACTTGAACCATAATCTCTAATTGTTCATGACGTCGATTATTTTGAAAAGCTTTGAACAAAACCTACAAAAAAATTTTTTTTTTCATTTAACTACAAACCTAATGGCAGTTCGAAAAAGTAAATAAATTGTAAGAGTGAAAATAAGCCACGAAAACTCATTATATCGAAACGAAATACTTGGACGCAAAATTTTGAGGTTATGTTTCGTCGCAATTTTAATACAATAATAATAAATTGAATACAAACAAAAGAAAATACTTACATGGCTTTTTCATCTCGGTTATGGACTACATATTCGTAGCCATCATCATCCACTTTTCCATTAAAGGCCCGAGTGCCTAATGTTACAGGAAGATCACCGGTTTCCATGGTGCGATTTGAACCAGCATATAAGAACTTCTTCTTCTTCTTAAATGACACAAAGAGTCTCCATAATGGACGGTTGCCATTCGGAAAATCTTGAGAACGCTTCGTGAATCTCCGACAAGTTCGCGAACTTTCGACTTTATTCGCAAGAGCGCGCGAATTACTATTTTTGTTTTTTTTTGGAAATAAAGAAAAGCCTTCCTTCTTTATTTTTTCTTAATATTGAAAGATTATGTCCGGAAGAAATTCGTAAATTGTTAATTTTCAACTTGTGCAGTTTTCAACCTATTTGCTTCAAATTTTACACACATCTTTAAAAATACATTCTTTAAGGCATCATGTGGGATTTTTATTTAATTACATAGTTTATTTGTTATTAGCAATTTACTGACAAATTTTTTTTTCGAATTTTCAAAACCGGATGCAGCGTTACAAAACTTAATAAAATTAATAATTTTTTACACTTCAATAATTTTAATTGACTTTATAGTTTCTTTAAAAATATTTTTCAAAACACCTTTTTTTCGGCTTTTACGGAATGTCATAACTCCTGAAAGTTATTAGCGTCGCAAGCATCTCTTGTTTAAAATGGACAGACATGAACCAGGGCAAGGGCTGTTATTAATGTATACGAACGACTATTCATATATATATATATATATGTGAAATGGCAGTTTCCACGACCGGCATTTTTTGTAATCCTAAATTACGCTAACAGTGTCAGGCAATCGATGTATACAAAAATAAATGAAATTGAAACGTAATTTTTAATAATAATTGAAATTGTATGTGTAATGGTTGGTCCCACGACCGAGCATGAACCTTCACTTCCCCTGACGTGCTCCCCCACCATTTCCTGCTTTATGACTCCCACCGGTAGCCACGCCCTGGTCTTGGAACCTGCCTGACCGTATCTAAAAAGACTGTGGAAACTAAACAGCGTAAAATTTTTTAAAAGACCAAAACAAACAACTTGACTTTAATGATAGGATGAGAAATTTTGTAAGTGAAATGACCGAAAAGTTACTAAATACAATTATAAATTAAAAATTGATGGTCGTGGTATCCACCACTGCACTGTATGGATATATGCAAAAAGTTATGAATACTTGGCCACGCCCCGCGTGTTATACATCTCAGTCGCGGAATCTGCCCCAAGGTATCTGAAACGGTCATGGTATGTAAACAGCACACTATTTTAGAAACGACCTTTTGCCTAATATTTACAATGCATAAGATAAGTTTTTAGATTGTAAACGAATAACTTGTTTTTTATAAAAGGTAATTAAATTTGCTATGTAAAGATACCAAACAGTTTGTAAATAACTTTCATAAACAAATTAGACGTTCGTGAGATATGCTACTGCACTGTATGGATATATGCAAAAATCTTACGAAGACTTGACCATGTCTACGTGTATGAACTTCTCTTCTCGGTCGCGGAATCTGCCTCACGGTGTCTAAACGGTCGTGGTATCTAAATAGCACATCCATTAGAACCAACCTGTTGTCTAACATTTACAACAATCCATAAAATACAATTTTAGAGTATAAACAAATAACTTGTTTTTAATAATAGGTAATGAAATTTGCTAAGTGAAGCGATCGATTAGTTTTTAAATAACTTTCGTTATCAAAAATTGATGGTCGTGGTTTATACCATTGCACTGTATGGATATATGTGCAAAACTCTTATCGGTCGCGGAATCTGCCTCAAGGTATCTGAAACGGTCGTGGTATGTAAATATAGCACACTATTTCAGAAACGAGTTGTTGTCTAATATTTACAATAATACATAAAACACAATTTTAGATTAAAAACAAATCACTTGCTTTCAATAATAGGTAATATGAAATTTGCTAATTAAAGCGATCGATTAGTTTGCAAATAACTATCGTTATCAAAAATTGATGCTCGTGGCATCTACGACTGCACTGTATGCATATAAGTGACCGGGTCTGAGAGAATGAAGGGACCTACTTACCAAAAAATCGATTTTTTTATAATGGTTTCTTATAGTTTAAGGTCCTAGAAATACAATGCAATCAGTCCCCGATTGTTAAAAAAATTTTTTTGCAATTGCTTAAACAAATTTAGAAAAAAAAAATTTTAATTTTTTTTTATGAAAATATAAGTAATTTTAAGACAAAAAATACTCTTGGTTGTCTATGTGTCAAGAATATTTCCCCTAAGTCTTAAATTGAATGCCTAAACCATTTACAAAAAATTGGACTTAATTCCTCGAAGATGATCCCCAAGTATACCCGTCATCGGCAACCTGGTTGTGCAAGTCCAAAAATAACTATGGATTATTGTAGAGTTCAGAATTATTCATTATTGTATCAGTTCTGAAATTGCATAAAAAATTTCAGACCTCTAGGAGATCCGGAAGTCTTTTAAATTAATTTTGAAAATTCCATAATTTGACTTTTTCAAAGTAAATTGTTTATAACAATTACAGGGTTGTTTGAAAAATTATTTATTCATGCAAATCGGATTCAGCATAAAAAGATACATAAAGAACACTCATCATGTTAATTTAAATGTAAAATGTTTCAAGAAATCTAATTTATTTGGATAGAAAACTTTAAACGCGTTTTTCTCGAAAAGTTGATTTTGGTAAGTAGGTCCCTTTTCTCAGACCCGGTCACATATGCAAAACTCTTAAGAAGATTTGACCACGTTTACATGTATCAACTTCGCGGCATCTGCCTCAAGCGATCTGAAACAGTCGTGGTATGTAAATAGCACACTATTTTAGAACCCACCTGTTGTCTGATATTTACAATACATAAAATATGTTTTTAGATTATAAACGAATAACTTGTTTTTAATAATGGTTCCTATGAACTTTAAGAAGTTAATTTATTTAGAAGATAATGAGAAATTAGGAAAATTACTAAAATTTAGTTTTTTGTTAAAAATTTGATTTAAAAAAATAACATTTATTGGTTGTTATGGTATCAATTTTTTCAGCATTTTAAGTTTTCTGAAAATATAATGGAAAAAGTTTTAGATATTGGATACAAATAGGTTAATAATTTTTGTGTTATTCACATAATGTGTCCTATTCAGATAATATAGTATGTCCAGACGTATTTTTGATTTAAAGGTATAAAATGTTATTAATGTATTACGTTCTCAAAAGAGTAAAATATTATTTAATGAATCTTAGCACCTTAATACTCTGTCAGATTCATTGGTGGTATACATAATAATTTAGGTACAAGAGCAAAATGAAAGTAATCCACGGAGCTGCTCCTTCTGAAAAACAATGTCTAAAATAAGTCTAAAATAATTAATAATGCATTATTAATTATGTCACAGGTACTTAAGCAATTGTGATTGATCGTGGAATTTGCCGCTACATCAACAAAAAGTTTTACATATATAACATCTAATTTTTAACGATAATAAATTAGCATTCTAAGAACTTCTTAACAGTATATTTTACGTAAATAAAGTTTTATTTCATAAGTTCAAATTTAGGCAGGTTTAATTGAAGCCTGAAAAATATGCAAAGTCATACATTGACCTTATTGACAACACTTTTTGCACCCACAAACTCTGAAGTGCATTAAACTATTTCTTCGTCCAGTCATTTTCTATTTTCACATTAAAAAAACCTTAATACCTTGATATTTTTTACTATATGTTCTATGTTGCCTAGTAATCTAATTTACCAACGTTAAATTGTTTATGTGTTTAAAAATTGATTAAATTAAAGTTAAATTTAACATTACAAATTCGAATTACTGAGAAACGAATATAGGGTAAATTTTAACCCTACCTTACGCTCGCTGGGTTAATAGTGGTATACAGAATAATTTGGATTCAGAATCAAAAAGCCAGTAAACACACCATTAACTGTTTCATTTGTATAGCAATGTGTAAATTGAATTACAAAAATATAATTATTAGCATACGCTAAATTCGTTCACAGCAGATAAAGAACTATGATTGGTCGTGGAATCTATGACTACATCAGGTGTTCTTTCTATAATTCTTTCTATTGAGTCGTTTTTTAAATGTAACCCAAAAAGCGAGAGCCAATGTGACATATCTGTTTTCGGAATCGGATACAGTGAAAAAAGTACATGGGAATACACTGTCAAATTCATTATTGGTATACATAATAATTTGGGTACAAGAACAGAATAAAAGTAAACAATATGCATTAGCTGTTCCTTCTGAAAAGCAACGTCTAAAATAAGTCACTAAGATGCAATTAATAACACATGATTAATTCTGTCACAGGTACTTAAGCAATTGTGATTGGTCGTGGAATCTGCCGCTACATATATGACGCATAAATTTGAATGATAATAAATTAACATCCTAAGAAATTCTTATGAAGCTATGTCGACACGGAAGTATTTAAAAACTATTTAGTTTTTATTCTAAAACTCGCATCCCTATTCACAATGTAGTACCTTTCACCTCGTCAAGACACATGTAATTAAGAATCGTTTGTTGTTTAATTTGTTTCATCACTCTCTCCACATGTCAAACATACATTTTAACCTCAAATCATTGTGTTTGAAAAACCTGGAGGTTCGTTTATAAAGGCCCTAAGCACAATAGGTTCGCGAAAGTCGTTCGCGAACGCAAAGCATGGGTTAGAAAGTGACAGAGATATATTTGTGTCCTTGTCTATCTCATGCGTCCTCGTTCGCGAACAACTTTCGCGAACCTATTGTGCGTTGGACTTAAAGGCCAACGCAGAATAGAATCTTTAAGGTGCCGTCCCATGTATAGACGTCAAAGCGTCGGCGTAAAGGCAGAAAGGGTAATTTACTAGATTCCAGTAATTTTTCATAGGAGAATCGTTTGACTTTCTATATATGTTTTAAGTCATCGACCAACGTGTTTAAATATTTAAATATTTTTTTCAGTGCATTGTTGAATTCGGTTAATTTATTTAAAAGGTTGAAAGGTATTATTTATCACGTTATGGCTGAAGTGGAAAAAGATAATAATTTCTGTAAGTAAAAATATATAACAATTATGTTTTCTTTGTAGAAGTGTGCTGGAAGTATATTTAAAAAGCATTTAAAATCGAGTTAGGTTATGTTTAGACTATTATGAATTAAATATATATAAAACAATATTTACACTGAAGAAAATTTATTGGAATCTGATGCGAAATCTCTGAAGATTGCAGCATCCACAAAATGTAAAGAAGTAACTCAATCGAATTTATTTTTTAATAATAATAATCGTATACAAAGTTTCAAATAATACTGAAAAGTATTAAAATCCTTTTTGTAATTTATAAAAAGGCAATTAATTGATTATTTTATAAAATTCAATTTAGTTAGTTATATAATTGATTTGTATCAATTATTTAATGTGAACGCTATCAATGATGGTACAAGCAAAAAATTTTTGGTTATGTTTATAATTTTTTAAGTAAAAATAAAAAATAGAGTATACTGTAAAATATTAAAATAATGTAAAGATATCCAATCTTTTTAACACTACTTTATTTAATTATTTTATTGTCTTGTTTAATTTTAAATTATTTAATGCGTTTAAAATTATGTAAGAAAATATACGTATTTTTCTGCCATTTCAGAGTTCTAAATAATCCATTAGTGTGGAAATAAATTTAAAAAAAATTTTTTATTCTTAATGATTTGTAATTTATTTTAAAAAATATTTGTTTTTGTTGAATGCATAACCTAAAAATATTATTTTCTTAATATAAATTTTTTATATTTAAACATACGTATATATGCTATAAAAGTTGTATTTGTTGTTTATAATAAATTACTTTACAAATTAAAAATAGTTAAAAATTTACGGCGTGAAACTTTAAATTTTTTCTTGACAGTCACTTGAAAGCGTTGAAACGTTGAAACGTCAAAACGTTTTTTTAAGAGCGAATTGCAATATAGATCTAAAGAAATATTATCGGTAATAATTGATGCTATTGGTCGATTCTATTTCATCTATGACGTCACGAGCGTTTTCTGCTTTCATGTGACAGGCATTCTTGAAAAATACGCCAGGCTAGAAACGTAAAATGAAAATAGCGGTATTAATTTAAACAGCCATTTTAACTGTTGTAAAATAAATAATACAATTTTAAAAGTATGGTTTTAAATCATAAGACGTTAAAATTATCATGGTATAATTTTAGGTTATATTTATGAAGACTTAAGTCTTAATAAGTACATAATTTAGTGATAACCCTGTCAGATTTGATTAACCGAAAGTGAACCCAGCTAGGTTCACTTTCGGTGCACTTTTGGTTCTTTCATAAAAAACTTGTTAATTTGAGTAGAAAAGTACAAAATATGCATAAATATGATTAAATAGATAGATATAGAGTAGATTTATGCAATAATTATAATAAATGAAGTGATAAATAATAAATAACAATCATACAAGTGTAGTGATGCGTGTCACTTTTTTTTCACTTTTATTTCGTCAATTTTTAAAGTGAATAAATATAAATGAACAAAGAAAACACTTGATATTAATAAAGAATTATTAAATAAGTTTATTTTTGTTGATTGTAGCACTAGTTTATTAATAATTATTAAAATTTTAATTAAATGTGAATAGTGTTGTGAAATGTGAAGAATAACTATATTACCGACCATACTTGGTAATTTGCAAACTGTAATGTGGCTAGGTTATCACGACAGTGAGTGGGTTTAGTTAATGCTAAGTCCAGCAGACCTCTACATTCGTAAAAGTGTACTATTATAAGAAACAGATGCAGAAAAACGATAGCGGGAGACGCATATGTATCACGTGACACATAATGGAAATTGTGTATAAACATAACCTATAATAGACTGTTTATAAGTGACGTATATTATATATATTATTTTAAATATTATTTAAATAAAATTATTATTTGAATAAGAATTAGTTATTTTTTTATAATTTAAACATTTAGAACATAATTTTTTAGATAAGGAGAAATTACATGGTATATAAATATAAATTGTATTTATTGTTTACCACTTTGAAAAACATTTATTTCAATATTTTTTTAAAAAATGTTTCCTTTAACCTAAAATTATTTATAACTCCTGGTTATTTTTTACACTTTAAAAAAGCCTTTTTGAAATTTTCATGCATACAATTGACATAAATTAATGGAATAAAGTGCAAATCTCAAACAATCTTTCTAACTTGTCAAATTAATACAATTTAATTATTAGAGTTCTATTGTGAACACAGAAATTTTCAACAACCTGGTAAATTTACACTTTTTTATTCGTAAACTTTTATTGACAATTCACATGTAGGATAGTGTAAGTTTATGTCCTGTGTTTGTATATGTATAAAAGTGACACATCTTGCAAAAAAAAAGAATTTGTTACATACACTGTAAAAAATCCTTACTGAAATTTCAATCGTACACCGATTGACATAAAATTACAACGGACCCTCGGATGAATTTTACATTTTTGATTATAAAATTCCCATTTGACATGAAAATTCAACAGAAAACTATGTGCTCAACATAACCTTAAAATTTATTTTATTCACTTTTTTTTTCTTACACGTTTATAATATATCTATTGATTTTTTTACATTATTGTTGGAAAGTGTTTAATTTATAAAAATGAATACTTTTTTATAATAAAGTTAATGATATCTATGTTTAAAATGGAATAATATCTTTTTTCGAAATAAAATTTTTAAGTGAAATAAAATTAAACAAATATGATGAACTTTCAACACTCCCGGTAAATGTCCACAGACTACCGAGTGAAATTTCATTTGGTTGTCCATTGAAAATTCCAAGAAGAATATGAAAATTCATACGTGGTTCCGTTGTAATTTTATGTCAATCGACACTCGTATGAAAATTCAATAAATGCTTGAAAGTTACATGGACTGACCATTTAAATTTCATTAATTCTGTTATTTTCATACGTCGTTCCTATTAAAGTTTTACACATTACATGGAATATTCAATATGGATTTCTTACAGTGTAAGTATCAAAAACCTTCATACAAAACAATGTAAGTGGTTTAGAATTAAATTCCCAAAAATTATACCTTTATTACTATCTAATTTGATTTTCATAAGAAAAAATTTATCTTAAATTTAATTATTATATTATTTAATATTATACAGAACCGTTAATGTAATATTTGTCCACCCTACGTCAAACATAAAGACAATAAAAAAAATTTTTTGTTTTAATTTTGAGTAAATATAGAAAAGTTAATCAAGATATCATTTAAAAGCTAACATTTCCTACATTTATAATATCAAAATGGGTAATAAATTAAAAAAATTTTCTTTATCATTTTAATGCAATTAATAATAAACAAAAGTTTTCATTTTTTGGTAAATTTCAAAAACATGTTCTTTAACAAGTCGTCACATTAATTACATGCATTGAATGCAAATGATTTATTTCAAAACAGTTCAAATACAATTTTTTAAAATTTCTTCGTTTAAGAGGAGAGCACGGTGAAATTTTAACTCTTCGATAATTACGTTGTTAAGAAGCGCCAATTTTTTTCAGGCATTATTTAGGATATAAATTTATTCCATATTATTGAAGGAAATAAAATATTCTATATTGTTAAAATTAAAAAAAAATTTTTTGATCATTTTGAAAATTTTGTTTTGAAAAAATTTAAATTTTTCAAAATTTATACGATTAATTATTCAGAATCGTAAAAAAAGCCTATAAAAAATTTGCCAACGAAAAATAATTAAAAATGTAGAAGCAGTTAAATTTTTTAAGAACTAATAAAATTTGAGACAAACAAAAATGACCATTTTTAGAGGTATCACAGTATTTTTACACTTTTTCAGTACCTGAAATTAGTCATAGTACACTATAGAAAATGAATAAAAGATTGATTTAAAATTTTTTTTATTTTTCAAAAAATTAAAATTTTTGAACATCAATACGATTAATTGTTGAGAATCATGAAATAAGTTTATAAAAAAATCGGCAATTAAAATTAAGAAAAATTATAAAAGTAGTTTTAATTTTTGAAAATTTTGGTATTTATTAAAAAAAAATTTAAACTAATTGAATTTTTTTAAAATTTTTTTGAAGCATATTATAATTGTAAAATACTAAAATTTGTTGGAAAAAAAAGCACCCATGAACTACAAAAATTTAGATGAGTTGAAATTTCACCGAACCGGTGAAATTTTAACTACTCATTATATGTCGTTTTTTATTATTATTTCATTAAATTGTCATCGTTTTATTCTGTGGTTAGCGATCATACGTTACGTATGATAATGTAAGAATATTATATTTTGATTAATTATTTAATTTTCTGTTTGGGGACAGTCTCTCATTTAAGTTGAAAGCAGAATTTTATTAGTGTAGATCATTTTCACTGTCATGGAATTCTGCTTTGCCTTATATTTTCTGCTCAATGTGACTTCACCCTATGTAACAGTGTAAAGAAGTTATAATAAGACTTTTGCAAAACATTGATTCGAGCTTGGATACTAATCTTAAATCAAGACGTGAGCTTCAGGCTTCAATTAATGATGCATTTTTAGATTCGAGTAGCTCTAACTTCATGATAAAAAACTATGTTTAAAAGATTGAAGGAATTGTTACAAATGTAAATAATGATACTCACGTTGCAGAAATTTATAGTAGTTGCATTCAGGAGAACACCCTATTAATAAGTTATAGAGAAGCAAAAAAGGAACATAAGTATTGAAGTTTCTTTTTTATTTAAACTTATTTTAGTTTTAAAATTTTAATTTCAAAAAAATTATATCTTTGTTTTTTCAAATCATTAATTTTTTTCATATAAAAATGTATAAATAAAGCATTTTTTACTTGTTAATTTAGACATGAAAACTAGGATTTTAAAATTATTAAAATTTAAAACTAAAATTGAAATTACAAACTAAGGCTTGGTATTGATGTAATTAAAATGTAAGAAGGATTAATTAGGAATTAAATATAACATTTAAATGGTGAAATAAATATTGCACACAAAAAATTGTTAAGGAAACTAACAATTTTTGTTTTTTTATAAATAAAATATAAGTATATAAAATATATAAAACAAAATATTATTTATGATTCTGAACTCGCTATTTCTTTAAGTAATATCATTTGCATCAGTGTGGAAAAGTCGATTTGTCGCCAATGTGTCCCAATCTTGGAAGTGGTCAATTCAGTCAGCGCTCAAACTTGGGAGCCAGGTTGAGTCATTCTATTGGACAGTTGTTTGAACTGTGAGAAGATTTCCACATGGGCATGGAAGGTTGATGAAAGGTTGCATATTGCTACTGTATATTTATGGATGTCGATGTTGAAGCTCATCCATATTCCACGTCTTTATTTTTTTATGAAATATCTTCTGAATCCATCGAATAACCTGTAGAATAATTAAAATATGTAAAAAGTTCATTCAGTGAAAATAATTGCATTTAGATTAGAAAACTAAGATTTCTTAAAATATAACCTATTACTGGATGTTCATAAAGTCTCATTTTTAAAATTCAGTGACTTTTTCCAGACTTCATAATTATTTAAAATTCTGCATAGAAGATTAAAAACAAGTTGTTCTTTTTATGATCATTCAGCTTCCTAAATATAATATATACAAATTGTTTAATTTTTTATTTTAGAATAATTATTTTAAAGTGTAAAAAATAAAAATAAAAAAAAATTTAATTTAAAAAAATTTTTTTTTTAATTTTGATAAAATTGCATAATTTGCATAATTTTAATTTTTTGTGAAAAATTAAAATATTTATTTATTCTATAAATATTGATAAAATATATACTTTTTCATATATGAATCGATTTGTTTTTATGGCAGGAATGCAATTTTGACAATAATAATTAATGAAAATTTTAATATGGAAAAAAGTTATTTCAAGAAATAGGGTCATTTGGGGTAAATGTAAACAAGGGGTAAATGTAAACAGTAGATGTTTTAGCTACATTTACAAATTTAAAAATAAGTACGACGTCAATATTTTTACCTCAGCTCACCTACAAGATGTTCTGAGTATTGCCATTATTTTATTTTGACAATTGGCAATGCCATAGTGTAAGTTATTTTTTAATGCAAAAAAGTTTGAAAATCAAAATTTTACTGTTTCAGTATTTTGTCTCGCATTTGCATAAAAATAAATTTAAAAATCAAACAAAAATATGTAATTCTTCCTTATTAATGCCCTAACAAAAATAGACTTTGATTTTTGATTTTCGTCAATTTACTTAATAAATAATTAAGTGTTTACATTTACCCCGAGAATTCGAAAACTCGGGGTAAATGCAAACAGAACTTCTACTACATTAAAAGAAAATAATTTATTAAATTTGCTTCTATTTCACAATTTCATTAATTTGGCAATGTAAAATTAGATAGAAAAAGAAATTAGGTCCTCTTTAAAAAAAAAATTTGATAAAAAAAAATTTTTTTTGGAAAATTTGATCAATTTTTAAAAATATTTTTAGGTTTATCCGCCATTTTGAAAATTTAAAATTTGACTTCAAATTCGTATTCAGCGACCTCAAAAACCCCCTAGTAGCCACATTTAAGCAAATTTGATCAATTTTTTAAAAATATTATTTTTAGGTTCATCCGCCATATTGGATCCACCATTTTGAAATTTAAAAATTCGATTTTAGATTCATATTGAGCAACCTTAAAAACTTCTTTTTACCAAGTTGAATGAAAATCTATTAAAAGTTGTTCAAGTTATTCAAATTTTTTACATTACTAATTTTGTAATGGTTATGAGACATTATTAGTCAACTGGTTGATTTACTATACATGTACGAAGAATTTTTTTTCAGTTTTTTCCATCCCTTAAAACAGTATAGTATACTTGAAATAACTTGTTTCTTAAACCTCGCTTAACTACAGTGGTGTTTACATTTACCCCGAATTTTAGGAAAATTTCAAAATCTCGGGGTAAATGTAAACAGTCAGTTTTAGGCGATTCAGGTGCATCAATATTTTTTTTAACCTCATAAAATTTTTCTAGGGAAGTAAAGTAACAAGTTCATGCAAAAGAAATCCGTCCGTTTTACCTTTTAACAAAAAAAAAAAAAACTAATGGTTTTGGTGAAACATAGATATTCCGTTTACATTTACCCCTATTGACCCTACAAAACTTAATTTTTTCAAAAATTAAAAAATTGTTGAAAAAATTTTTTTTTACATATTTTTTGAAAATCCTTCTGTCTGATTTTTGGTATTCGCGATCGTAATACAGCTACAAAATTTTTTCAAAATCCGTCAGTCCTCGATAAGTTTTGTTATTTATGAAAATAATTGAATTGCTAAAAAGAATTTTTTTTGTTGATGAAAATAATTCAATTATTGCGAAGAAATTTATTTGAAAAATTTGTAAATATTAGAATTCCTGTTAAATTTTTATTATTTATGAAAATATTAAATGTTTGCGTTGAATTTTATTAAAAAAATTTTTTTAATAATTGAATTCTTTACTTTATATTTTTAAATACAATTTTTCTTCAATAAATTTAATAATTAATTAAATACATATTACAAAATGTAATTAATTGCAGAAGAATTTGAATTATTAAGATTTTTCAAAAATTTAAGTTGATTAAGATTTTTAATTAAATTCATTAAAAAATTGAAATTTTACAAAATTTTAAATTAAAACCAATTGAAGTTAATTTATTTATAAAAATTGTTAACGCAACTCTTTTAAAATCGGATTAATTTTTAATTATTTAAGTAAAATTAGATTTCAAGAATAAGCACAATAACTTCAGAAAACAATAATTTTCCAAGATTTCGATCATAATTTTCTATATTTTCTAGGTTCTTTCAAATTTAAAATAATAATTTCAGACTGAAAAAATTAACTGAGGGTTCAGAACGGATGACTGCCTGCTACGCATGATTGTTAAATACTCAGTCAAAGTCTTAGTCTTATATTTTGACTAAAACTAAGACTATGACTACGTTTCTAGAAAAAGGTTTATTTGTTTTAAAAGATCCTAAAGTTTTGAACGTTCAAATGAACAAAATTTATTTATTTCTTCTCCAAATTAAATTTGTATTGCAATTATTTTGCGTTACTATCCAAAAAATTAATTACTGAGTTTCTAAACATAAAGATTTCAGATTTTTAAATTTGTTTGTGATTAGTAATTTATTAAAATATCTTCAATAAAAAATATTTCGTTCATTTGAACGTTCATAACTTGGGGATCATTGTTTCAAAGAAATTTTTTTCGGATCAAAGAAAAATGTTTTTCATTTAAAGAAATTTTTTTATTATTTTTTTAATTGACTGGAAGAAATATTTCTTTACATTTTAGAAATTCAATAATAATACTTTTTTTGTTTTTTCATTAACTTTAAAAGATCAAGTTATTTATTTAAATTCAAAACCAAATTATCATTACTATTATTAGCTTTTACGACACTCTACACAGAACATTCACAATTAGAAGATTAAGAATGACGCTGAAGGTGGCACCCAGTTATGTTGATAACAGGGTTATTGATAACCCACTTATATTTTTAAAATTTTATGTTTCATAAAAAATTCATATTTTCTTTCTTAACTATTTCTTTATTACTTCCTCATAGATGAAGTATTGTAATACCGAAATTTTTTCGAGTTCGATTTTTTGACATATCTTTATGTTATTTGACCTCAGGAGTTCAAAAATGACATTTCTAAAAAATGTCATTCCGTATGTATGTGTGTGTGCGTGTGTGTAAACATCACATTTTCATAAATATCTCGAAATCATGAAGAGCTTTTGGGTTGAATTTTTTTTTAAATTGTAGATCTCACCTGCGGACATAAAATGAGAGTACTTTGAGATAGATTAATAAAGTTTAACTAATTTTTTTTGGATTTTAAATTTTGCAAAAAAACGTTTTTTGCCCATAACTTTAAAAAAATGTTAGGACACCTATAAATGTTTTTCCATACACGGAGAGAAATCTGTTAGGATTAATACTTGAAACTTTTCATATACTTTTTCCATAGATTCTTTGATGCTAAAATCCTAACAGAGAGCCTATTTATTGCTCGAGCCCGCCTGAATATTAGGCGGAGTCGACTGATATTCAGGCGGACCTCTTATACTTTTCGCTAGTAAGTGCTTATGCTATATTCATAACCTCTACTATATATATGCATTATTCGCAACAGATTTCTCTCCGTGTAATTTTGTAGAGTTTTTTTAGACGCATCTTTTGAGCCCTAATTGAACATTTTTCGTCCACATTAACCGGAGATATTAAACTTTTAAAAATTCAAAATTTTGGAAAATAAGACTTTTTTGAAAATTTTGTTGAAAAATGTAGAAGTAATCTTAAAATTATCGTTACCGACTTGTAGAGCTTCAAAAAACGCTTCGATTGACCTATTTTTGAACCTAATTCGATAATAAATTTCGAAATTATTGGTATTTTAAAAACCAAAAATTGTGGAAAATGACATTTTCTCAACTTTTTTGTTTGAAAATTTTTGTTTAACTATTAAACTATTATAACTATATTGTAGAGTATTTAAAAATACATTGATTGACCCAAGATTAAATCACTTTTACCATATTTATAAAAAGTTATTCATATATTTCTATTATTATTATCTCTATGAGAAAGAAAAGTGTTCATGAAATGAACACGAAAATTATAAAAAAATATACAACTTGGCAGCGGTTTTTGTTGTTTAATTATATTTGATTATTATGCTTTTTCTTAATTCTTTTTTTATTCATCCCTGCTAAAAAAATAAAATCCTTTTAGAATTAAATTTTTTCATTTTTTATGTAAAATTTTTTTTCTTATCTATGATTTTCTTTTGTTTTATTGCCAACATAAAAATTTTGAAATATAAGTGGGTTTTGATAACTCGGTGTCAGCTTTAGCTTTATAGATTAAGAAATTCGGTACCAACGGGAAATTGAATCGTGGATATTGAGGACACAAGCGTAACACATAAATTTGAGAATTTAACTTATTTATAACTTTTTTAAACTTACTGAAAATTATTTTCCTATTTTGGGCATATTAAGAATATTTTCAAAAATTTACATATAAATTATTTTGTGAGCTATTTACCTGAGTTTGCGTCTAATCTGTTTCCCAGACATTTGATAATGAAACAGCTGCACTTTCTTCATCAGAAGGAATGAAAAATCCTGGACTAATAACGTCGTTGAAGGATATGTAGGACCTTACTTCTATTGGTGTAACACGTTGCATATGGGGAACTCTGTAAATGCCCTCAACATTGTGTAAATATCTTCCAATGAATCCTGCGATTTGTTGATTGTTATATCTGTAAGACACTAGCTTTTCAATAATGAAGAATCTCGATTGCTGGCAAAATACTATTTGGTTACAAACTTTTCTTCTTCTGTTATCGGCAACACGGTATTCTGTTCCATTAATTACAGCCCTATTGTAAAAATTTATTCGTCTTCTAGGATGTAATCGATAACCTGCAGCTCTAAGACAATTAGCTTCATCCAGTTGAGGCAATCGCTTGTCACACCTTCCAACACCTTGAAAATAATGCCCTTCTGGCATGCCTTCTACGTGTTCATTATTAATTTTTAGAAGACGGAATGCTTCTTCCCTTGCTTCAACTGAGAGAGGTATTTGTTGTGCTGCAACTATTATAAACTTTTTGAGAAAGAATCTGGTAAGTATTTGGCTTGCTCTAGCAAAAGGACTCTTTACAAAATTTAAAATTTTGTTGTTAAACGATTCAAATGGCAGTGCTGAGAACACCCACAAAGGACCCCAGTTTCGTACCGACTGAACTAAGTGACCTAGAAGGTGAACATTGAAAAGCATGTTTTTCAATCCGAATAGCCTTTGATAACGTTGAATAAACTCTTTGATGCAGACATCTGCTCTATTTAATTTTTCTTCTGTGATGCTGCAAGAATTTAGAATGTAGATAGCTTCACATAGTAATGCTAAGTGATTAAAATATTCGGGGCGTAAAATTCCATCCAAACAGGGAAGCGCGTAATAAAGTAACCAATTACGCCACTCGGATATCTTCCACATTCTGTAGAGCACAATACTGCGTGGCTGTCTAGAGTTCCTTGTGGGTGGCCTGATGCTTGTTAATTTGACGTCGATAGCTGTGATGTTTTCGCCCTGTCCAATGTACCATTGCTCATCTGCATCGGTAAGATATCTTTCAACTAATCTTTTTGCAACACCTAAAAATGGATTATGTGCAGGATCAACAACCACACTGTCAACAAGGTTAAATAGCGGCAAGGTGGCCAAAGATGAAACGCCTTTTATGCCTCTAACTGCTCTTCCTTGTTCAAAAGCTGCTAATCCATCGTATCTTATTGACTCATCAGTGCGCGGTAAATGTTCTATTGCAGCATACACTCGTTTATTGTTTTCTACTTCACCAGGAGCGAAACATGCTGGGCAGCCATTCTCACCATTGAACCGTTTCGCTTTCAAAACATCTGATTTCGCGAGGGAATCCGCAGTGAATATAGCAACAATAAACCTACTGATCACCTCATTTTCAGCATTGGGTCTCCAGCGGATGCCATGATGAAAGAGTATCCTTAATTCGTTAACAATTGGTTGTAAAATAGTATTCATGTCAGGATGCTCGTCTGCTACCCAAAGACCAGCCAGCAACAAATGTTTCTTACGAGCATGAGGAGACAGTTCATTCAGCTGAAATACAACAGGGTATGTTGTAGCCCGTGATGATTTGGTCAGCTTTAAGCCATCTGTCCACATTGTTAACGAATAATTATAATTATTCGACAAGAATCCTCCTTCACCTAAAAGTTCTTGGTATTTTTTGTCCGTCATAAATATCCTCCATTGCGTTTTCGTGTGCTCTGTATCTATTATTTCTATAGTTTAGTGATTCTGCTATATTAGGAATAGCTAGCAAGTCACTTAATTGAGGACGCAAAAGTACTTGGACAAATGTTGCGACGAATGACATTTGCTGATTTGGACCGCATCTTCCACAAGCGCACCTCACTCGAATTGCGCGGCCCTCTCCAATCTCATCTTTACATTTGGAACAGAAGAATCGATAAATTAAATTATCTTGTGTCCGACCAAGAACATCCCATAAAGCCTGCTTTGTTGTAGGTATGTTTATAAAACGGAAAGCTTTTTTCAACCATATGAAATTATCAATCATGCGCTCATAAGTGTCACCATGCCTTACTGCTTGTGCAGATGCCACAACAAAATGGTCGATAGCTGTTATATGCGGTTTGCTCTGCAGAGGCACGCGCATTGCCACAGTGTTGATTCCTCTGAACAATGTTTCCGTTTCACTTTCTCTTTGTACATTTACAATAACACCTTGGTCTTGAACGTTCTCATTATCAGATCCTTCGTCTTCTTCTGCTCCTTGCCCATTTTCATTGTCGCTCACAATTTCTTCTTCATCTTCCTCAGTAGTGTACTCATCATCTCCTAATACTTCTTCGTCATCATCATCATCATCGTCCTCATCAGAAAGATTATGTACAGATTCTGGTTCACTGCTTTCATCTGAAGTGTCCAACTCCACGTCTGACATTTGAATTTCTTTTGTTCTTCAAGCTGTGAAATAATACAGTTTTATTATAATTTTTAGTCAAATAAAGTAATATTTCTATTAAAGACTACCTTCTAAAAAGTTAGTAAATAGTAAACAATATGTACTACTATGCTACTACAACTACTATTACGACTACTACCACCAGTACAGCTACAACTACTACTATTACTACCAATATTAAATAATTACTATGATACATAGTTTACCCGACAGGGAGCGTTCACAAATGATGTCACGTTTTTAGGGGTGTAGGGGGGTCTCTACTCTCAAAAAATTAAGTGATATAATTTGTGAACGCACCCAAATGTTATGGTTGATAAACTTTAGATAATTAAAAAGTATTTAATGAAAACAAAGTTTTACCTTACATGAAATGAAATTGCACTTCTTTAACAATTAATTATTTTCATTTTTTATTCTTTGCTAAAGTACCTTCTATTCCAATTATGTAAAAAATCTATTTTTGAAAGATGTTGCTGCTAATTGTCAAAGCGGGACAGACTAAAGATAACATGAAATTTTTAAATTTTTAATTACTTTGAATTTTATATTTTTATACTCTTTATTTGTACATAAAATATACACTTCTGTCGTTAAGGTTTAGTATATTTGGACTGATTATTCTTAAATGCTTGCTTCACTTTGAATTCAAATAACAATGTAAATTTTTACAAAATGTAAAGCTATCAAAAATAGGATCATTTTAACGTTTAATAAATTTAGAGTCAAATAGACTAAAATATAATCAATTTAGTAATGTAAATATGTGAAAATATAGTTCTTTATATTAAAAAATATGTACTTTATAGTTTATATTATTCGAAAAATTTAAGCAAGAAAAGTTATTTTTGTAGAACATTTCGAAATCGACATTTAAACAATGAATCTCTAACTTTAAAGAACTATATTTATGCAACTCAGGCGTATTATGGTCACTTTATCTACCTCTGTACGGACGCATACTAAGTTTTCCCCTTATAACCCAGATGTCATTAAAGTGCCCATTATTGCTATAGGAAAATATTGCTGTAATATTTCTGTAACGTTGCATTATAATATTTCTTTTGTTGCATGCTATATTACAGTGACACTTTAGTAATGTTACGTGCTACTTGGTTTTCTCTCAAATAATATAAGACTGAGTTTCTGTGTGCAGTAGACGAATTCCTTTTGTATTCGTTCACTGTGCACGAAGTTGATATAATGCTTTTTGGAAGATATGTCCCTTTCATCACGGTGCGTTACATATTATATAGACTTTCATGTTAAAATCTTAATACACTCGACTTTCGATGTAACGAAAAGTTTAGGGATATAAAATTTTGATATGTGACCTGGTCTATGAAAATGGACCTTACGTGCGAAAACAAGTTTTCGAGAAAATAGCAGTTAAAGTTTAATTTGGAAAAACCCTCTTAACTTTTTAAAATAGTAATACTTTTTAATCAAGTAAGGCTTATTTTCTTCACCGCGGATCACAGTATCGAAATAAAAAACATACAAGTAATAAAATTTTTTTTTATAATTGTTTATATAAATTAATAACAAACTCCTCAAACACAAAATAAATTAGTCTAAGTTTTTTAAATAGCAACAATAACTACAAATAAGTGACTCATGTTTGTAAGGGTTTGCGAGACCGGATCCTATATGGGATTCTGCACAGGTCCAGTAAAGGATCTAAGCTGTGTAGATCTTAAATCTACAGGATTTAAGCTGGGCAACTTTTGACTTTTTGGTTTTTACCATCTTGAAGAGCGTTTCAAACTCTATCCTAATCAACAAACAAGCAAGAAATGTTTTTTTGACACGTAAGGTCTCTTTTCATATAGACTAGGTCACATACACCAACCGGTAGAAGGAATCTCACCACAAAAATTGTTTTAAAAAAGATTGTGTACAACAATTATCAAACTAGAATACGGTGTATTGTAAAATTAAAAATTTACATATAGGGAACATTGGAGTATTGTGGGCCACCTCAATTATTTAATAATATTTATAAGTTTAATCATCCAATAATTTTTTATTTTCTTTTGTTCGTCCAAAGTAAATTTTTTATTAGCATTTAATTACTTTACAACGTTTTACAATTACCTATAAACCGTAAACAAAAATTATCTGAAAAATTGCATTTAAATATTTATTTTGAGGCTTCATGTTTTTATTGTTTTTACAAAGATTCTCAAAAATAAATTATAGAAAATATTTTTTTAATTACTGTGTGGCTTTGGTACTTTGACTCCAAAAAGAAATTTTACATCAAATTATTAATTAAAAATTGTTGGTCTTCAAGTCTTCATTATATTCAAAATATTAAATGAAAATTGGTTTCAAATTGAAATAATTAAAAATAAACTTTTAATCAAGATAAATCTAACACGAACCCAACCTACAATTCGTTTGCTTCTTAGGTACCTTTCTTGGGAGCGCGTCACATATATGTTATAGTTTATACCTCTTACTGACATGCAAAAATTTAAAAAAAATTTTGTGTGTAAGATATTAAGCTAAAAAAATTGTGGCCCACGATTCCCTAATCTCCCTTACTACCAATATCTTTAAGCAATTTTTAAGATGCATATAATATTGTATATTGAATACTTTAATAATGCTTGAATTATTTTTCATAAAGATTTAAAACTGTAACTGAACTTTCAGCTCTCTCTGGGTGTGGGGTTTGAACTCCACAAACCCCCCCGCTCTTGCGCACGGGCCTGAATAGAAATGATTAGATTATATGATGATTTAAATAGTTTGTAACTCAATAGAAAATCTTTATAACTTATTATTGTTATTAATTAATATCACAAATATATGTTATTATATGTTATTTTTAATATCACAAAAAATTTAATAAAATAGAATAAATATTCTTTGTTTTTCATGTTGAGTCCACAATAGACAGCGTTAAGGAGATTGAGCTACTTAAGACCATTGATATCAATGGTGTTAAGTGTTAACCTTAACGCTGTCTATTGTGGACTTAACGTCAGTCTCAATAAAAGCATAAAATGTTTTACTTTTATCAGTAAACATTTTTTTGATAATAAGACTATAAGCATATAATTATTATGCTTGCACATGAATATGCTTTAATAAAATAAAATTAAAATAACATTATAATCTGAATGACTATTCTCCACAACTGTCTTCATCACTATCTTCATCAGTTTCATCATCCTCCCTAAAAATAATAAATTATTTACATAACAACTTTATTAATAATAAACGATATTCTATCTAATTGTCTTAGTTGAAATTTTACTTAAAGGGTGATTTTTCTTTAAGAAAAATTAAAAATTACAAATAAATTAATAACACAACAATATTTTTATGAATATCACTTCCAGACCTTTTCTTTCCATGTAGTATTTTTATGTCAAAATTTCGCTTTGTCGCAATTTGATCCCAATTAAATTAAATGCACTGAAAAATAGTATATTGTGTATTTTAGGAGGAAAATGGTTCATTTCGTACACTGAGAAAAATGGAGTTCGAAAAACTGGGAGTAAATATTGAAAAAATACGATTTAGTCCAGTAAAAGTACAACCAATATCATATATGCCTTTCTTCGGGTTTGGACAACTTCTTGAAAAGTGGTGTGCCTTCTATAAGAATGTTTTAAGTCTATGGCGTATCTCAATCATCATACGCCATTGACTTAAAACATTCTTATAGAAGACACACAACTTTTCAAAAAGTTGTGCAAACCGGAAGGAAGGCATATATGATATTAGGTGTACCATAATTCATTACCATCAAGCATCTTAGGGTGATGCGTATAGTGTATAGAGGGCATTAGTTCAAAATTTCACTTTAAAGAGCATAAAAAAAGGGGAAGATTATAAGGCACGCTGCAGTGTGCATAGTAGAGCAACTGGACTCAGTCCTCTACTTCGAAACTTTCACAATAAAGGAAGTAGTTAAGCAGGCGCGTAACCTGTCTAAATAAATGGCCGACGCGACGCGAGTGTTTCCTTTTATTCACTTCGTCAATTTTATATAAAAAAAACAATAACCAATCATTAAAGAAAGAAAAATATGTTAAATGCACTCTTTATATATTCATATTCATTAATTCACAACTTTTATTCTTCCCACATTTTCATACTTACAATTAACAACTAAATGCATCGGAAAATCTTACAATCATACGGGATTGAACACCTACCTAACCATACAACTAAATATACGCATAATTATAAATCGCACGCTTTTACATTAAGCCTCTCGGCTACGCAATCGATGGGGGAAATTTCCTATTTAAGAAACATCCCTTACCAATGAAATAAATTAGATTATGCGTGAATTTTACTTTGTAATTAATGTAAGTATGGATGTCAACAATATTCATAATATTGAATAAATAATATTGTCAACTAGTTTAAATTTGATACGGTTATTAGAATTTAATAATAAATAAATAAAAAACATTAATTTTTTCCTAACCTTTTTCAAGTTTGACACTCCTCATGGTAAATTTGATTATTCTTTTTTTTCCGTGTACAAAATAGTGAATTGACCTTGAATGAAATGTATAATTAATTATTCTCAAAGCAATATTTAATAATTTAATTAACTTAACTACACTGCATAATAGTAAGTTGAGAGTAATAAGAGTAAGTGAAACGGTAAGATAAGTGAACGACCATTAGTGTGAGAGAAAGAGAATAACTTGTGGTTTTCGAGTAGGTATCTACTTTATGTGCACTGCGTTCATTTTTCGAAAGAACTGGACTGAGCACTATTTGTTCAATATTCGCTTCTATTAATGACTTGTGTTTTGTACACTGCCACGTTTTTTTAACAATTACATGAGAAAGTAATTTCCCAGGTGCGATTTTTTGGTCGGCCCATAGTTGGGCCAACTTTTACAAAGTCAGTCCAACTTCTCGTGCCAGAGGTTGGGCCAACCATACAGATGATAACCGCCAGTAGACGGTTCGCCGTCTAATGGCGACGATGGTTGGCCCGACAACTCATAAAGAAGTTGGCCCAACTTAAAATGCATATGTTGTGCCAACCATACATTTCAATGATTGGTCCAAAAGACTGACGCCAAAGTTGGCACAACTTTAGATGCGTAAGTTGGGCCAACCACAATTTTCAAAGTTTGGCCAACTTCAATAGCCAAAGGTAAAAAATTATTAAAAAACTAAATTATTTAAACAATTAACACGTTATTATTAGCGGGAACATCAGATATAACCTTTACCTATTATTATTAAACACAATCTCATACATACATTTTCGAAAATATCTAACGCTCGCTGGGATCGAACCCCTAACCTAACGCACCGAAGACTTATACACTGACCACTACGCTACGCTCACATGGGAGTGCATAACGCAAAATGTATATTAAAGCTGCAACAGTCGGGCCAACCGTGGCCCAGAGTTTGGCCGACCCAGAAAGAATAAGTCAATTAAACTGCATTTGACAAAGTTTTGCCAACCATGGCCCAGGGTTCGGCCGACCAAGAAAGTTTAAGTCAATGAAACTGCGTTTCTAGAGTTTTGCCAACCGTGGCCCAGAGTTCGGCCAACAGAAACTGAAAGTCTTTTAAACTACGTTTGGATTAGTTGGCCAACCTTTGTCTCCAAAGTTGGCCCGACGGTTGGTTAAACTCTGCACGTAATGGTTGGCTTGCAAAGTCGGGCCAACTGTGGGCACTAGTACTTGCCAAAGTTGGGCAAAGTCTAGCAACCAAAACTTCGCTTGCCAAAGTTAGGCCAACCTTGGGCCAACCTTCAAACTCTGGCGGCCAACCTAAATTCGCACCTGGGTTCTCATTCCAATTTTTTATACTCTTATTCCCTCTTAGACTATTTAAACAGTCTTGTTTAAGCTGATGGGATAACTTGTGTTGAGTCCCAAAGTATTCAGCTATGAAACTTCTAATACTATAGTGTATACCTGTCACATATTATTCTATAAAGGAGTACTATACTGATTGTATAAATCATTTTTCCATTTTTCTCCGTGTAGAACTGTAAAACACGAGTTGGAAATCATTTTATGCAACTCAGGCGTATTATGGTCACTTT
Source organism: Leptopilina syphax (assembly GCA_032872505.1). Taxonomy (NCBI): domain Eukaryota; kingdom Metazoa; phylum Arthropoda; class Insecta; order Hymenoptera; family Figitidae; genus Leptopilina; species Leptopilina syphax. Next base: position 924,737 of record CM065471.1, read on the forward strand.
ATCTACCTGTACAGGCGCGTACTAAGTTCCCCCTTATAACCCAGCAGTCAATAAAGAAACCATTAAAGCCCTAGGGAGATAAAGGGTACATTATTGACCGCTCACAGGTCAATAAAGTACCCTTTATCTTCCTAGGGCAATAATGGTTACTATATTGACCAACTGGGTTATATGGGAGAACTTAGCATGCACCGGTACAGGTAGCATAGAGTAACCATAATACGCCTTTGTTGTATAAAGCAAAGTATGGAACAAGGGAGGTAACCTCGTTTATGACCTCGCACATACCTCCCTTGTTGCATAATGTACTATTCCTCTAGTTGCACATACTATTTTTTTTTAACACACGTATATATTGAAAGTACAAACGTGGTAGTTTGGTTGTTACTTTGGTCTGTATAGTTGTGAATGATGGTGGTATAGTTACTACTAGTGGTAATTATATGTTTGAGATTCACTATTGGTCATACTTTGAATAATATGTTGTACCCAATAATAACATTACAGGAAGGGAAAATTACTTACAAAGTTACTCTAAGTAACTTTCCCTCTTACTCGCCGGGAAAGATATGAAAAAAATTTTTATTGGATTTTTATGGAACTTGGTACTCTAAGGTTTCTAGGGTCGCTGATTACGAATCCGAGATCAGTTTTTCGAAATTAAAATTGGCGGATCCAAGATGGCGGAATTTTTTTCAAAATTCATCGAATTTGCTTGAAACTGGTTATTCGGGGGTTTTAAGGGTCGCTGATTACGAATCTTACATTAGTTTTCCAAAATTCAAAATAACGGATCAAATATGGCGGACGACAAAATAAAACAAGTTGTAAATCCAGATGTTCATTACATGAACATTTTGCTTCCTCTTTACGATCAGCAAAAAAAATTTGCTTCCTCGTAGAGGGAGCATTAACGATAAGTATATGTAATTTTAAAATCATTTTTAATACAATTTAACATTTATAAAATAAAGTTCATTCGTCTTAATAGAAAGAATAAAATTTTCTTATACAGTAATATGAATCTAAATAAACAAAAAAATTTTTAGTAAAACAGTGAATTTTTCAACTTTAATTGTAATTAATTTTATAATTTTCAATAGAATATATACTTTATATACATCAATCGATTCGTCTTGATGCAAAGAATAAGATTTTTGATTTATTTTTCAATAAATAATAACATTTTATTGTACTGCAATATGATTTTTAAGAAAAAATGAATTTTTATTAAAAGTGCAAATTTTTGGTCTATAATTGGATTTAATTCAATAAATTTAAATACAATATATACTTTATATGTACCAATCGATTCGTCTTGATGCAAAGAATAAGATTTTATTATATATTAACTTCAATAACCAACTTAAAAAAAAATTTTCTGAGAATTTTTTAAAGTCTATCAATCCATTTCAAGATATTTTTATGATAAATATACCTGGTAAATTTTAGCCAATTTCGTTAAAACCTTTTCGGGTTATCGTGTTCACAAAAATCGGGATCCACACACACACACATACACACACATACATCCGGACAATTGTTTAGGGTCTTATATAACAGTCTCCTATAGAAGAAAATTTATTAAAAGGATTTTTAAAAATTTTGTAAATTAAACGACTTCAAAGCTTCCTCACGAGGAAGCAAAATTAGTTTTAATGACTTGAAACTGAATACTCGGGAGTTTTCATGATCGCTAATAACGAATCTGACATTAGTTTTACAAAATTTAAAATGGCGGACGACAAAATAAAAAATTGATCAGATTGACTTGAAACAGAATACTTGGGGATTTTCAGGGTCGCTGATTACGAATCTGAAATCAGTTTTTCAAAATTCAAAATATATGATTCAATATGGCGGAACATTTTTTTAAATTTATTCAATTTGTTTGAAACTGGTTAATCTCTCATCAGTATGATAATTTTTGGTAAAATCTTTCGTTAACCCTTAAACCGCACACTTCCGAATCCATCCTTAAACCGCACACTGGGTGTGCGACACCCGAGGACTTTAAAGTGTGTTCTCCAAGCTGGAAAAGGATATTTCAGAAAAATTATCTTATGTAGCTCAGTACATCTATTTTGAAGGAAAATAAGTTTCATAATGATTTATTTAATCTTAATAATTAAAAAAATGTTTTTTAAAACTACTGAAATCACCTTAAACTGAAAACTGGGTATCAGCCACCCAGAAATTTTTCGCTATTAACTTCATAAAGTTATCAAATACACAAAGACACTTGGGAGACTAATGTCCCTCACGGAACATAAAGTTAAGTACAAAATGTGTCGTCTAATAGCGCCATATGTTCAATTTTTACGACTTCAAACGAGATATTAGAGTAAAAAGCTAGAATATGGGTGTCGCACACCCAGGGTGCGGTTTAAGGGTTAAATATCCTGACATTAGGTGGTGAATTTAATTTTTAGATTATCAAATTTTTTAAATCCACAACACCAGAATGTACCACAAGGAGGCTGCCATAGGATTTTACATTCCATTTTTTTATTTTAAAAAATTTTTAAATATTTTTTTAATTCTGTTTTTTTATATACTAGACGCGTCGTTGTATGCAGCTACGTAATACTAAAACCCCCAAGTATCTTTTAAGCCAATTCAATTAATTTTTTATTTGGTTTTCCTCCATATTGTATCATTCATCTTGAATTTTTAAAAAACTGATTTCAGTTTCGTAACCAACGACCTCAAAAACCCCCAAGTATTCAGTTTCAAGTCAATGCAATCAATTTTTTTATTTTGTTGTCCGCCATATTAGATCCGCCATTTTGAATTTTGGAAAACGAATGTCATATTCATAATCAGCGACCTTAAAAACTCCTGAGTAACCGGTTTCAGGAACACCTGAAAACCGTTTTAATCACCTTTTTAAAGTTGCGCATATATGCGTCAGCGGCAGTCAACGAGTTTAATACTGTATTCGAAGAACTGCAATACTGTATGTTTATTTCAGACAAAAGTCCTAATCATACTCGTATATATAATCTTAATTTTCCAGCAAAGGCACTATAATCGGCTCATTTCGGCTCTAAAGCTGATAGAAAAGGTGTAACCATATCAACATATGACGACCCAATGAGAAATGAAAGGTCTAAAGACGTTCATTAGATGTCTAATCGACGTCTAAATGGTTCTTTTTAAATCTCTTAGAGATCGAATAGACGTCGATTAGACCTTTCGTTTCTCATTGGGGAAGGGCCTCCTTATACTATTTCGTGGTATAACCCTAATTTTAGTATAAAAGTATATTCTTTATTAATACTTTTAGTTTTTCATTTTGTTTTATGGAGAAAATTGCAGAGTGTACACCATTTTACGTGTTTACACGGGAGAAAACTGGAGTAATCAACTAACTATCTGGAGGTACAAACAGACTACATTTGAGGTTAAATTTTTCGTAACCATCTCGGAGGGATAAATAAACACTCCGATGATTAATTTGGCTAACTCGAAGGGAAAAGTTAACTATCCACAGAATCAGGCTCAACACTCAAAACCTAACCCTCTAAGTTTAACTATCCATAAGTTTTCTCAGTGTGGAAAAACATCGTACTTTAAATTCGCCATATTGGCCACCATTTTTAAATTGTTTGAACATTAAAAATTTGGAGAATTTGGAGCAGACGATATATTATTCACTATTACTTCATGTGGGTATTTAAAAGGACTCTAAGGGACGGTTCCACAAATGTATTAACTAGAATTTGAGTCGGTGAACCGGGTCTAATTATATAACTAAACCAAGTTCACCGACTTAAAAAACAGTTGTGAAATCGACTCTATAATATGGTAATCTTACCTAAACTTTGACCGTATATAAATTTCAATATAGATAAATGAATTTATTGTCAAACTAATTCATCCACTTTTAATAAAACAGATTACTAAGATTTTGTTGAAATTTAGTTAAATTATTACTAATCCATGTGAAAAAGTCTACAGAATGTCTGCAAACTTTCAGCGAACTCTTGTCTGCAGAGAATCTGGTGGTTAAGAAAATATAAAAAAACTGTTATTCCACAATTTTTGAATCTTTTAAACTACCAGATTTTCTACAGACTATCTGGTGAGACAAGACTTTTCACTGAAAATTCACAGAAAGTGTGCAGACACTCTGTAGACTTTTTTTACTATTGGCATTTCCCATGGGAAATCATTTGGTGAACGACTTTTCATCATTTCATTAGTAACTTTTACTATTCCAAAATTAGAGAGTAAAGAAATTTCTGAGTAAATTTCCAACTAAGACCAATAGATTGATATTTTTGCATTGAATAAACTTGAATAATATTTTTCTACATACTTCTGTTTTTTGGCTTTATAATGCTCTCTTTTTATTACTTTTGAAAATACTTTTTCAATGTCAGCACCACTGAGTTTATTAGCGCTGTCCTTCAGAACAAAATTTGGATCCATTTTCTCAATTTCTTTAGCAATGTCTACAATTTAAAAATGATAATTCAGTGCTTGAATAAGAATATTACTACAATTAGAAAAAACTATATGTATGTATGTACTTGTGCTTGTTTCGTTAATGCTGTTTTGCTATATTGCAAAAGCAATATAGTAATAAAATTGGTGCAAGATTGAAAATTTCCGCCTCCTAACAATATTAAATGTTACCATGTAAGATTGTGTCAATATTGTTTTTGAATATTGCATAGCAAATTTTGTAACAACATTACTAAACTTGATTTCGTAAACTAGCACATTACTTTTGGATGGGATTAGAAGTCCCATCATTTTGATTAGAAATCACAAATTTTAACGAAAAAATGAAACAAAGTTAATGAATTATTGACGAATTATGTAAAGGAAAAGTAGTTCGTCAAAAGTTAAGGTACAAGTTCACGAAAAAATCGTGAATTGTTGTATCACGACTTTCAGTAGTATGGTCAGTTTATAATGCGAATCAAATATAGCTGATCAAGCATTCATTACTCAGTCGGTGTTTACATTCGGGCAAAAGACCAGTCTTCAATTTAAGTGAATATTTAGAATCAGTGTATATAATATTTGTTCGTAAGTGTATTGATTTGTGTAATTATAGTGAAGGAGTTTGATTTTAAAGAACTTTATGTCCTATCTAAAAATGCTGTACTAGTTCACGAGAGATTCATAAACTTATTTTCTGTATACATCAAATGAAAATTCAAAGAAGCCTTTTCTCTATAAACCAATGATAAAAATTATGACTTTTCTTAAAAACAAAAAAAATCTATACATCTCTTTTCTGCAAAAATCTGCAAAACCAACTCTATTAAAAGTCTCACTTCACAGAAAGAGTGAAAGAAGACAGAATTTGTCCGAGTTTTAAATGGCTGTAGATTAGACTTGCATTTGTTTATTAACATTTTGAATTTGTAATTCCGAATTGCATTAATCTTACTTGGAAATTTTAATCAGAGACCCCCAAAAAACCACTAAATTGAGCTTGATTATAATTGTTTACAATTATTCTTCTTTTGATTCTTTAATACCGAAAAAAATTTTTATATTTATTTGTAAAATGAAAATCTTATGGGAAATTCACACTTCGATCTAAGAAGTAAGCGGGACTTTTTTCGTGACGTTTCCTCTGTCACAAAAAAGCGCCCGCTTGTTGCATCTTAGATCGAAGTGTGGATTACCTATCACAAATTGTATTTCAAATGGTTTAGCCGTTTCTTAATGATGCGCACACCATCCCAGTAAAAAAAAGTAATTCAAACGGATTGAAATGAATTAAGATTTTTGGTAGAAAGCGGGATTCATTCAAGCTCTTTGTATATTCGATTGAATTCGATTCAATTTGCCTGAAGTTGTGCAAACGAATTTGCATTCGTAAGAAATGACCAAGGCATGCATTGAATTCGTGCTGACGAATTAAAAAAAATTAAAGGCCCCAAAACTTGTCCATTGAATTAGTAAGAATAGAAGGTTTGGAAGTTCAATACAGTTTGACGAATTCAGGAAAATTGCAACGTAGCTCCAATTCGTATTTGTCACAAAGCAGGATTCACTGAAACTTTTTGTGAATTCTTTTTAATTTATTTCAATTAGTTTTTGTTTACTGAGATGGTTCTGTGACATGCATACTAACATACATGAATAAATGCACAAAAGAAAAAATTATACTAGAAATTCTCAGCAATGTGCAGGCAAAAGTTTGATTGTTTATATAAAAATATTACCATGCAGTATTGTCGCTATAATACCTGTTGGTAATATTAAATTAGGTTTGATATTAAAACATTCTAGTATTAGTAATTATGTGTAATACTACAATACTTATAAGAAATTTTAGCTTGTTAAGAATACGCTTTAAATTTTGATTCTATTACGAAGCAACATTCTTACAAGCATGCTATTTAATATTAAGATAATAGTATTGGTAATATCGCCATAGATTTAGCATGTAAGATTGTTGTGAGGCCAAATATTTTAATCTTGCTCTAGTTTTATTACGATTTGTTTCCAATATGACGCAAAATGCTATTTAATACCAGTTTGGTGCAAGAAGTTGTGCTATTTGGACTTAAAATAAGCATAAACTATATGGATTTCTATATGCATATGGGATCTTATGTGAATTTTTATACAAAAAACCCATTAAAAGTCGTATAACCTACGTCAGAATCCACATGGGATACAATTTATTGCTGAAGAATTTTGAAAAATTGTTTGATTTTGCTCGAAACATGTTACTCGAAGTTTTTAAAGTCGCTAATTACGAATTGAAAGTCAGAATTTCACAATACGAAATAACGGACACAATATGGCAGAAAAGTTTTTTGAAAATCTAATCGAATCCGATTTTTGAAATGAATTCGATATTCAGTCTATCCTTGTGTCATCCTGGAGATATTCTAAGGAAATCTTCGCCGCAAACAAATCAATATTTCAAAATTCAAAATGGCAAATCCAATATGTCGGACTAGTTCTTTCAAAATAGAACAATTTCAATTGAAACTTATTTTACTGGAGTTTTTTCAAGGTCAATAAAATCGATTCTGACATTGGGTTTTACAAAATTTTAAATAGTGCATGTACGACACATTAAACAATTTAAAATAGTTGAAAATTAAACAAATTCCATTATATTTATGTAAGTTTTTTACATTATTGAAAAATACACTAGTACTCATTTGTTTATTTACTAGAGGTGTACAAAAAGCTCGAGACTCGGTCGAGCTTTTTCGAGCTGAGCCTCATATAAAGCTCGAAAAAGTTCGAGTTATCGAAACATTCGAGTACTCGAAATTTTCGAGTGCACGAAAAGTTCGAGTACTTGTGATAATAAAACTTGAATATTTAATTATTTAGATACTCTTCTAGTTGACACCAGGGTACATCCGGATGCCCGGAGTCAATTCATAAGAGAATTTTTGTTTCTATCGAATAATATTAGCTGTAGACTAACCTTAAAGTTCACCCCAGTGTCCAAAAGTCAAGTGAAAATCATTCTCAGGGAATTTTTGTTTCTATTGAATAATCATAAATATAGACTAACCCTTAAGTGCACCCGGGTGTCCAGGAGTCAGATGAACATCATCTTTAGAGAATTTTGGTTTTTAATGAATAATCATAGATAAGGACTAACACTTAAATGCAACTGGATGATTAAGAGGCGGTTGAACATCATCTTCAGAGGATTCTAGGTTCCATAAAATAATGATATAGCTTCAGTAATCTCTTGACACAATTGTCTAAAAGTCAGTTGAATACCAACATTTGGGAAATTAGGCTTTCATTAAAAAATCATAGCTCTAGATTAACACTGAGATACACACGGATGACAAGGACTCAGTAAATCTTCATCACACGGAAAAAAAGTACGTGAATCCTTCTTTGACAGTCCCAGTACACAAAAACTAATTGAAATAAATTAAAAAGAATTCACAAAGAGTTTCAGTGAATCCTGCTTTGTGACAAATACGAATTGGAACTATGTTGTAATTTTCCTGAATTCGTCAAACTGTATTGAACTTCCAAACCTTCTATTCTTACTAATTCAATGGACAATTTTTGGGGCTTTTAATTTTTTTTAATTCGTCAGCACGAATTCAATGCATGCCTTGGTCATTTCTTACGAATGCGAATTCGTTTGCAAAACTGCAGGCAAATTGAATCGAATTCAATTGAATATACAAAGAGTTTGAATGAATCCCGCTTTCTACCAAAAATCTTAATTCATTTCAATCCGTTTGAATTAGTTTTTTTTTACTGGGGTGCTTGACTTTTGGATAGGACACAAAATACAAGGCTATTGCATATACTTTTTATTAGAAAATATAAGAATATATTTTATTTTTCTAATAAAAAGTATATGCAACAGCCTTGTATTTTGTGTCCTATCCAAAAGTCAAGCACTGTCAAGGAAGGATTCACGTACTTTTTTTCCGTGCATCTGGGAATTTAGGTCGCCATCGAAAATTATAGCTTTAGATTAACACAAAGATATACACGTAGATGTCCAAGAATCAGGTGAAACATCATCCTGCAAATCATAATTACCTTGATGTTAATCTGAAACTACAATTATATACTATGAAAACTAAAATTTATTTAAAATAATGATCTACTAACACCCAGACATTCCGTGTACTTAAGTGTTGGTCCTTAGCTATAATTATTTTACAGGAATCTAAATTCCTTGAAGATGATGTTCTTCTGACTCTTAAACACTCGGGTGTTCTTTAGTGTTATTTTGAAAGCATGATTACTCTAAAAAAAATTCCCTGAAGATGGATTTCACTTGACTCCTCTACACCCGGATGCACTTAAGGCTATCTTTAGGACACCCGGATGCACTTTTTAGTTTAGATCAATGATTATTTATTAGATTCCAAAATTTCCTGAGGATGATTTTTACTTGGAATTTGGACACTCGGGTGCACTTTAGGGTTAGTCTATAGCTATGATTATTCTAAAGAAACCAAAATTTCCTAAAGATGGTGTTAAACCTGACTCCTGGACACCCGGATGTTCTTTAGTGATTGTCTATAGCTATGATTATTTTGATGGAAACCGAAATTCCCTGTAACTGGTGCAAGTACTTGAAAATTACGGGTACCCGAAATTTTCGAGTACTCGAGTGAATTTGGGTACCCGAAAAATTCAAGTACTCGAAATTTTCGAGCACTCGGTACATCGAGCCGAGCTCGGGCTCGGCTCAGCTCGAAAATATTCCGGTTCGGCTCGGCCATTCGACCTTTTAGCACACCTCTATCATTTACTAAAATAAGAATCAAAAGTAATTTCGAAACTTTTTTTATATTAAATACCTATATAACGGCTTTTTTTTTATTAAACATGATTGCCTTAATAAAGGCTATCTTAAAAATATTTAATCTTAAATTAAGGTACCTTTCGTGGCTCGAAATTAGACTTTATTTTTTACAGTGAACCATTCTGAACTTTGAAATTCTGTAATTCAGGCGAATTTTACACCTAAAGTAACATACGACTTCTAAAAATGTTTCAAATTTTCAAGGAGTTTTCCCATATAAATAAATCTAATAGAAGTTGACATTGATTCCTTTTCATGCTATCGTCCACAAATAAAGTTATACTGAGAATAATGGATATTAAACTTTATTATCTAGATATTAATGGTAAATATTTGTGACAGTCAAATATGTAAACATCTTAGATATGCAATTTTAATATCTCACACTGAAAGAATTTTGGGGAGGCTGCAGGCTTTACATGAGTGTCGCTAGAGCTCGCTGCCTCAAGCTCGCAGTTAACCTCAAAAAGGCGAGAATCTACTCCCGAAAGGTAAGCAGCAACTCCTCAGGGGCAGCTGCTCACCTTTCGGGAGTAGATACTCGCATTTTTGAGGTGAGCTGCAAGCCCTGAGCAAGGGGCACTGATTTCGGACATACTATTTAATATCTGAGATATTAAACCATAATATCTAGATGATATATGCATTAGCATCTTTTCTTAATATCTAGTATATTAAGATTTTTAATATCCACTTTTCTCAGTGTATATACACTCACTAAGAATTTTTAAAAAGTCGTCTTTTGTAGCCGGTATAAACTCCTTTTCACTGACTCCCTTAGGTATCCGAATTCCAACATAGGGATATTCTTCTTTCTGCCAGAAAGCTAAAATAAGGCACTTCAATCTTTTGACCAAGGATTTACTATGCTTTGACCTTTCGAATAATGATTCAGAAATCATTTTTCCCTGTTTTTTAATCTATTAAAATGAAAAAGTTACAAATCAATACATACTTAATTTTTTTCTTATTAAACTTTATATGTGACGGGTGCTATTCGGTAACTTCACTTCACATTCACTTCACATTCACTTCACTTTCACTTCACATTCACTTTACTTTCACTTCATATTCACTTCACTTTTACTCCACATTAGCTTCACATTCACTTCACTTTCACTCTACATTAACTTCACATTCACTTCACACTCACTTCACTTTTACTCCACATTAGCTTCACATTCACTTTACATTCACTTCACTTTCACTCTACATTAACTTCACATTCACTTCACATTCACTTCACTTTCACTCCACATTCACTTCACATTCACTTCACGTTCGCTCTCCATTAACTTCACATTCACTTCACATACACTTCACATTCACTTCACATACACTTCACAGTCACTCCACATTAACTTCACATTCACTTCACGTTCGCTCTCCATTAACTTCACATTCACTTTACATTCACTCCACATTCACTTCACTTTCACTTCACATTAACTTCACATTCACTTCACAGTCACTTCACTTTCACTCCACATTAACTTCACATTCACTTCACTTTCACTCCACAAGCGAATGTGAAGTTAATGTAGAGTGAAAGTGAAGTGAATGTGAAGTGAATGTGAAGTTAATGTGGAGTGAAAGTGAAGTGAATGTGAAGTGAATGTGAAGTTAATGTGGAGTGAAAGTGAAGTGAATGTGAAGTTAATGGGGAGCGAACGTGAAGTGAATGTGAAGTTAATGTAGAGTGAAAGTGAAGTGAATGTGAAGTGAATGTGAAGTGAATGTGAAGTTAATGTGGAGTGAAAGTGAAGTGAATGTGAAGTTAATGTGAAGTTAATGTGGAGTGAAAGTGAAGTTAATGGGGAGTGACTGAAGTGTAAGTGAAGTGAATGTGAAGTGAAGTTACAGAATAGCACCCCCTGGACAGTGAAAAGGGACCTTACGTGCGAAAACAAGATTTCGAGAAAACAGCAGTTAAAATTTAACTTAGAAAAACCCTTGTAACTTTTTTAAATATTAATATTTTTTATCTTCACCGTGGATCACAGAATCAAAATAAAAAACATACAAGAAATGAAATTTTTTTTAATAATTGTTTATATAAATTAATAACAAACTCCCCAAACATAAAAAAAATAATCTAAGTTTTCTAAATAGCTAAAATAAGTATAAAAAAGTGACACATGTTTGTAAGGGTTTTCGAGGCTGCTGATTACGAATATGATGTTAAATTGACAATTTGACAGTTGACAGCTGTAAACTTCTCTAAAAAGTAATCGTTTTTTGTAAAAAATACAGTAATAAGGTTTTTGAGGTCGCTGATTATGAATATGACTTCAAATTTGAATTTTAACTGTTGACAGTTGTCAAAGAAAATGTCAACTTTTCTAAATAATAAAAAATTATCGTCTTCGTTATTTTAATTTGTATAATAACAAAAAATCAGTTTTTTCGTATTTTTACTCTTGTGTCTTTTGACTTTAAAATTTTTTTTTAAAAACTTCTAATCAACTTATGACTTTTTGGTTTTCACCATCTTAATGAGCGTTTCAAACCCTATTCGAATCAACAAAAAAGTAAAAAATGATTTTTTGACACGTAAGGTCCCTTTTCATAGACCAGGTCACATATGAAAAGTATTTGTTCAAATCAGAATTATCAATAATTTTTATTGTGTGCCTTAAAATTATTAGTTACAATTTTTAATGCTCAACATTATTTTGACTTACATACTGCAATTAAGGTATTTGTCGCGTCGATTCGTTTTCGTCAGATTTTTTTTAAATTTTACATAATTATTATTTGAATATTTATCTACAAAATAAGGCCTACTAAAATAAAATTGACCGTCTGTAAGTCTCAAAAAATGAAATCAAAGTTTTTAATTTTTGCACCTATACTAATCGTCAGATTTTTTAAAAAAACAACAAACTTTTGAGAGTGACTAGTCGCGCGACAAATACCTTAACTAATTATTATATACCTAAATATCACAAAATTTGAGCTCAAGATTGTACCAACATCACCGGCAATATTGAGTAAATTTTTATACAACATTGAGGACACATTGCCTTGATAAAATTAGAATATAATATGTTGTAATAAATATATAATAATGTGATAGTTCACAAGAAAATGTGCCTTAGCTTCAAAAAGTTAATTTCCAATTATTGATTGTAATCGATACATTTCTTTCCCTTCTTCTGTAAAATTTATGTTTGGGAGCCAAGGCACGTTAAATAGATTATTATATATATAATAATATATCACTTTTATATATTACCTCAATATTGTGAGGCAACATTGGTAATATTTCCATGCAATAGTATAACACATAAGCGTGCTCAAATTTTGACATATCTAGGTAGTTGATTCTTATTAGAAAATTTTTGCAACATCCGAAGGCGAACTTTAAAATTTATATTTTCAATTTAGAGAAGACTGCCTTACAATGGAAAGTATAAAAGACTACTATTGCAAGTTTTAAGTAATTTTGTTAGTTAACTTTTAACTTGTAACTTCTTATTTTAGGTTTTTTGGGACTTTGATTATGAATCTGATGTTCGATTTTTAAAATTTATATTGCATTTGCTATTTTGAATTTTAAAAACGTAACATTAGATTCGTCATCAGCGACTTTAAAAACCACAAAATAATAATAAGTTTCATGCTAATCTAAAATGTTTCGAATAATTGTAAGTTTTAACTAAGGTGTATCATTTTGAAACCCTGTTTTTGCTGCAAAGAAAACGCACAAAATTTGAGTAAACAAAATATTTATTTTGTTTATAGGTATTAAGTTTTTTATAGGTGGGACATAAAGTGGGCGTTAAAGTTAACTTATTATATTTAGAAATATAATATTTTACTATTAATAAAAATACAATACCACTCTGTTGGATAATAAATATAAAAATTATTAGGACACTCATTAGAATTTTTTAATTGATAGATGTTTCACATTTCGTGATACTTAAAATTTTTTATTATCCATTGTATGGCTACCGTCTCTAAAGTAAAGTTAAAAATTACTGAATACAAATCGAAGTAAAAATTCCAAGTGCGAATTTTGAAAGGTTGGCACAACTTCACATTGGAAATGGTTGCACAAAGTATCGAAATCATTCCATAAATTTAAAGGAGAATACAGAACAGGCCCTTTGAACGTCGCTAGTAACGCGATTCTCACTTGAACTTCAAAGAAATACATATACACGAGAAGAATAGTTAACTATAGATTAGCTAATTATTAATTGTTGGTTATAATTTTCAATGTTTTGTTGAGAAAACGAGCAAACTGATAGTAGTATATCGTTCTTCGTTGTCAATAGTTGAGCCATCTAAATATTTAACTATATTAATCTGTGTCCATCAAACTTTTGTGGCCTGACAAACTCTTTATTTGAAAAGGAGCACTGATGAGGAATTAGTTAGGCCAACCATACTAGTAAAGTCTGTATAGGTGATAATATGGCAATGACTAAAATACACTTTTTCTCTAAATAGGGAGATTTATCTACATCTATCTGCACAGTACTTATGCCTCTATTAACCCCTTCAGTGTGTAGCTAAAATATAACAAAATGGTCCCAAAATGTGTAAGACCTTCTTGTGAATAAATATTCATGACACTAGGTACCATGTGGTTTTTGGGGTCGCTGATTACGATTCCGGTGTTAGTTTTCAAAAATTCATTGGATTCGCTTAAAATCCGTTACTCAGGGGTTTTCGTGGTCGCTGATTACGAATAAGACATCAGTTTTTTAAAATTCAAAATGGCGGACACGATTTTCAAAAGTTTTGGCTGCCATTTTGAATGAAAAATTATGTATTTTGAAAAACATGACTTCAAAATCGTGATCAGCGACCCCAAAAACTTCCGAGTAAAAATTTTTAAAAGAATTTATCCACTTTTAAAATTTTTCAAAATTTTTTTGCGGCCATTTTGGATGAAAAATTATTTATTTTGAAAATCTGACTTCAGAATCGTGATCAGCGACCCCAAAAACCCCCGAGTAAGAATTTTTGCGAATATACGTTAAGTTATTTTCTTGTTTGGGCCATGACGTGTATACACGTCATCCACTGTTTGGGCCAGTTTTTTTCATGACGTGTATACACAGTCTGTATACACAGTCAAGGGGTTAAATATTTTAATCAGGCCATTAAAAAATCTTAATTTCTAAATATTAGATTGTTTTTGCATAAAGCAAAAGATAATTAATTTTGTGATTTGAGTTTTAAGTTTACTTACATTTTTTTTAAGTTTTAAAAGTAGGTAGTCCACTGGGCACAGAGACGTCTAAATGTTATCTTAAAGATGTATTTTCCCTTTTCCTCCGCGGAAAACTGAGGACAATGATGGAAATGTTTGATCATGAAGTCAACTATAAGACATCCTATATCTGATACAAAAGACATTGAAGTTCAATGTAAAAATCAAATCGACTTTGACACACTGAGACAAATGAATGGTTGGAGCAACTACTTTTTTATTAGTAAAAGCGGAATTTATTCTTCCATCTATTTAGTTAGTAAAATCCAGTAATTTTACCAGTAAGTTTTAATATTTCGCATGTGAAACGCAACTATTTAAAATTGGTAAATGTGAAATAGTAATTGTATCAACAAAAATAGTTGGCTATACAATTTTTGTTAGTAAACGGGGAAAAAAGGAGGTCGACTTGATATATGACGTGCATCACATAGTGTTGTTAATTTATAAATGGACTTAGTTCATTTATAAATATGCAATGTGGTTATTTGTTCCTTACTTTTTGTGAATCTTGTGCTAAGAAGAATAACGAGTGTGTGGAAGTGATGAAACTGTAAGGAGAGATATCGAAAGCCGAGGAAAATAAAGAATGTGTAATAAATGCTTTTGTGAATATTTTTGTACTCGAAGACAAAGTAAATTGTAATAAATTGAACATATCTTTTTAGTGTGCGAATAATATTAGATTAATAGTTGTCGTTATAGATTTATTAATTGTAAAGTGAACTAATTAAATGTATTAGAAATTTTATTAGTGGTCCCCACGAACTGAAATATTTGTCTAACAAAAAGTGGTAAATCTTTCAACTATTTAAAAATGGTATCTCCATAACTATCAAATTAGCAACAGTACTTTACTAAACAAAATGGTATTCGTAAACATTTACAAACAACAGTACTTTACTAAACAAAATGGTATTCGTAAACATTTTATTGGTTGCATTAACTACTTTTTCTCTCAGTGCACTCCCTTAAAGGCGTCTTTGTCAAAGTGAAAATGATGTCCGTAAAAAAGACATCCTTAGAAAGTCTTTTGAAAAAGTGGGTTACTGGGGTCATATGAAATACTTCTATTGTTTGTTTTATTAATTTATCTAAAGAAACTATAATTTATAACTAAAGTTAGAAATTATGATCTTTTATAAAATTAATTTATTTATTTAGTTAAATTAGTGAAACAAACAATAGAAATATTTTCATAAGACATTTCTAAAACTGTTTTATTAGAGTATTAGATAAGATAATTAGGTACTAAAAGGGCTCTCTAGTTTACTTTCTGCATTCTGTGTTTCTATCCAGACAGGGCGATATAGTTCGAACCTCTCTTTTACACACCATAACCTGATAATTTAAACGTGAAAAAAGTATACAGGTCCAAAATATTTCAATGTCGTCATGATGCAAAAATTGAATATCTATATATGTCAAATATATACTTTTGACGTCAATACCTAGAGTTTGGGGCTCACTAAACGAGAGGGCGTCTTTTCATAACCTTACTATATCCTGTTTTAAATTCCCACACTGGTTTATATAAAAAAAACATATTTTATTATTATTGGAGACATAACACACATCACACATCTACTTATTATTATTGAATACAATCGGCTACATACATTTTTAAAAATACCTATCTAACGCTCGCTAGGGTTGAAGTCTTAACATGGCATAATATAAAAAAGAATGTATTTAAAAATAACAACCATCGGGCCAACCAAAAAAATTATAGTACATTATATTGTGCAACAAACGAGGTTACCTCCTACTATGTTGCATACTATTCTTTATGCAACAAAGACGTATTATGGTAACTCTATGCTATCTGAGACGGTACATGCTAAGTTTCTCCAAATATAACACAGCTAGTCAATAAAGTGTTCTTTATTGCCCTAGGGTAACAATGGACACTCTATTAAACGCTGGGTTATAAAGGGGAACCTTAGTATGCGCTTGTACATGTAAATAAAGTGACCATAATACGCCTGAGTTACTTAAAGACTTTTAAACTACATTCCTAGGAGTCATGTCAATTGTTAAATCAATTATTACTTACAATTTTACCAACACCCGGGCCAATCATTGCCCAAAGTTTGTCCAACAAAAAATTGTTAGCCTTTCAAACTACTAAAACAACTTTACCCAGAGTTGTGGTAACCCTTGAGCCTAAAATTGGCTCGATGGCTGAGTTAACACTGCATATAATGATTGGCTTGCAATGTCGGCCAAACCTTCGGCAGTTAAGACCTGTCAAATTAGAGCAAACTTGGCAAATGAAACTTTGCATATACCAAAGTATCTGTCGGACAACCTAGTTTCGCACCTGGAAAAGATTTTACTTCTTCGATTGTTATTAAGAAATATTTAGAAAGTACATCATCAGGTAGTTAAGAAAAAAATTGCAACAGGTAATAATGTTTAAGGCAACTTGTTTCACCATAAAGAAATATTCCAAAAAAATGTAAATGGGTAATTCTCCCCGTAGAACATGATGTAGCAACTGAAATTTCTTAAAATTATTTTTACGTTAACATAAATATTGAAACACGCTCATGTAGAAAAAGGATCTACAATAATAAAATTGCCATGGTCGTCCTTACAAATTGTTTATATTTTTTTTTATATAATTATACCTATAAAATTGTTTAAATTTGATTTTTAATTTGCCTAGCAAATCACTGTTAAATTAAAGTAGCTTTCATTAAAAAAATATTAAAAACAGTAACAGAATGAATTAGTTCAAAATATAACGAATTCAATACTCTAATGTTAGAAGCAAAAGTAACTATTACTTTTTGTTTGAAAGCATAGAAATTTCTTATTTACATTAGACTTGAAATAGCATGTACAATTTTATTTGCGTTTTTTCTTTCATATACTGAGAAAATTTTGATGAGACTGCAGGCTTTTCGTCGTAAGAAGGCGAGAAATTATCACTGTAAAAAAAGATTCTAAATTAGAGCTGATTTTAGTTTTAAAATAGAACCAAATTACGATTTAGTACCAAAATGCTACTAAATTAGTACTCTTTTTTTACAGTGATACTTTTCAAGAGCTGCTGCTAGCCTTCCACAAAATTTTCTCATTGAAATGTACGTACGCGAAGAATCACCCAAATATATATTTTCCACGACTTCTAAAAACTGAAAAGTACCAAAATAGTTCCTGTAGTTTCATTTCTGATGTCTGTTTGGTCTGTTCTGGTCATAATTTGTGTCACTTTTTCATTAATATCCTGTAATTTTTTAGAGAAATCTTCAAGACTTCTCACCTTGGCTGATAATTTGGTTATTATTATATTTTGTCGTTCTATGATTGAGCGACACTCTGCTGTCTTTTTTTTTTCTTCGCACAATTCAGCCGCGTAGTTTTTTATGATATTAGTAAAGAAACTTTCATTTTCTTGATTTTCGTGTACCTTGTTGTAAATGAGAATATTAAATATGAAAATTTAAAATAGAAAACGAAAAAGAAATACAGTGAGTTCTCGCGAGTCGTTCAACTCACGAGTCGTTCAAACTCGCCAGTCGTTTAACAGCTGATCAGTGTCCGATTCACGAGTCGTTCAATTTCTAGCATGCGCGCGCCGGTGCTCAGTGCTGTGTAATTTAAACGGACCAAAGTCATTGAATATTGTGTCTTTCGGGGCGATAAATATGTTTCACACATCCCTGAAATCGCCTTGGAGGCGTGGCTTTTGCGTTGAACGACTCGTGAGTTTTATGATCTTGAAAATTTTCGAGAATTGAACGACTCGCGAGAACTCACTGTAACTAAATTTGCGAACTAACTTTAAAAAAAGTACAAAAAAAATGTTACAACTAAAAGTTATACATGAGCCCTTATTGTAAAGCAATAATGTAATATAATTTAAAAAAAATAAAAATCTTTTATAAAAATTAGCATTCCTTCAAATAAGTCCTTTTTTACTGCAAATATTACTAAAAATGTTGAAAGCATTGCTATCTCGGTAGATGAAAGATTAACCTCGCTTTCTAGTTGATGAAAACGACACTCTGAGTAATTCATTTTAAATAAATTTTCGGTTAACAATTCTATATGTAATGCAATTGTTTTATAACAATTTGTGCTAAAGTAAGTATGAAAATTATACCTTAACACAAAAACTCATAAAACAATTGCATTACACATAGTATCGCTAGACGAAATTTTATGTAAATTTAAAATTTTTGTCGTGTCTTTTTCTTCAAGGTGTCTTCTTTTTCAAACAAAATTAGAGGTGTAATTTTTTCCACTAACCGAACGACTTTAGAACTGCGATTTCATACCCGGTAAAAAGCGTAGAATTGAAAAGAATTCAAAAGTTGTATTATTCTTAATAGGCGAATTTACCTCGGAGCTCTATTCCACGTGAACCACCAAAATTTCAAAAAATCTATTATTCTTAATTGCCCAGGCGGAAAAGTCGGACGAACGTCAGAGTTTACAATAAGATTTTATTATATATTAACTTCAATAACCTACTTAAAAAAAATTTTTTTAGAAAAAAGTCAAAAAAAAATTTTTTTTTGAGAATTTTTTAAAGTCTATCAATCCATTTCGAGATATTTTTATGATAAATATACCTGGTAAATTTTAGCCAAATTCGTTAAAACCTCTTCGAGTTATCGTGTTCACAAAAATCGGGATCCACACACACACACACACACACACACACATACACACATCCATACATACATCCGGACAATTGTTCAGGGTCTTATATAACATAGTCCTATATAGAAGAAAATTTGTTAAAAGGATTTTTAAAAATTTTGTAATTTAAACGACTACAAAGCTTCCTCACGAGGAAGCAAAAAGTAGAAAATTTGCATTCTTTTCTATCTGCAAATCGACGTGAGCAATAGAGAAGAATTGATTTTTATAAAATTTTGATGGTTCCCGTGGAATAGAGCTTCGAGGTAAATTCGCGTATTCAGAATAATTCAAAATTCTCGTTTTCAAGCATATTTTCTAGAAATTGAATTCTTTTCTATTCTACGCTTCTTACCGGGTAATTGTACTGAATTAAGAGTTGTCAATCTCGCACTACAACGAAAAAAAATATTCTTGTTTTAAGCGAATTTCCTCCTGAATATGGCTCAAAAATAATCATCTTATTTTTAGAGGATTATTCTCCACTTCAGAATATTCCTTCAAAATAAGAGGAAAATACTCTTCGATTAAGAGTAATATTCCTGATTTAAAAGGAATTTTCCTCTCAAAACATTTCTTTTCAATGTATATTATAATAATAATTATTATCAATTACTTCATTGTTTTTTGAGAATTTCAAAAGCTTTGGTAACTTCGTTATCTTCGATCACTGCATTCTCCTCGTGAAATTCGTTGAAATTTCTATTTGAGTTCTCTGTAAATTTTGTGTTAATTTTTATTCCCTCATTTCGGTCATCTGTACAACTCTTTTTCTTCATCTGAAGAGAAATAATGTTTACTATTAATTTTCTAATATACACCCACATTGCAAAACTGTAATCAACTCAGTAAATCAAGTAAGCATTTATTACATATAGCATTTATAAATACACTCAAATCTCGCTATAACGACCTTCTCTATAACGAGCGCTCTCTATAACGAGGGCTCTGTCTCTCGGTATAGCGAGAAAAATTTCCTTCCGATTACCCCCACTATTTATAAACAAATGCACATTCTGTTGGTTTAAATTTAGTTAAAATCGATTTTATCTATATAAAATAAAAATAAAAAAGTCATAAAAAGTCACTTCTCATTTGAAATTATATCAATGAGTCGAACATCTTCAAAATTTTAGCTTATATAAATTTTCTGTTTGTTAAAGTTCAAATTAAACTAGGTTACGTTTGTAATTTTTGACATTATGTAAATTGTAAACACTAAAAAAAATGAATGAAAAATCTTAAAGTGGGGATTTCTTATTTCTCCTCTTGCGCTCGTATTAGAGGGAGACTTGACTCCCTAACTTCTCGTTATAGCGAGATTCGAGTGTATGCCTGTCAATTCACAGTGGGCACAGCCACAGTGACCTGAAACCATGATTTAGCTGGACAAAATCTCAAAAAAAGTTTAAAAATTGCAATTTTAACTTTACGATTAGTTAGTTGGGTACTTAATGCGTTTTGTAACGAATGGACAAGTCACTAAACTGCATACTTTCGTTGAAATAGAACCTCAAAATTGACATGCCAGCATAGCAGGTCTAAATTTATAAAGCAAAGAAAAATTGACTTCAGTTCAAGGGCCCATTACTTTTGTCTGAAATTTTTTTTAGGTATTTGTATAATATTCACTCTGGCACTGTTAACACACATATCCAATAACATTTTTTAGTTTTTTTCACTACTTTTAATACTACTGCATATAAAATGTCATCACGACAAATGACATCGACCATAGTGATAATGAATTTCAGATGTGACATTAAAAATCTGAAGAATCTTAATTAATTATTTAAAATTTCGTTCGATATTTTAGATTTGCAAGTTTCTTAAAAATTCATTAAAGCAATTTTTATGAAACCGTTTTGTCCAGCTAGATCAGGGTTTCAGACCACTGTGCACAGCACAGGGGCGTCTAACAGTCGTCTGAAAGTCTTCTCTTTTTGTCCCTGGACACCTGGTGACAATGATGGTAATGTCTCTAGGATATCATAAAAACAACTGTAAGATGTACCCAATCAGTACTGGGAGTATACTGACTCAAAAACCGAATCAGTACTATGTTGGAGTTAAGAAAGTATTAAAATGAGTACTGCCAGAAAACTGGCGTTAGCAACAAATCAGCACTGCGAAAGAGAACTAGATTTGATTAGATTTCTACTTGGGCTGTAAGACATCCTATGTCTAGTCCAAAAGACGTCTAAAAGACATCAAAAGGGACGTTTAAACTACGTCTTAACCCTCTCAACGCAAGTGACCATTAACTGCAAAAAAAGACAATTCGGTCACTTGGTGGGGACTATAGGATCACAGATACGGTCAATTTTTATATGGCTAAAATCAGGTGGTCCAGGTAGCTCAGAGTTATGAATATTTAGCGGTCATTTTTTCAAACTCAACAATGTTTATTAATGTCATCAATGCTGCTATTTCCAAAGCAAACTTGTCAATAGGACCGACAATTTCCTTGATTAACAGATTAAATTTAAATGTGTGGGCTCCAGTTGATAAACTTTTCAAGAGTTTAGTTTTAAGTAAAGTACTGTACGCAATTTCTGTTTGGGGTTTCAGATACTGCGGGATATGAAATTAGAATACATATAGTTAAGCATTTTGAAATTATCAGTTACTATTTTTAAATTAACTTTGAATTTAATAGAAAAAATCTTGTTAATGAATGATCAACGATACCCAAAAATGTGTTTTTTGCGTCTAAAAAATGTGCTCGTAATGGTAAAGTAATAAATAGATTTAATTGGTGTAAACAAGTAGAACCATGTGTAATAGTATAGGTGAAACGACTAAGTGGGAAACGCTCACATTAAAAAATTTGCAAATTAATAAAGAAATGTGGTTAAAAAAATATGAATAATTTGTATATGCGGAAGACTTAAAAAGAGTATATGAATCTAGATATTTGTAAATCTTACCACACTTAGCCTTATATGAAGGCGCTCAAAAATATTTTTAGATTAAAATTTCAATAGAACACATTTGAGTATTAAGCCAAAATCAGGTTATAAAATAAGTATAACAAAAGGATAAAAATAAATAAGATTACATATCGGCTAGATGTGTTAGGTTTTTGCGAGGATTGTGGCAGGGAAACACTAGATCCTTTTTATCATTTACTGATTGAATGTACTCGTCACTTTGAAGTATATTAAAAAAATTTATATAAATTTGCAAAAACTATTTTAGAAGGGAAAAAAGATTTCGTTTAATTATCTGAGAATTAAGTCCTATGAAAACTTCTTTGTATAGGCAAATAAGCTTTCTAACAAATAAATATGTATCAGTCAGTGAAGGCAGAGGGTTAAGTACGACTTTTGGAAGTTTAAAAGACATAAAATGAATATCCAACAGACATCTTTTGCACGTCTTTTTCACATATCTTCAGATCTTTTTAAATAAACATAACTTTTTCAATATTTTTTAAATTAAAACACTGTAATATTGTCTTAAATTTATTTTAAGTTTAATTTTATATTTTTAAAAATATACAAAAGTAACCGAAGGTAGGATTGAACTCGGACACCTTGGGCTTAAAGCTTTTCGTCTTAAGCCTCTCAGCTGTCGAAGACAGATATGATTCTTGACAAAGTTTAGAAATTCACTTGTCAATAAAATGAATTTAAATTTGAAAAATTCCAATAACTTTTATTTTCAGCATTGTCAAAGTCCTATTTGAACGTAGAAAATAACATTTCAATTCATAAAAATTTTTACATTTTCAAAGTTTAAAAGAAAAAGACTCCTTTTAAAGGCATCTTAAAGACATCCAATAGACAAGATATAGAACATTTCTAGGGCGTTTTTAAAACGTTTTTTTAACAAGTGTACCCACTGAGTTTGTCATTAGTCTTAGCACGATTTATCATGTTGATTACAATAATTTAACGTGTTGAACATATCAGGGAGACGATTATGTAACTATTCCGCAATACAATTATTATATTCTGCATTCTAATTTTCACATTCTGTATTACTGCATACTTTCCATTTTGCATTAAAAATGTGAAAAGAGAAGTAGTTACATAATTGTCCCTCTGGGATGCATTTTGATATTAAAGAACTTACATCATTTAACATAATTTGGATTGTGTTTCTTTGCGAATCTTTTGTCGCAGCTGCTGCATGTTTTTTTAAAAGGTTCTACAAAAATAAATCTTCATAAATACTAAACAAAAAAAATCCTGATAAAATTAAGTTTTTAAAATGTTTATTTATATAAAAAAATAAGATAAATAAAATAAATCGGTATTCTATAGCAATTGAGGGCTCGTATCGAAAAACCGACGCTTCGCAATGTTCTGTGCGTTTATAAGCGTCGGTTCTTCGATCCGAGCCCTCAATTGTATCTTACTTCACAGTATTTGGCAGTAAACTAATTTATCCAACTTGGATTATTAGAAAAGTTACTTTTTTCATGACTTACATTATCAGCTTTAACTGTTTTTTTTTTAAATTAGCAACAACTTCTTTTTTTTTTCTTGATACCGAAACTGGTGACGTAGTTGCAAAATGTTTTTTTGGCTTATGAGGCCTTTGTGTTCGTCGTGGACCTATTAATGAAAAAAATGAGTTTTAACATTTTATAATTTGGTTTTTCTCTAAACTTCGGCCACTTTGTATAATGTGCATTACTGCAATATCAGGTTCAAATATCCAATTTAAGAAATAGAAATATTCATATATTAGCCATTAAATTTATTTTTTATATTCATAAAATTCAAGAATCACAGTGGTATATTTTTCGTAAGTAGTTATCGATATATCACATTTATTCTACTCTTTCGTTCAACAATTGAAAATATGAGATGCAAATTTTATCGAAATGATTGTTTATAGAAATAAACAATTTAAAATACAAAAAGTACTACTGCACTGAACGAAATCTATAGTATTATTTTTTATCTTTATATAAACATTTAAAATAAAATGTTCTAATTTAGCGAAAATGTGTCAGTTTTTGAATTATTATTTCAGTACTTAAGAACATATATTATTAATATATCATTGTACAATATTCAAAGGAATAAAAATTGGTATATTATTTACTTTAAAAATTGAGTATTCGCGAGAGATATTATAAAACACGTAATTCACAAAAAATAGAAAAAGCCTTATTCATCTGAAATATTTTTTAGGCTAATTTTTTAAAATTTTGGCATTTATTTTAGGCCAATATAAAATGCCAAATAAAGAATTTTTAATATTTAAAGTTAATTTAGCTTCGTAGTTGTTAGGTCTCAACTTCTAAGTCTTATGTATTAAGTCTTATGTCTTAAGACAACATAACAACCGTTGCAATGGCAACCGTTACTAGGGTAATAAAAAAATTCAATCTTAAGTAAAAAAAAAATTTCTAAATAAAGTATTATTCATTTTTTGTCATTTTAGGGCACGAAACCCTATGATGTAGGCGCATTGCGCCTGCACTGCAAAAATAAGTGTCTTATTTGATATCTTAAAATAAGATGTAAGATGGAAAAATGGTATCTTACATCTTAAAATAAGATGTTTTCTAAAGTATCTTACTGATTTTTAAGATGTTTCATACGTCTTAGATATTTCTTCTATCTTATAAAAGTAAGATACTTCTGTAAGTTTTTTAAAGTATCTTAAATTAAGATGTTTCTGTCTCAATAAGATGTTTAGCAATAAGATACTTGTGAATTGTAAGATGCGAAAAAAATTTAAGTTACTAAAAACTAAGATGCATAAAATGTCTTACATATAAGCCCATAGTTAACCTCAAAACTTTTTTCCCAAAAAATATGATGAAAATGTGTACGAAGATACTTTAAACATCTTAAATTAAGATATTTCAAATAACTTAAAAATGACTACCAAAACATATTAAATAAGATACTTCTTTTTGCAGTGTGCTTCTCTGACTGATTTTTCTATTGTTTGTAATAACTTGCTGACCCCTCCTAAATGTTTTACATACCGTAATCTGGGGCTATTAGGAACAGATTTCAGCTTTAAAGTTTTGCAACTTTTTTTTATTGAAATATTGCCTTAATTTTTTTTTCTTTTCTTGATCTTGGCGAGCACTTTGAAGGGTTAAAGAATTGTTTTGATCAAAGCTGGAATTTTAAGCAAAAAATACGAAAAAGACGCATTTTTTCGAAATTACAAAATGGGGCTATAAGGAACAAGGCGGTAAAACTATTGGAAAACGTATTTAAAGTTAAAGAAATTATTTTTTATTGATCGAAAGTAAACACAGAATATAAAACAAATGTAAAAACAAAACTAAACGTTGCTGGTATCATCAGTTGAGGTCGATGATGATAACTAGTCGTTTTTTGTGACTTGTCGGTACCAACACTTTTTTACAATTTCGAACCATCTTTGAACACTAAAAACCAAATTAACTTTAACAATTCGGAGGAAATAATTGTGTTCCTTATATACCCGCCGTTTATGAATTTTGGTTTTTTTCTCGTACATCTTACTGTAAATACAAAATAAACGTATTTATTACTTAGTGAACTCAATAAATCTTCTCATAATAAATCCCTTTAATAAAAAAAAATTACTTTGAGAAGTTAAAATAGGAACAACTTACGTCGTCAATCAAATGTTTCCCAAGTTCGAAATTTCACTAAAACACAATTACTCACTTACAAGCTACTACTGTTTACAAAATTATTAATAGTCGCAATTATTGAATTGAATAGTATTGGCAGTTACCCCAGCAACAATTTTTCAAAAGCAAGTAACACAATTTATTCATACACGGCCCCGATAACTTCAACTCCACCTGAACACAGGGTTTTGTTCCTTATAGCCCGGGTTTACGGTAATTTATGGATTGGCCCTAATATGTTTTTATTTAGGAGCCATCGATTTATTAACTTTATACGAAAAGTATGGCGAACTTCCCCGATCACTTCCGTGTTAAACCGAAGTTGCCTTGTATAACCTTCATGCTTTGCGCGAGCTGTTAAATGTGTAATATTCCATTTATGTATATTACTTGAACACCTCTGTTCTCTTGACAAAGAAATTTGTACATCGACTCAGTAATTGACCCATATGAAATTATACTATTTATATAGGTATTCATATCTCAGGAGTTTTTGGTTATAAAGGTATTTGAGCTAAATCGCTTTCCACAAGTGGTGTAAAATTTGGATAGTTCATATATGAGGCCTTGGATCGAAGAACTCGACCGCCGCGCGGTCGAAAGAGATCATGCCAGGAGGGTAGCAGTGAGCGCCTCTATGGGCCCCACACTGCTACCTGACTGATATTATCCCTTGCAACCGCGCGGCGGTCGAGTTCTTCGATCCGAGGCCTTATGTAAAGAAATAGAGAGGTATGCTTTCTGCGAAGTTCGTTGATATGCGTATACATTTGCTTAGTAGTATTAGTTATAGCGAAAGTGTATGTATAAGTAGGTTGTGCGTGTTTGTCAATGCATATTAAAGGTACTACTACACTTTAGAATTTTAAAAAATTTTATTTTTTTATTGTATTTTTTAACTTCTTATGACTTTAGAAAACACCTCCTAAAGTATTCATAACCAATTATAGAAAATAAAAGTAAATTTTTCAAAAATTATTTAATAAATATAAAGAGCTATTGACAAATTAAGTAAGTCTTTAAGGGGATGGTGGGGTCCAGCTTTTTGTTTTTTTTTGTTTTTGCTTTTTTTTCAGTAGAAACATTGGTGCTAATGTATGTAACAGTATCTGACATAAAAGAAGTGGAGGGGTTCCAATTTGCAAAAGAATTTTAGGTAATTTATGGATGGCCTCTAACGATACATATAAGGCTTAAACGCGTTTTTCTCAAAATAACGTTGCCTGGCTCGGTGGGCGGACCAAGGGTACTTGGTTCGCGCCCATTAGCCTGGGATTTTTCCGGCACGTGAGATAATCTGAGCGGGAGGTTTGACGTCGAAGTATAATTATGTGCACCGTCGATTATTGTCCGGTACACACCATTAGAATTCGACTGTCGATAAACCGGTTGTACTCGGAGAGGTTTTCTACAGTTTCCCTCTCCACTGGCGAGAAAACCCATTAGACGGGTGGTCCAGGCAAATGCGAGTACTCCTAACCTCAAAGTCGTTCTGTAGAAACGCAAAAACAAGTTGGTATATAAGAGTGTGTGTTCTGACAGTTGGCTAAGCCTGAAGTCATTTATAAAAAAAAAATTGCGGACACTTTATCTCTGAATCTACTGAACCGATTTTAATAAATAATAAGTCGTTTTGTTTGTTAGCATGTCTTGTGTGTGAATTCACCAGAAAATAGTCAAAAAATTAAAAAAAAACATTATTTTTATTCTCCAAATATGTACTAATATAGGCAAAACAGTTTTTTTCATAGTTATAATAAAAGACCTAAGAAAAAATTTTTTTCATTTAGTCTTTTAAGAGCCTTCTAAAGTTTAGTAGTACCTTAATATGTGTATGAGTGTTTATACAGTGTAAAATATGTATGAGTTCGTCTATAATAATAATTCTTCTATAATTAACGGAAACGCACGAAGGGAACCTAAATTTTTTCTGCGTTATTCCAAATTTTTAGTATAAATATATCAAAAACCAGAAAGCTACATTACAAAAATTAGTAAAATCTTTACCATATTTTTTAAAAGACACTTTTCCCAAAATTAGAAAATAGTATATTAAAATGTTACACAAGATTTAGCATTTTCTA
This sequence comes from Leptopilina syphax, assembly GCA_032872505.1. Classification (NCBI taxonomy): domain Eukaryota; kingdom Metazoa; phylum Arthropoda; class Insecta; order Hymenoptera; family Figitidae; genus Leptopilina; species Leptopilina syphax. Next base: position 952,600 of record CM065471.1, read on the forward strand.
CAAGTAAATTTCTTTCAGTGTGTTTAGTTAATGAGCCAATAACGTAAAAATCATAAATACCACAAAGGCCCAACTGTAGATAAGAACTAATAAATTGAATTATCAATCACTTAGAGACTTAACCTTGACTTGTAGTCATCGTTAACTTTAATTTTTATCAAGAACATTCATAAAATAAATTACAACCGTCGGACCAACCATGGCCCAGAGTTTGGATAAAAAGGTCTTGAAAATATTTTAGATTTTCTAGTGAAAGGTTTCTACGTATGGAACCAATGATATTGAAAATGTTTTTTTTTTCTCAAGCCATCCTCTTTCTCTAGGATCATGAATGTTGCTAAACCAAAAGAAAACTTAGATAAATCATTTCCCCGTTAATATTGATTTCCAAAAAGTCAATAGACATTACTTTTAGCCCCAAGATGACAAAATTATATTTTTCCTACAGAATAGTTATGTATATATTTATTTAAAAAAATATAAAATACGTAAAAAAAAACGAGAAAAATAAACCACTGTGATCCTTGACACAAGGTATATGCCGCTGTGGTGGTTTTAATAGTAAAATTACATTATGTCAATTACGATTCAAATTAAATGGACGATATAGTATTTCTCCTATAAGTATAACACCGAAAATTATCCAAGGAAAGTAACAGAACCAAAAGTTAATAAAAATCTTGCCAAATGTTAAAAGTTTTATAAATCATAAAATGTAGTAAGGGGACGTTCATAAACTACGTAGCACGTCTAGGGGGAGGAGGGGTCAAGCAATTGTCTACCATAAGAGGAAAAAATGGCTCTAATACATGTAATTGCGTCCACGTGGGGGGAGGGGGAGTTAAAATTTCCAAAAAATTGGTCTACGTAGTTTATGAACGTTCCCTAACAAAATCAGAAATTACAATATTAAGAGGGAGGAGGCTACCCTGGAAAAAAAATTTGTGGTTGGAATTACCAGATAACCTGTTTTTAACAAAAATTTCGTATTAAATATGAACTTACTAGAATTTTTTCGGCTAGGTTAACAAAAATTCTAGTTAATTTAACCAGTTCTAAAAGTTTCAACTAGAATATCATGTTAAATATACCCTATTCAAAACTTTTTTTCAGAGTACGATGCTTGCAGTGTTTTCAAGGCTTGGGCAGACACTAATTAAATGAACCATTACTGGTACAAATTATAACTTAAACATGCGCGTAATAATTGAAAAAAGGAGTTTCCGAGAAATCCTTTCTGAGCTTGCGTGGCTATGTGGTATGCTATTTGGTTACTATATCCAACTATTATATGTATAATCGCAGGCGATTACAACGCGCAATACGCTGTACACTGTAAAAAAAGAGAGTTAAATTTTAACTCCCCAGGGGATTCTATAAAAGTCGCACCCATTGGAGAGTTAATGCCAGGGGAGTTAAAAAAAGAGAGTTAAAACTTCACACCCAAATGCTAAATCCCCAAGGAAAAAATAACTCGCGCGGGTGTTGAATAAAGGGAGTTAGAAATTAACTCTCTTTTGGAGTTGATTTTTAACTCGAAAAATTTCACTCATAACTCCCGACTCCCTAAATTTTTTACAGTGTATGGAGCGGAGGAGGGGGGGATTTTGAAAGCAACGAAAGAGGGAGAAATTTTAAATTATCACAATGGCCATGATGTCTTATTAGTTTGACTTTCGATAGAACGTTCTGATTGGTTTACTAGCAAGACGCCTTACGTATGGAAGTTGAATTTCAAGGCTATGAATTGGTCAGTGTTCCAAAAACATTGAAAAGAAAATTATAATATAAATATTCCTAATAACAAAAATTTAAATATCTCAGAAATAGTCACACATTTAGAACAAATTGTAGTCTTAATAAACAAAGCCTTTCAGTTCCTAGATTAAAAAAGTGATAACTTATCTAAATACTTGAATAAATAAAAATTAATAAACTTTTTAAACAAAAATCTCAAACAATCACAATCTTACATAAGTGTTTAAAAAATGATCCAATGGCAATTAACTCTAACAGAATTTATTAAAACGAAAATAAAAAAGAAAAGAATTAATACATATAAAATTTACTAAATCCATATAGAAGATCATTGAAGATCATTAGGTAAAAAACCTGACCTCTTCATGCCGGTTTTAAATTCAATTTATATATAAAAAAGAGACAACCTTTCCCAGTTATGAATATCGAAAATAGCAGTACTGTTAGTTCATAACAATCACATAATTTCGGATAAAATTGATAAATTGAACGTATTAGGGGCAATCAACTCGAAGAGACATCAAAATAATGGAACAAGTTTGAGGGAACTAATAACCGCTGAACTGGATACATTTAAAACCAATTTATATAGTGACAGACATAACAATACGACTTAAACCACTTTTTCAGACACTAAATATGCTTTCAATCCAAATGTGGTTGAAGAATCAAATTCATACTTTAAAGACTCTTTTGCTGTATAATGTATAAATAGATAATAACGAATGGGCGCGTCTGCTTACTCACTACTGGTTACAACTGTTTTTTCGTATACTTTTATCAATATTCAAAAATTCTGAATTTAAAATAAGAAATAATACTTTTAATTTCTTGATACCGATGGTATAACTCGGTTGGCGGAACTCGTGGCTTGCGATCACAGAGGTTAAGCACAGAGCGCGGTTAGTGCTTGGATGGGTGACCCTCTGTGAATATCGCTACAGTCTCGGTTTTTCGCTAATCGAGATATATCAGACGGGAGGTTTGACGCCCGAGGCTATGTTTGTGTATTCGTGATGGCTATCCAAATGTGCATTCATGGCTCGACGTTAATAAACCGGTTGTACTCGGGAAGTAGGTTTTCTGCAGTTTTCCTCTCCCCTGGCCAAATGTCCAGGCGAATGCGAGTACTCCTAACCTAAGTCGGCTGCAGCCACAAAAGTAGGGACATGGAGGAAGAGTTTGTGAGTTAGAAGAGTTTAGTAGTGATGTTGAGGAAATTGTAAAGACCCGAAAGGGTATACAATGAAATCATACTTTACTTTACTTTTAATTTCTTGAATATAGTTACTTTAAAAGCTATTCATAAAATTATATCAATCTTTGATATCAACCCTGAATGTCCTACGTTTGAAAAATAAAATACTAAAATTTCCTTTCGGGTTTATATCATATATTGTAACAAAGTTTCTTTCAGTGTAGCCCAAGCCAGACAGTTCTCAACTATTCTATGCGCATGTTATTTGTGTTTACTAGGCCCTGACTAGCAATACAAGATGCTTTGGGGTGGGTTGGGGTTCGGCTTAAAGAATGTATTAATTTTAATACATACTTTTAAAACACAACTTTTGTTTTAAAACATTTTGTTCCAAAATGCACTCTTAATTTGAATCAGTAATAAAGTCACAGATTTATCTAGTGAAAGAAAGATTCACTAAAGTAGCAATATTACCTTTGGCATTCTAGTACTGGCAATATGCAATCACCCCAAAGTGATGTCATTGACAGCATCAGTATTGCGTCAATAATAAATTTCTGATTGGGAAATTATACACAGATTTTGAAAATTTAATTTTTAATTAGGTATATAGTTTGAAATTATGAATTTAAAATTCTGTGTATACGATAATTGAAGATAGATTTAGATAGTACTTAAAATAATCAGATATTGGTTCTGTTACCTCATGCACGAATCATTAAATAAAAAAATACAATAGATTGTAATTATAACTTTCCCTGTGAAGAAAAAATTTACTTGATTGAAATAATAAATGCCTTCATTATTAGGGTAGGGTTACGCCCCTAGTATTTTTCGACATCAAAAAAAGTTTTTTTTTCGTAAAATCGCTGTAGTTCGAAACAGAATCGAGTTACAGCAAAATAATACATGGCAAAATTGTAGCTAAGAAGTCAAGCTTTCAAACGGTTCTACTCATTTTTTTATTTTTTTTTTTAAATAAATTTTGTAGACTCAAAAATCTAAACAAGAATAATAATGTCCCACCCTACCCTAATAATCCAACTCTCTAAATCTGAATTAGCGAAATGTCACTAATTGTCAGCGACAAGTATGACATTAATTTTAAACAGCGTATATCCGCTAATTAATCAGTGGACTTTCACTGATTATTTAGTGAAATTTCACTAATTCACATCGCAAATAAACTTTTTGAAATCAGTGACATACTTATCGCTGATTCAGATTTAGAGAGAAAACCTGATTGAATAAGTCTTTTGTTTTGCAGGTTTAAATAAACGAAAAAAGTAATAGAGTTAAAATTATATATAATATAATAAAACCACCACTAGTAAAACCTTTTTTTATATAGGAACCGTTTAAAAAATGGGTAACGCTTTCAGGGAAGGAGGTGAGTAAAGTTTATTAGTTAAAGTGAGTTATTTCTTAAAGTTAACAAAAAAAAGTAGTGCTAATCCATGCAACATTACGTTATATAAGAAAAGGGGGGGAGCGTTAAGTAGTTCATAAACGGCCCCATACAGGGTATCTAGGGATTTATTATTTTCCAATTCATTGGAAAAACATTGAACTAAATGGGCATTTTGAAGATTGCTTCTATAGATTTATAAAACTTTTTGCAAAATTTTCAAATCACTAGAAACCCTGAATGTAATAATTTAACAAATTATTAAATGTATTTAAGAAATAAAATAATGTACCGTTAGAATTAGTTGTTTTGGGAGTAACCGACTTTAATTTATTTGCTTCCATTCTGCTGCAAGTAACAAAATAATTTCTTTGCATATTGTTTTACATACCTATACTAAGATCTCAAAAAATTGTAAATAACATAATTATTTCATGCACATAGTACTACTGTTTAAAAATTGGACGCTATATTTTGTGAAAGAATAATATTAACAAAAAATGCAATCCCAACAATAAAATGAAAGAAAACATGCATGGATTCAAACAAAGTTTATCATTAAATTAAATATTTTAACAACACAATTATTACACATTTTAATACAGAGTGAAAAAATGACACTGAACAATTATTAATTTTAAACTTTAACTACAAAAAAATTATAAATGTAATAAAAATTTGTTATTTATATGTAAAAACAAAAATATTACTTTAAAAATTATTTTTTAAGAACTAAATTAATCGTTGACAAAAATTTTATAGCAATAATAATAAACATTAAAAGTTAATAATTAATTATCACAGACAGGAATCACAGTACTCTTAGTCCCCTTTTTTATATTATATATGAATATATGAATGTAGAAAAAACCTTTCTTACACTAAAAAAATTTAATTGACTCAAATAAAAATTAATTGACTCAATTAAATGCTTCAATTGCCTATTATCCAATAAATATTTATATGAACCACGTTTTTAATTAAAATAAATATTTATTTGCATCAATAAAATAATTTTTTTGAAGTAACTAAATATTTATTTGTATCAAGTATTCAATTATTCACCACAATTAATTCTTTTAATTGAAACTAATATCCCTTTAATTGTGTCAAATAATTCATTATTTAGCAGCCGCGTAGGAACGAAATATTTTCCGAGGGGGGGGGAACTATATATATATAGATATATGTAGTTATATTAGTTGATATATGTATATATGTTACTATGTAACATGTATATATAACTGGGGGGCGACCGCCCTCCTTGCCCCACCCCCGGTTCCTACGCCACTGTTAATTAGTCAAAATACAAAATTTATTTTCATCTAAACAAAGCAGTTGTGGATTCAAATAAATCTCAATTTGTACTAAATAAATGAAACTTTTTATAATTTTTATAATTATAAAAATACCGACAGATTAGCTCAGTCGGGTAGATGCCTCGCTTGGCGGTCGTTTAAGGACCAAAAGTACCCTTGGTTCGCGCCCATTTGGCACGTGAGATAATCTGAGCGGGAGGTTTGACGTCGGGGTATAATGATGTGCACTGTCGATTATTGTCCGGTAATGAAACTGAAGTTACCAACGTTTGTTCGACGAAAAATATAATACGTAACAATTTCCCCGCCTCAGATCCAATTTTTTTTGCACATTTATTATAGATACTAATATTAGAAGCCATTAGAAATTATTTTCAAGTGGAACCAGGTCGGGGAAGGCAACGATTTTGATTTTTTGTCACGGATTTTTCGGATTTTTCAAAAAATCCGCGACAAAAAATCAAAATTATTACCCTCCCCGACCTGGTTCCAGTTGAAAATAATTTCTTATGATTCCTGACATTAGTATGTTTAATAAATGTAGAAAAAAAATTGGATCTGAGGCGGGGAAATAGACATTGTTTCGAAATTTCTGAATTTTCGAAAAATCGGTAACAAAAAAAATGTCAAAATCGTTGCCCTCCCCGACCTGGTTCCACTTGAAAATAATTTCTAATGGCTTCTAATATTAGTATCTATAATAAATGTGGAAAAAAAATTGGATCTGAGGCGGGGAAATAGAAATTGTTTCAAAATTTCTGAATTTTCGAAAAATCCGTGACAAAAAATCAAAATCATTGCCCTCCCCGACCTGGTTCCAGTTGAAAATAATTTCTTATGATTCCTGACATTAGTATTTTTAATAAATGTGGAAAAAAAATTGGATCTGAGGCGGGGAAATAGAAATTGTTTCGAAATTTCTGAATTTTCGAAAAATCGGTAACAAAAAAAATGTCAAAATCGTTGCCCTCCCCGACCTGGTTCCACTTGAAAATAATTTCTAATGGCTTCTAATATTAGTATTTATAATAAAAGTGGAAAAAAAATTGGATCTGAGGCGGGGAAATAGAAATTATTACGTATTATATTTTTCGTCGAACAAACGTTGGTAACTTCAGTTTCATGTCCGGTACACACCATTAGAACTCGACTGTCGATAAACCGGTTGTACTCAGGAGAGGTTTTCTACAGTTTCCCTCTCCACTGGCAAGAAAACCCATTAGACGGGTGGTCCAGGCAAATGCGAGTACTCCTAATTTTCAAGTCGTTCTGCAGGCGCAAAATTTAGTATTATAATGAAATGTATATAAGAAATATTGTAACAGCGAAATTTGTAAAGAGACACTTGTATAGCCAAGTATGTAAGGCTGAAGACAGGTGTATAAACAAATAAATATTCAAAATATTCAAATAATTATAAAAATAATAAAACTTCCAATTTTGTACTAACGATTCTACTTTTTAAGGGACTCAAGCTTAAGGTAGTAGTCGCGCTGCTGGCTCTGGCCAAAAGTTTACCGGGCTGCTTACTAGAGTGGGGCAGTGAGAGTGAGAGAGACAGTTTAACTCCCTACTCTATTCGATCGTATGAAAATTCGTATAATTTAGTTATTTTTTTAACTTTCTGTCAATATATTTATAGTTTGGTGCGGTCAAAAAATGTCATGTTTTTTCTATTCATTTGTTTCATCTAATTGAATACTTTGGTAGTTTTATTTCAAAATCTGACGATTAGATAGCATATAAATAATTATTAAACAAAATTAATACATGCATTGGGTGCTCCCTCCATGCAAAATGTATGAACTTTGAATTCATTTTTTTAAGCTTTGAAACGGTCAAAATTAATGAAATTGGTCTCATTCTGTAGATAAATACTTCAGGAATAAGTATGCAAAATTTGAAAAAAATCTGACGAAAACCATTTTACGCGACTAATACCTTAAAAGTATTAGGGCCACTTTCACCAGGGACGCATGATTATTCCCCAAATGTCATTTTTCCGAAATGTCATTTTACCGAACTGCACTTTTGCGAATTGTCATTTTTGCGAAAAGCCATTTTTGCGAAATGTCATTTTTACGAATAGTAATTTTTGCGAAAAGCCATTTTTGCGAATAGTAATTTTTGCGAAAAGTCATTTTTACGAATTTTCATTTTTGCGAATTGTCATTTTTGCGAATCGCCATTTTTACGAATTGTCACTTTTGCGAATCGACATTTTTACGAATCGCCATTTTTACGAATTGTCACTTTTGCGAATCGCCATTTTTACGAAATGTCATTTTTGAGAATAGCCATTTTTGCGAAAAGTAATTTTTACGAATTGTCGTTTTTGCGAATTGTCATTTTTGCGAAAAGCTATTTTTGCGAATTGTCATTTTTGCGAAATTTCATTTTTGAGAAATGTCATTTATGCGAATTGTCACTTTTGCGAATCGCCATTTTTACGAATTGTCACTTTTCCGAAAAGTCATTTTTGCGAATTGATATTTTTGCGAAAAATACAATAGTGAATCTATATATACTACAAGTTTACTATTGTATTTTTCGCAAAAATGACAATTCGCAAAAATGACTTTTCGGAAAAGTGACAATTCGTAAAAATGGCGATTCGTAAAAATGTCGATTCGCAAAAGTGACAATTCGTAAAAATGTCGATTCGCAAAAATGACAATTCGCAAAAATAAAAATTCGTAAAAATGACTTTTCGCAAAAATTACTATTCGCAAAAATGGCTTTTCGCAAAAATGACTATTCGTACAAATGACATTTCGCAAAAATGGCTTTTCGCAAAAATGACAATTGGCAAAAGTGCAGTTCGGTAAAATGACATTTCGGAAAAATGACATTTGGGGAATAATCATGCGCCCCCTTTCACCAACTTCGATTAAAAGTTAATCCATGAATAAAGTCAGTTTAACCGCCCATGATTGGTCGGTTAAAGATTTAATCATTGTTTAACTTTTAATCGGAGTTGGTGAAACTGGCCCTTAGACATTAAATTTTTACAATTTCAGGCTTCTCACTCAGTTTTACAATAAAAAATAGTGTCAAAAGTGGCATAAAATGTTCAGAAAAGTGGCATATTATTTATTAACAAATAAATATTAAATAATTAAATTTATGTTTTAAACTCTATAGATATTCATTATCCCGTTATCTAAACTATTTTTGTTTGTAACTTTTCAAAAATTTAATAAAAAATATACTATCGGCTCAAAAGAAAGACTCTAAAGCTCACAACTCATACAAAACTGTAAAATACAAAAAACTTTTTTGGCTCAATTATGAATGTTTAAATTTCTGAAGTACATGGTTTGTTCTCATCATTATGAAAAGGGTCTACTTTCTTACAAAAAATTTTTTTTATTCCTCGTCAAATAAAAAAGACCCTGTAAATTTTAAAACAAAAGAAAAGTTTTTGATAATGTTATTTACAATTTCGTTTTTTTGTAGTCTTAAATAAAAAATTCTTTTCTCGAGTTCCACTTGACAGATTTAAAAATAAAAAAAGGGTTTTCTTCGTCATCAAATAAAGAACAATTAAAAAATAATTTTTGTTTTCAAATAAAAATGTGGGTAATACTAGACATTTTTTCTTTTTTAGGAGGCACAGAACACAATTTGTTATTAACATTTTATAAACACATTAAATAAAAAAAATTATTTTTAAATACTTTGTTTAATGACAAAAAAAACCTTTTTTATTTTAAATCGGTCAACTGGAACTCGAGATCTGAGACTTCAAAATAATATATCGATAATAACATGAACAAAAAAATTTGTTTTGTTCTTAAGTTTTTAGGCCCTTTTTGTCACCACATGAGGAAAAAAAATCATTGGACTTTTCGGTAGCAACAAAATTTTTCTTAGATGATCCGTTTGAGAAATTCTTATCCAAATTCAAAGTATATTTTACTAATTGTCAATAAAATGTACTCTGGAAATAGAGATTTTCAATAGCAAAATTTACTATTTTCAATGTTAATTTTTTTATATAAAATTATTCAAATTTTCCTCGAACATTACGATTAGCTATTATAAATTTTGTTTGAATAAATTTTATGTACTGTTTTTAAAGAAAATTTTTCTATATATTATCATCAAAAAAGAAAAGGCCTTGTTTATGAAACAAATTGTCTTTGAAAATAGTTAAAGTAATTCTAACAATAAGAAATATTTAATATTAAATCATATTATTTTTGAAGGAAATCTTTCCAAAACACAGTTAATTTGACTAATTGTTTTCTGAAATTTACTTCACATATGTTGTAATTAATGGAATTTTAAAACAAAAGTAGCGTTGTAATTCAAATTTCGATTAAAAATTTTAAGAAAGTCACAAAATACGGAAAATGATAAAGAAAATATTAGTAATCAATAGCAAAATTTTTTTAAAAAAATAATTTGATTTTAAAAAGCTCTAGTTGAAGAAAGTAAAAAAAAAGTTTAAATAAATTTTAAGCATTATCCTAAAATAATTTTTACTTATTTAGGGTAGAGTGGGGTAAAAAAGCCACATTTTTACTTTTGATGCTTTAAAATCTGTATTTAAAATTTTTTTCTCAAATTTACAATTGTTATTGAAAGTTTAGTTATTAGGCTTAAAAATTCTTGACGGAAATATTTTTTATGTCATGAAAGGACTAAGTTATAAGAGTTTTACGAAAGCACTGTAAGTGGCTTTTTTGCACCACCTGGTGGGGTAAAAAAGCCACCCTACGATTTTAGCAAAACATGTTATCAATTAAGGTATTTTTATAGTTTTCCTTTATTTATATGACAAATAGTCTTATTTAAAAAATATTTTAATAATTATGAAAAAGTTTTTAGCAAGCAAAATTGAAAATTATATTAAGTTTACCTGTTTTCGATTTGCACTGACAATTTTTCGTACCTTTTTTAGAAGTTCTCTTTAAGTTTCACCACAGATAACATATTTCGTTGCAACCGTTTATTCATTGTTTATTTTTTAAATGCACTTTGAACTACTTTTTCGTCGTGTTTAATTTATTTTATTAAATAAACACGAGAAATTTGTTAAAATAAGAAGGTTAGTTTAAATAGAAGTTATTATTAAAAAATCAAAAATAAATTTTTAATTCAGTTCAATTTCCAAAAATTAACATTGTATACGTTTTCGGTATACTTTTCTCCTTATGTACAAACATTTACTTTTATTATTCGTTCACTTAATCAGATTGTAATATGTTTGAATAGTTTAACAAAATTTTTTCAAAAAAGCAACAAAAAATTAAAATTAATATAAAAACAATATTAATCTAGGTACAACATTCAAACTTGATTCAAAAGTTGCGTATTACCTAATAGTATTTATATTCTAAACAGCTGATAAATCGGCTTAATAGTTTTTAAATAAAACTCAAATGGCTTTTTTACACCATGGCTTTTTCACCCCACTCAACCCTACTTATTTTTAGTCAGAAGGAGTTTCGAGTATAAGATTTTTTTTTAAAAGTAAAGTGATTTATATTTATTTATTAAAATTATGATTTTTTTTCTGAATTAAATTTGTTTTAATTTTTTGGTGGGACAAACAATTTTGTTATGAATGAAAATTAGAAATAAATAAAATTTCGATAAATTAGAATTTAAATAGTTTTAAATGTGGCGCAAATTATGCTACTAAAGTTTCAAAACTTTCAATTAAATTTATTAATTTCTTTTTCGAATTCAAATTCTAATGCAATATTATTTCTACACGTTTGAAAAGAAGTTAAAACTTTGATAACGATCAATTTATATTATTGACTGTTATTGAAGTAAAGAATTTGTAAAAATTGTTATATATGAAAACAATATTTCTTTCATTTAAATTGTCATTTCTCGGATCGCATTTAAAAAGGCGCAAAAATGTCGACACAATCGTTTATTGTATTCAAAGTTGTCACAAAAATTATCTAATATTTGCTTTTTTAAACGCATAAAAAGGGATAGTTGTGGTATACATGGGCAATTCCACGTGAGATTTCAGTCGACCTCTTAAAATCGGCCAAAAATATTTTTTTTCTATTCTGTATTGAAAAAAAACAGATACGTATTTTTTTATTATTTTTTTGGAGGCCAAATTTTTGAGTTATGAATTTTCAAAATTTTCGCTTTTTAAATGTAGGTATATTTTTAATGTCAGATAACTAAAAAAATATTGCTTCTTTTCATTTTTTGACAAGATAAAAAAATGTTTTGTTTTTCTCTCTACTTTTGAATAATCATAACAAAAAAAATTTTGTTTCATTTTTTATTAAAAAAATAAAAAAATTTTATAAACAAATTAATTTTTTTTAACTTTGGGTATGATAAATTTTTAATTTTCTTTTTTTAAAACATACCTGGAATTGATAAGAAGGTTTTGCAAAAAGTTTCAGAGTGGGCCTGACAAGTTTGAAGGGTCCAAAAAAATAATTAAGCTCTCCGTGCAGGTCGCACGCACGTGGCACAATGGAATTTTTTTACAATTTATTATTAAAAATTGTCTAGAGCCTACAAATTTTATCGGATTTTGATTATTATTGAATTTTTAGGCTCTAAACAATTTTTAATAATAAATTATAAAAAAATCCCATTGTGCCATGTGCGTGCGACCTGCACGGAGAGCTTAATTATTTTTTTGGACCCATCAAACTTGTCAGGCCCACTCTGAAACTTTTTGCAAAACCTTCTTATCAATTTCAGGTATGTTTTAAAAAAAGAAAATTAAAAATTTATCATACCCAAAGTTAAAAAAAATTAATTTGTTTATAAAATTTTTTTATTTTTTTAATAAAAAATGAAACAAAATTTTTTTTGTTATGATTATTCAAAAGTAGAGAGAAAAACAAAACTTTTTTTCTCTTGTCAAAAAATGAAAAGAAGCAATATTTTTTTAGTTATCTGACATTAAAAATATACCTACATTTAAAAAGCGAAAATTTTGAAAATTCATAACTCAAAAATTTGGCCTCCAAAAAAATAATAAAAAAATACGTATCTGTTTTTTTTCAATACAGAATAGAAAAAAAATATTTTTGGCCGATTTTAAGAGGTCGACTGAAATCTCACGTGGAATTGCCCACATATACCTTGGTTATAGCTAAAACAGGGACAGTAGTCTAGTTCAAAACTGAAAATTCAAATTTGAAATTATTTGAAATTTATAAAATATATAATAAAATCGCTTTAGTCGATTGAAAATAGGAAAAAAAATCGGAAAAGTCGTTTATTCAATTCAGGGTTGTCACAAAAAATATTATTTTGTATTTCCTTGATTCTTCATTTGATTTCTAAATTCAATTATAATCAAAAGTCCAATAATTTTGCTAAATATTTTTTTTTTCATGGGAAATAATTTTAAAAAATTTCAACTAATGAAATTTATTAATTTCTAAAATTTTCAACTATAACCCTTCCAAAAATAAATTCTTTTCTACAATTTTTAACAAACCTACATCGTTAAAATAATTTGGTATTTTAAATATTTTTCCGAATTTATTCAAAAATTCAATTATTTCAATACAATAATTCAATTTTTCATAATTAAAACTGTCAATTTTTTTCAAAGATATTAAGGTAGAATATTCTCAAGAATGTATAAAGAATTATAAATAAATGTAAATTTTTTAAAAATATTTCTAAATAATTTGTGAAAGATAATCTAAATAATTTGTTTACAATTACATAGATGTAATTTAAAAATGTCTAGAAAATTGAAATTTGATAAAGGTTTTTTAAATAATTAAAATTTGGTAAAATCTTTAAAAAATAATTGAAATTTGATAAAATGTTTGAAAAACAATTGAATTTTAAAAAATTAAAAATAAAAAAAATTCTGAAAATGAATTTATTTTAAAATATGTAAATATTATTTTTATAACTTAATTTTCATTAATTTCATTTTTATTAGATATACACTTCCAGATTTTCCTGTAAAATTTTTGCGAATTCAATTATTTCCATAATTTTCATTTAAAATTCTTTAAAAGTTCATTTTTTAAAAATTGTAATAAAATACTTGAAAAAAATAATTTATTTTCAATTACATTTTAAATTTTAATTATTTAACATTTTTTTAATTGTATATTTCAAAAACTTAATTAAAAAAAATTACTCAAAAATAACTTTTCGAAGATTTGTCGATAATACATTTTAAAAAATCAAAATCAAAATAAGTTGCATTTTATAGTAAAAATGTGATATTTTATTGTAAAATTTGGAAAAAAAAGTCGGAAAAGTCGTAATTTTTTAATATAAATCGATGAAAATCGCATTATTCGAAAAAAGTCATAATATCCAAAGCCTGAAAGTATTTTCAAGAATACAACTTTTTAAACTCAAAAATAAAATTTATTTATAAAAATTTCAAACTGAAACCTTTTATGGTTTGTTTTGAAATTTTATTAAGGTAAAAACATTCAAGGACAATATAAAATCTTTAGTATTTTCAAAGGACACCAAAAAACCATTTAATTTTAATGACATTTTTAGTAAATTTACATTTATGCACTAAATTTGACCAAATTTCCTAACTTCTCTGATTCTTCTGAACTACGACAACTCTTTATTGTCAAAACTCATAAATTATAAACAATAATTACAGATTTTTAACAATGTAAAATACTTATTAAATTATAAAAAATGGGTTCCTGACCAAAGCATGTGATTCCTGTATTTCATTAATTATTATTAAATATTAAAAAATTATTGTAATTACTTGTACTCACCTAATAAAGCAGCAATGCAAGAAAGCGGCAATGCAAGAAAGCAGGAATTCCAAAAAGCAGCAATGCAAGAAAGCAGGAATTCCAAAAAGCAGCAATACAGGAAAGCGGCAATACAGGAAAGTTCTTATCTTTGAAAATTACACAATTTTTTATTTTCAAATACAAATTTTTAAAATAATTTCATAATCAAAATTTAAAAAATTTACTTATTAAGTACAAAATTAATTATTTCTGTTCATATTTTCAAAAATTTTAATATAATTTCTGGAAAGAATTCAATTTTTTCTAAAATTTCAATAAATCGTTCGAAAAAAATTCAATTATTTTTCTAAATTGTTAAATTCTTCGAAAAAATTCAATTAATTTTATAAATAAATTGTAAAATTATTTGCAGGAATTAAATTATTTTCAAAACAATTTTAATAGAATTCCTTAAAAAAAATTTTCATTCTTCAGAAAAATCAATTGCTTTCAAAATTTTCAAGTAAAATTATTAAAGAAACTCCATTATTTAAAAAAAAATCCAAAGAAATTCTTCAAAAGAATTTAATTAGAACTTTTAAAAATTTTAATAAAATTCTATGCGAGAATTCAGTTATTTTCCTAAACAATAAAATCTTTGAAGGAATTCTATTATTATCAAATTTGTTGATAAAATTCTTTGCAGCAATTCGATGATTTTCAATACATTAATTTTAAAATTGAAAATATTTAAAAACAAAAATTATAAAAAAGTTCAGAAACAAAACAAGAAATAAACAAATATAATTGTTTTCTTCTAAATTTTTGTTGTGGTTAGAAATAAACTCTAACCTCAAATTTTTTAGTATTTGTATGTAATTATTACTATAAATATATTAAAACCATTTTATTGTTGAATTTAAAATTGTAAATGGATTTTCTTAGTTTATTATTGATAATAATAAAGTACATGTACATAATAAAGCGGGAATGCAAAAAACCGCCAAACTAAAAACGTGGTTTTAACACGTGTGGTGAAAAAAATTCTCGTATAATATATTCAGAAAAGAAATTTTTTTTCTAAAATTGAATAATTATAATACTACACTATACAAATCCATTTACAATTTCTAATGAACAACTGTAAATGGTTTTTATATATTTATAGTAATAATAATGTAAAAATAATACAACAATTTTGAGGTTAGTTTGTGTTTATAGACACAAAAACATTTAAAAGAAAACACTTATTTTTTAGATTTTCTTAAAAAAAAATAAAAATTCAACATAAAATCCTATTCAATTGGAAATATTATTATAAATGTATATTAATTGTATAAATTGTATACGTACTTGCCTCTAAAGTGTCGTGAACAATCCTTCCTGTACCAGCAGAAATTCAGAAAGATCAAAAAGACAGTTTTTGATTTACAGACAAAATTTTGACGCGACACCTATCATTGTATTTGAAACTTTACGCCATATGCTAATTTACTACTTACCAATTTTATTATCATAAATGCGGTCGGTAATGTAGTTATTCTTCACATTTCACAACACTATTCACATTTAATTAAAATTTTAATAATTATTAATAAACTAGTGCTACAATCAACAAAAATAAACTTATTTAATAATTCTTTATTAATATCAAGTGTTTTCTTTGTTCATTTATATTTATTCACTTTGAAAATTGACGAAATAAAAGTGAAAAAAAAGTGACCCGCATCACTACACTTGTATGATTGTTATTTATTATTTATCACTTTATTTATTATAATTATTGCATAAATCTACTCTATATCTATCTATTTAATCATATTTATGCATATTTTGTACTTTTCTACTCAAATTAACAAGTTTTTTTATGAAAGAACCAAAAGTGCACCGAAAGTGAACCTAGCTGGGTTCACTTTCGGTTAATCAAATCTGACAGGGAATTTATAACGTTTTTTTCTAACCTCAAAATAGTACATTCACAATATAGTTTAACATGGAACTTTACAATTAAAAGCATGTGATTTTGATTTTATACAGTGTAAATATTGTTTAATATATTTATTCATTCATAATAGTCTAAACATAATCTAACTCATTATCAAATGCTTTTAAATATACTCTCAGCACACTTTTACAAAAAAATATTATTATTATTTATAAAAAATTTTATTTTTTACTTATAGAAACATTATCTTTTTCCACTTCAGCCTTAACGTGATAAATTAATACCTTTAATACTTTTCAGGATTATTTAAACTTCTTTATACGATTATTGTTATTTAAATATGAACCTCAATTAATTTACTTATTACATTTTTTGTATGCTGCACTCCTCACAGATGTCGCATCAGATTCCAATAAAATTTCTTCAGTGTAAATATTATTTAATATATATCATATATATTTAATCATAATAGTCTAAACATAACCTAACTCAATTTTAAATGCTTTTTAAATATACTTCCAGCACACTTCTACAAAGAAACATAATTGTTATTTATTTTTACTTACAGAAATTATTATCTTTTTCCACTTCAGCAATAACGTGATAAGTAAATACCTTTCAACCTTTTAAATAAATTAACCGAATTCAACAATGCACCGAAAAAAATATTTAAATATTAAAACACGTTGGTCGATGACTTAAAACATATATAGAAAGTCAAACGATTCTCCTATGAAAAATTACTAGAATCTAGTTACCGTAAGAATGAGTTAAAGAAGGATAGGTATATTGTTTATCCTTTTCTAACTCATTCTTACGCTTACGTTTACGTTGGTCGATGACTTAAAACATATATAGAAAGTCAAACGATTCTCCTATAAAAAATTACTAGAATCTAGTTACCGTAAGAATGAGTTAAAGAAGGATAGGTATATTGTTTATCCTTTTCTAACTCATTCTTACGCTTACGTTTACGATTGCGGTTCCAGTTAAAGATCTATTCTGCGTTGGCCTTAGTTCATAAAACTTAAAGTGCTACTAACATGTCGAAGCCTAAAGCTGTATCCACACTTAACCTATGGTTAGTGGTACGCAGGGATGGGTGAATGTAACAAAGTCGAGGTTTTCTACGTATTAACATACATTACATGAGGTAACATACATGAAGTATGTTACGCACCCAATTATTTTGTATTTCTTTTTCCTTCTAAGACGTGTTTTATTTAATGCTAATGTTTTAATTATTGTAAAAATCATTATTCTTAAGAAAAAAAATATTTAAAACTTTGTTAAATGTTATTTTTTTATATTCTAACAATATTTTCCTATTTAAATGCATGTTACTGTAGGCCTACCCGCGCGCAGCGCCACGGTGTGGTAAAAAGAGTAACATTTCTCTCATAGCATTAAGGTCTGCACATTTTTTTTATTGTCGGACCGGGGTGATTCTCTCTATAGGATCTGGCAACATTGAATTCATCTTTATCTTGTATCCATTTCGTTTCTTGGTGTTTCTCGACATTTTAATGTGTCATTCCAGCTAGTGATGTGGAAATGTTGATTAATGATGAATTTTAAATTCTTTAATATTGAGCTTTAAAGTAAGTAATTTAAAAATTATTCAACTTGATACATTTATATAATATAAAAAATGATCGAGGCAATTTATTATAAGTATAAACATGGTATTTAATATTCAGGTTATATACATATAATCATTTTACTTTTATTGATAAGCTCATATTAGGTTAATAATTATTAAAGAAACAACATATAATTATGTTTTGAAAGAAATTGAGTTTCTCTTTTAATATCTAGCATTTGATCAACTATAATAAATAGTATTATTAAGACTTATCAAATCAGTTACAAATTACTGTTTCATAGCCTTTGCCTCATTTCTGGGAATAGGAAAGAGGCTTACAGAATATTTTCTAGGTGTATAATAAAGTTGAATGTGAAAAGAATTTATTTTTTAAATTATATTTTTGACATATATCCTCTATAACTTCCTTCTACAAAAACAGATTAATATCTTGAAATATCCCAAAATAAGTACCAATATTCTTAAAATATTGGCAGCACGATAGCAGATAGCAGGATGTAAGACGGCATTCTTAGAAAACATTGTATATTGTCTGGAAATCAGGAAAATCTTTTGGAAATTTTAAGGGAATCTCTTGCAGCAACCCTGTTAAAAATTCATTAGTTGGAAAATAAGATATGTTAAGTTTTTTCAAAGATATATACATTTAAAAATAAAAATGTTGCTTTAAACAAAAACTACAATCTTCATAATTGAGGAGCTGGATTCTAGAACCGGCTCTTGGCTCGGACCGCAAGCGTTAATACCAGTCGGGTGGCAGTGAGTGGACCAGAGGCGCTCACTGCCACCCGACTGATATTAACGCTTACAGTCCAAGCAAAGAGCCGGTTCTAGAATTCAGCTCCTCAATTTACAAAATTTGTGTTTAAGGGATATCACAACTCTAGAAGCAGAAACGATTTGTTTCGGGAAGATGATGAAAGGAATAGGATTTCTGTTTAGAGGGTTTGCTAAATACATATTGAAGTATGAAAAAAAATTTTTATAGAAAATTTTAAAATAAAATTGCAGCGTGAGCACGCTGCTCCTGGCTGCTCTCGAAATTTGAATCAGCGAAAATTCGCTGATTCAAATTTAGAAAGTGGCTTCTAGGCCTAAGCACAACTTGCCGGTCGTACATGATATATTTATTTTTGGTCCTTGCGAGTCTTTGTCTTGCGGGACAATATCGAGATCCGATCTGAAGACTCCGCATGCTCAACCTTATTGTTGTCTTTAACAACAGATTTTTTTTTGCATAACAAGCAGCTTGGGGTCTTTCCTTTGCACTTAATGCTCGAAATCGATCAGTCCATCGCCTTACAAACTCTTCCGATGTGCTCATATCTCAGCCACCGATGACGTTCTGTAACCTGCAATCTTTTTCTAATAGGGCATAACATAAATCCAATCTTTATGAGCACCAATTTATTCAGCCTGTCCGCCTCCTCTGGGTCATTGAGAACAACCGCTGGTTAAAACCTTTCGGTTTCCTATCTTTTTGAGTACTGCTTTCAGCGCTTGCTTTACTTCTTTTAGAGTCAGGCAATCCAAGTCACGGATTTCAAGTGTTATTTTTTGATCTACCGCCTGCATTTTCCCCATGGTTCACACCACCTTTGTGACATCCACGATAAAACCTCCTTATTAGAATCGTTTTCAAATTTAATCAGATCTTCCTCCTTGGTTGTTCTCGCTTGTAGCAAAAAACAATTAATTCAATAGTAAAACCACAACTAACTATAAAATTAAGTGATAATTAACTAATTTTTTAGTAAATTATGTTTTAACATCAAATTGGTAGTTTTTTATCAAGAAAAAATTATTTCCATAATTGGTAAATTAATCGCCAAAATATCGTTACTGAAAAAGGCTTCTGAATCAAATTTGAACAGTTTATTTATAAAACAGTTATGCCTTATACGACATGCAATTTGTTGGAAAATATTCAAGTAAAAATAAAAGTATGAAAATAAAAGTACCTATAAACTGTTTCATGTTAAACATAATAGTTTGGTATCCCTAGGACCAAAAAAGCATGGTCCCATGCGTCATTTTTTTCTTTTGGGAACATATGGTCGAACAAATGAATGACTTTACACCCTGTCGTCTGCTATATAAATGCGCCATTTTTGGGCCTACAGGATAAAAATTTTTTAACTTTAACAAGATGTTAATGTGCATGTGTTATACATATAAAAATATATCTGCTTACTTATTTTCCATCATTTATAATTTATTTGCACTCTGTTTTTAGCGTAATAGATATTAAAAATGTCTGCCTCTACGATTCAAGAAATCGACGAAAGTGTATTTGAGGTCCGTCTCTCGAAAGAAAAAAACAGATGTTTGTACACAACAAAATTCATTAAAAAGGACGATGTCGTTATTGAGTATGTGGGTGAAATTGTAATGACGACAAGTGAAATGAAGAAACGTGAAGTTTCTTATGCTAATCAAAATTTGGGTTGTTTCGTATTGGAATTTTCATTTAAAGACAAGAGAGCTTATATTGATGCAACGAAGGAAACAATTCATAAAGCTCGATTAATGAATCATTCCAGTAATGCAAATTTAATGCCATTTAAACACGTAATTAATGACATACCTCGAATTTTTTTCAAAGCAAAAATGGATATAAATCCAAATACAGAACTTGTGTGGGACTATGGAGACAGGAGGAAGGCTGTTGTGGAACATAATCCTTGGTTAAAGAAATCAAGGAGAACAAAATTTACGTCACAAATTGAGAAAATGCACTCGAGGCGTTCAAATGGTGAGTTACAATAAATTATGTAATATATATTATATGCATGGACCGTCATGGAAATCAAATTTTCATTTCGTTACGATATTCCAAAACAAAACGCAATTATTAATATATTTTGATTTTGATTCGGTAACGAAACAAAATTTACTTCCTATTTTGATTCTGATACTGTAACGAATCAAAATTTACTTCTTATTTTAATTCTGATATTGCAACGAAACAAAATTCACTTTCTATTTTGATTCTGATACTGTAATACTGCAATTTGGTTGTATTATAGAAACAGAAGTCGATTCGAATACTAGTTCAGATTTGGTATGTAAAAACGATATTATCTTCTGATATATTTGACATTTGCAACAAAATTTAGGTTAAATGTGACTCATACATGCGCAGTAGTATTTTGTCAAAATTAAAACAAAAAAGAATTTTTATTTTGATGTGGAAATTAAAACTAAGCAGAATGGAATTTTGATATTGGAACCGAAACGAAATAGAGTGGAATTTTGAATTTGATATTGGAATCAGAACTAAATAGAGTGAAAGTTTGATTTTGATATTCGAAACAAAATTAAATAGAGTGGAATTTTGATTTTGATACTGGAATCAGAACATAAACAACATTTATTTTTGATTCGGTTATCTGAATCAAAACTGAATAGAGACTAATTTTGATTCTGATACCCATATCCCAATCAAAACAAAATTTTTAATTTTATTTGAATTTCATTTAATTTCATTTTAATTTTTTAATTTTATTTTATTTTAATTTCATTTTATTTTTTAATTTTGTTTTGATTCCGTGATGGTCCCTGATTATATGTAGAGGAGACTGGGGCTAAAAGTTAAAATGACAAAACGATCAAATTTGCAATATCTTTTGAACAAAAATAGTTAAACCTTGAAATTTTGACTGCAAAAGGATCGTATCAGACTAAATAAATATCCGTAGTAATGTGATATTCTGTTCATTTTTGTCGGGTCCATAATGTGAAATGTGTTAGTCTATTTGGGTCCCATGAAGATATACATAAAGGTATTTTTTAAATATTTTCAGTCAGATTTTGTATATTCATTGTTAAAACCAAAAATGCACCCTGGGAATAAATGTTAAATAATCGGTGGGACTAAATGTTAAGTGTATTTTCTCCATGCTTTTTACATTTTTTTGAGTTTCGGTTTTATATGTTAAAAATTATTTATCTGACATTAGGTAGGTACGTAACCAAAAAACGAGACCGCCCACGAGAAACAAACCCATTATTTCCATTTTATCTTTGAATTTTTATTTTTTAACTTTATATCTGGTCTAAAGCTATTGTTGAATAACCACAGATATTTTATTTACTAAATTACCTCTTTTACGCATACTTTAACTTATCTAGTACTTAACACCTATCAAAAAGTAGTTTTAGTAGGCTAAAAAGTAGAATTTAACACTTAGCCCCATCGTGGGGCTAAAAGTTAAAAAACAAAATTTTGAGAAAAGGTTAAAACATGTATTTTCCGCGAAAATATCAGAAACTTTTTTATTGAAAGTTTTTGAGGACAAGTTGCCCTACAATATTGATCTATATATGTTTGCATCTATGCGAATTTATTTCCTTAAAAACAATTTTTGTAAAATTTAACTTTTAGTATGGGTCATTATTTCGATAGTGTCACAAGAAAAAGAAAATTTTTTTTAACGTAGAAATATTAGCTGATGGTTAACCGGGGGCACTATCATATTCCGAAGCGTATATCTTTAAAATAAATTGATGGATTTCAATTTTTGTATATGGTTTTTGAAAGCAACTTTCATGTACTTTTCAATGCAAAAAAGTTGTTAAAAAATTTTTAATCCCCCTTCTTTTTAAAAATTCAGTATTATTTTTCTATTCTGACAACGTTAGAGATTATTAAAAAAAATTCAACTTTTTCTAAAAAGGTGTCATATTAAAATGGCTTGAAATTCGTTACTAGGAGGTTTTTGGGGTCGCTGATTACGAATCTGCTATCAGATTTTCAAAATTCAAAATGGCGGATGCAATATAGCGGACAAAAATTTTAAAATTTTTTAAAATTGTCAGAAATTTACATATTGCTTGGAGGTTTTTGGGGTTGCTGATAAGTTTATTTTTTTTACTGTTCACTTCGTTATAAAACCATTTTGATCGTGAAGTTTGTGATTATTTTTAGTTTCTGCTTATCAGAAAATGTGTCTAGATGATGATTTAAAAAAGTGGAATAATTGTATTTCAGTAAAAATTGTCACGATAGTAATGATGAGCATAGTGATATTGGATCTGCTAACTTGAATTTTAAAAATCTAATTTCAGATTCGTAATCAGCGACCCCAAAAACCACCGAGTAACAAGTTTCAAGCAAATCTGATCAATTTTTATACATTTCTTTTGTGATGAGGTTTTTTAACGTTTTTTTTAGCTAATTGCGTCCATCTTTGAAGCACAATTGTAAGAAAAAACTAATAAAGCTAGAGGTGTGGGCTTCATTGCGTTAAAAAGAGAAGATCGTTTTCTATAAGAATCACTAAAAAACTGAAAATCGATTTTTTTTACCTAAGGTCCCTTTTAACATTCCAGGTCACATATTTATTTCTGATTTTATTTACTATTTTATTTCGTAATATGTCAAAACATTAATGAAAATGAAATTAACGTTTATTTGAAAATAAAAATTTCTTATCCCGATTTTCTGTGTGAAGCACTTCTGCTCATCTCAAAAAGAACGTATCTCAGATGCTCTCTTAGAAACTACATAAGTTTGATGTTAAGTACCCATTTGTGTTCTATATTGAAAAAAGAATGTTTTAATTTTACCTGTTATATGAAAAAACACTAATTACTAAACACTCAACTAATAGTGTAAACTGAAAACTACTAAACTACTAGTGTATTAGTGTACACTAATAACTACTAGTGTAATACTACTAAACACTAATTACATTCTTAAATAATGCTACATAATGTACAAAAAATTTAAGAAAATGTCGTTATTAAATATGTTTATGTAAAAATGTATGTTTTTTTAGATTCAAAGATTATTGACTCAAATCAGTCAATACCTTTAAAAGATTCATACTCTCCTTTAAGGTTTTCCAAAACATCAGCATAACAAATTCCTTTTACCACCTTGACAATTATAGATGATTGTGGCTGTAACCTTAATACTCTTTTGTCTGGATTTGCGTCCGACGCCCTGTCGACTTTATTCGTAGGCAATTTGAGAGACAACACCTTTTTTCTAATCTTTTGACGTTTCAGGACATGCTTATTTTTCTTTTCTTAGATGCAATAGCAACGTGCTTCAACGCAATTGCGTTGAACCTGTCTTTTCTGCGTCCTCGGTTCTGTCGTGCCTCTTCTGCCCAAACTAAACCTTGGTAATGGCGTTCGTATTTCTTTTTCGCTTCATTATGCTTTTTCATAACCTCCTGAATGAGCGATTTTAAACTTTTCTGTCTCTCCTTAATAGTCGCATTGACGTTCTTCTGCACCTCGCAGGTCATCAGCATCTTGCAGACCTCCTCTGTAATGATAACAATGCATTGTGCCTCTTCTTCTCACAGTGTAATGCATTTGTCCTTATCCTCATTGCAGCTTGCGATGTCAAGCCCAGATGCGTTGCTGAAGACCGAAACGCAGCTGGCATGACTTGTTACACTGCTCCTGATTCTTCGTCTATGTTCTCCGTCCAAGACAACTCTTGGTACCACTAAAGCGTTGTTGCCCTCCAGCATCCATGGGCCGCTGGCTACCGTCGCCGCTAGCTACCGTCCCCGCGGCAGACGCTTGACACCACAATTTGATCTAATTTTGAGCAAAGAATGGGCTACTTTTCGTTTATTCTAATTGTGAGATGTGAACGTTGTTTTTTTACATTTTTGTTTACTTTTGTTTTCGATTATACACGGTATTTAGTAGTTTTGTGCGATTTTTTGGAGATTGTAAAGGGGGTGTCCATCTTGGGGATTATGCACAATCTTTAATAATTTTGTGTGATTCTTTAGGGAATATAAAGAAAGGATCCATTTTGGGGCTACTTTTTTTTACATCGAAAATTTTGACAATTTGAAAAAATACTCTAAAAAATGTGTCTTCAAAAAAAATGTTTTTCTGTGACCAAAAGATATATAATATCATATTGGGTTTCGAATTGAAAATTGTACAATTCGAAGTTTCAAATTGCGAATCGTACAATTCGACTCGGTCTCCTTTCGATTCGAATCGGCAAATTCGAAATTGAAAGTTTTGAATTTCGAATTACACAAAATACTGCATACACATATCGAATTGTTCAATTTGAAATTCGAAGCTTTGAATTTCAAATTGGCCGATTCGAATCGAAAGTAGACCGAATAAAGGTGTGCAATTCGTAATTTCGGTTTTCGAATTGACAAGTTTTAATCGAATTTTCTCTCGATTTAAATTTTGTTTTATTCAAACCGACTTTGCATTCGTTTTACAACTCTAGAGTTCAGCCAGTTCTAATCGACATACAATCACAAGAGCACAATAAGAATGGGTTTATAATGATTTATCAAATTCTTCTTACCAATGCTCTTAGTGGGAAAAATTAAATTTAAATAAATTATAATTTATATTACTACTGTTATTAAAAATAGGAGAGGCATGAGATTGTTGTTTTACGTTTTTCTTCCTCATTGAAAATATTAGTAATAATTAACCTTCGGAGAACACGTGGGGTCTTTTTTACCCCACGCTTTTTTACGAAAAGCTTTTTATCTTTTTAAAATATTTTTAATAAGGATTTTCAAGTATACAGACTTATTCTACAGAGTTTAAACTAGGTATATTTTGAAAAATTCTTTAGTTTGATTAGATGAGCAGTTTAAAATGGGTTAAGGAGGATGTGTACTAAAATGAAAAAGGTTAAAACAATTTGAAATATTTTTTATTTTATTCACTGGAACTGCACACAGGTGTACTTCAAATATGATAATGATTGACCGTATAGTTTTTGAAAAAATTTGAGTGAAAGTTACTATTTTATACATGGGTTCTTATGGGGCAGTGCGCTAAAGTCAGAGAAAAATATCAATAAATGTGCCTAAAAAAGGTTACACTTTTTTAAAAAACTTTGAATTGAATAATAGAAACATTTTTGGTAATAAATATTTAATAATATTGTGTCTTTACCGCATTGTATGAAAAATATTTAAAGAAAACGAACTAAAAATCATGCATTTGGCTAACATTTTCCTCAGGGGCAATGAAACCGCGGCAACACTGTAAAATGATCAACGTGGAAATTTGACCAGGAGTATTCAAAAATACAGTAAACGCATTCTATTTAAAAATGATCCCATTAGGCATTAATTATTAGGTATTAATTAAATAATAATAATAAAAATAATTAAAAACGTTCGATGTTCTCTGAAATTTGTAGGTTATTTCAGGATTGGAATTACAAAAGCAATGTAATGACAGGCGGCAAGACGTATGTTACAGCCATTTTGCCAGTAGAGGGCAGAAGCATGCAGGGAGTGCAAAGGCTCAGCTGTCAAAATGATTCGCATTACATTGCTATGGTAATTCCAATGCTGCAACCGTGTTTCTGCATGGATTAACAAAATCTTTTGAATTCAGGTAATTAAAAACATTTGTGACAAATGTACGTTGTCAGATTTTGTAAAAAGTGCCTGTGAAAAGAGAAAAATTTGTTAGAAATTGAATGTTTACCAATTTCACATCAATGCGACGCCCTTCAACTATGCACTGTTTTTCATTTTCACACATTTTTAATTCTCTGTTTACCTACTTCACTTTGTTTAATACGTTTTTCTAATTGTTTTTTATTAATAAATCTTCCATGTTTGTATACTTTAATTATTATTTTGGGGTTATGTTTATCGTTTGACGTACACATGGAGTTGCCGCGTACTGTGTGAAATTGTCAGCGAAAGTACTTTAAGAGTAAGCGAGAGAGCAATTGTTTACCCCAAGATAAAGAGAGACAACGAAACTGGTACTCATGTCAGCCAACACAAGACATTAAACACAGCGTTGCCAAGTAAAGTACAGTGAAACCTTATTTTTCTTTTAAATTATTTTAACAATAAATTCAAATCTTTCACATTTATATGGAAGTATATATTAAAATTTAGTTAAAATAAATTCATTAAAGTGTATTTCAGTTTATAAAATACAAGTAAATGGAGAATTTCTATAATGTAATTTGGTTGGTATGACAGGAAAATTCGTATGCTAAAACATAGGAACTCCCCTTTCCCTGCCTGCCCCTCAAGTGCTGTAAACAACTTCCTTAAGCTTTGAAAAATAGTCTAAAAAAGAGGTGTGTTCTCCGAGGGTTAATGAAAATATTGTTTAAACATTCGGAAAAATGGAGTATAATTTTCTTCTTTTTATGGCAGAATAAATTATTTCGGGTTCATAGTTGGAGGGTTGATAGAGGAAGGGTCACTGAGATACGCTACTCTCAGTTTTTCCAATAATTTTGCGATGAAATTATTTTGTTATAACGACTGAAAGTTGAGTAATTTGAGGTTGAGTGGATTTTTTTAGTTTTCGCCACGGACACTAACTCGAATTGGTGCCTCAGTGTCTGTCACTTTCGCAAAAAATGTAGCTTTTACAACTGCGTTTTTCAATATTTATTTCAAAAATTACGAGAATATTCTTCTTCAGGACGCTTTTCTCTAATAATCCTAATAAATACGAACGAGATATCTCAAATTATTTACGAGTGTGACAACACGTGAGAAAACACTATTTTCGAGGAGTTTTCTTTAATGCCCTTAAGTGGATACAGTTTAAAATTAATGTAAAAGAGAATTTCTATTTCAAAACAAATTATTTTTGTAATTTAGGAAACTTAATTTCTTTAAAATTATCGAATGAATGGTAACATTTGTCAACAAGTAATTTTTTGTTTATTTTTTATGAGAAAGCAAAATTTTCATGAAGTAAATTACATCAAAGCAGACCACATTTTTAATCATATTTTCCTTACAGAGAGGAGCGATGGTAAAAGAATCTTCAGATGTATAAAACTTTTGCATTTCAGTGTTCGCTATTGGATCTCTTTATAGTAGGGGAGGGCAGGCTACATTGAACACAAATTATTATGATTAAATAATAAAATTTAATTTTTTTCTAACCAGTTACACTTTTCTTATTTTGAAGGAAGTGTGTCTACATTGAACCACCTCAAATAAAACACTACAACTTACTTCGAAAATAATATTTCCACTTACACATTGTAAAAAATCTTATTTTCTACTCAAAAAAATAGAAAATTGTTGTTAAATAGTTATTATTTGTTAATATAGGTTATTAATATGTTTTCTTATTTTTGTGCAAAAATTACCATTATTTAATATGAGCCGCCGGATAGAACAACCACGCATTGAATTTTGATGGCCATCTTACGTGGCCCTTGACATTTACAAATTAACTTAAAAAATTTTTTTTTCAGTAGCGTAAACTGGAGCTATTAGGAACACATTTCAACTTTAAAGTCTTGCAACTTTTTTGTGTATTGAAATATTGCCTTAATTTTTAGTTTTTTTTTCTTGATCTTGGCGAGCACTTTAAAGGGTTAAATAATTGTTTTGATCAACGTATTTGAAGTTAAAGAAGTTATTTCTTATTGATCGAAAGTAAACACAGAATATAAAACAAATGTAAAAACAAAACTAGAAGAGATAATGTGTGTTTTAAACGTTGCTGGTATCATCAGTTGAGGTCGATGATGGAATCACTGGTCGTTTTTTTCGACTTGTTGGTACCAACACTTTTTTACAATTTCGAACCATCTTTGAACACTAAAAACCAAATTAGGTGATCAAAAACAAAAGAATTTACGAAAACTTACGTTTTGACAACACACTTTAATCTTACTGTAAATACAAAATAAACGTATTTATTACTTAGTGAACTCAATAAAGTTTCCCATAAGAAATCCTATTAATAAAAAACAATCACTTTGAGAAGTTAAAAATGAAACAACTTACCTCAGCAATCAAATGTTTTCCACGTTTGAAACTTCACTAAAACACATTAAGTCACTTACAAGCTACTATTGTTCACAAATTAATTAATAATCACAATTATTGCATTGAAAAGTGTTGACAGTTATCGCAGCAACAATTTTTCAAAAGCAAGTAACACAATTTATCGATAAACGGCGCCGATAGCATCAACTCCACCCGAAAACAGAATTTTTGTCCTAATAGCCCCAGTTTACGATAACATTTAATTAATTTCTTGTAAGAAAATAATACAAGGAAAAATTTTTTTTTAAAGTTTATTTATAGTTTTCAGAGGCCAACTAAAATGGCCATTCAAATTTCATGCCCGGTTGTACCCGGCGGCTCATATGTCATTCACATTGAGGGAAATTTTGCGAGACTCATGTTTGGTTAATGAGAGACCGTATGTTACAATTCTATCGATCAGTATTTTAGACATTAATTTTTCTCGAAAAGAAGATATCAAAGTAGTCGTTTATAGTGTAATGATTCTCTTGGGAGTCACTTGCCGTTATATATATAAATAATTATCGTTCCTATGTTTATTCTTCCTTTTTTGAAAAACGTGTCCTCTTTTTTTTTGAAGACTTTGAATGTCTTTATATATTTTTGTTATTTTAGGAACGCGGAACTCTCTCTGTTTCAATTTTATTATAATTTTCATAAAATATTAAACTGTCCTTTATTTTTATTCAAAATATCCTTTATTTTAAAATTTCCTCTAAAATACAATAGGCCTTAAACAGTTCGCACAGAATATCGTAATCCTAGTATAGTCTGAGACGCGCCTTTTGACGAAGAGAATGGACAAATTTGTCTTTAACATTTCTTTGCACTACATTTTTGTCACCAGATTAGATTTAGAAGACAAGATCATTGTAGCATAATAAATTTTAAATACTCTAAAGAAAATGTTATTAATATTAAAAGAAAAATTAATTCGCTCAAGAATTTTTGATTGAACAAATTTAAGCAAATTGTCGCTCTGTCTATTAATAATTTTATTTATGTTATTTTAGAACATTCTTATTGCAAACATTGAAATGTTTTCCTACATTAAGAAAGTTTAGCGCAGTATCCTTCTCGTATACAGTACAGCAGCAGTACTTTAGTTTAACGCTGGAGCAATGACACTTTCAGGACAGATAATGTACTGTATTATTATGTTACTGTATTATATTATTATTATGTTCATACACCTCCCGTGCAATTTTAGAACAGTATTTGTCTCAAAGAAATACAGCATCAGGACTAATCCAAGGTACGGCTGTTGTCCTTCAAAGTACCTTTGCACACAAAATGAAAAGTACTTTTGACAAAACATTTTCCGGAGACAGTAAGCGTTCCATTTCTGCTTATATGTCATCTCTTTCGGGTTTATCTTTTTAGTGTCAAACTATATTGACAGTTACAAATAATTAGTAAAGGTTTAGCACCGAATTTTATTCTACGACATGAAATAAAATAAATAAAATGTTGTACAATTTTTTTTACTGGTCAAAGTTAATTCAAATTTTGCGATGAAAGCCACCAAGTTTAATAACACATTGTTCGTTTCATAAGAAGATAAGGCTTAATAGCAAATGTCTCACTTCTCTTAGACTTTCCCTACTCCCAATGATAAATAACTATTAAAATGATAACACTGAGACCAAAATTGGTTAATTTAAAATAACTAATTAGAGATGAGATAAAAATAACTCGAATTATGCTGCTAGCCGTGATTTAAAATGTGGTTTCGAGAAAAACGCGTTTTAAGTTTACCAATGTGAATTGTTTATCTGCTATTCAATGTGAAATTTTTAAGACACGCACTTGTCAATTTTTCTACCTTTATTTTTATATCTCAGCATACATATCGGTACCTTATTCAGAATTTATTTAGAGTACCGACAATAAGTTCTTAATGAGAATCGGAATGTCTAT
Organism: Leptopilina syphax; assembly: GCA_032872505.1. NCBI lineage: Eukaryota > Metazoa > Arthropoda > Insecta > Hymenoptera > Figitidae > Leptopilina > Leptopilina syphax. The sequence goes on from CM065471.1 coordinate 983,207, forward strand.
TTGTCATTTTTGCACTTTGGGAACTGTTTCAAGAATTCGTTTGTTACGGGAAATTACAATTTTTTTAGCAATAATTCTTCTTGGACATGATTCTAGTCATGTTTATGTGTGACGTAAGATAATAAGAAATTTTGTCAAAAAAAATTCCGACTAGCTATAACCCTTTAAATTGTCCTTATTTTTCAAAAATTTCTTTCAAGGCATAGAATATAATTATTCTTATTAGATGATAAAATGCTAAGTTAATAAGTTTTACATCATATATTTTCTTTAACTAAAAAGAAAGGTATCATCTTTTTCAACTCTATCTCAATTAGCATTTATAAGTTTTCCAAATATATGATTTACACAACCATATATCTTTGTTTCTGTTTCAATTTGAACGTTCAGCTCAAAAATATATGTTACGAAAATAGTTAATTTTGGATTGTTGTGGACCGGATTTTCTTCTAATTATCTGGAATAACTTCGAAGCTTTTCAGATTATTTTATAATTTACTAGAGAGTTTAGTTAGACAATTGCAAATGACAAAACTTATAACTAATTTTTTTTATTTAGGTCTTAAAAAAGTCTGGTCGGATCAACCGCGAATCCAACTTAATTCGGAAACTTTAGTTCATTGCACAGAAGAAGAGGAAGTCACACCTGAACTCCTGCAGTTTAAGAGTTGCAGTCAAATTAAAAAGAAACCTTTCCAAAATCAAGGTCATTTAAATCAACAGACTTCAGGATCAGAAATAAAAATACTAGACGTAAAACCTACAACAAAGGATAAACAAATTAAAATCGTATTAGAAAAGCTAATAGATTGTAGCAAAATTAAAGACACTTCATCTAACTTCAATAAGCAAATATCATCTGAAGAACATAAATCCGAAGTTTTAGTACTTGGAAAGCAAGAAATTGAAATTAATAATAAAAAAAATAAACCTGTAATTCCTCAAACGCCTATTTTCTCTTCGAATTCTTCAGAGAATGACAATAACAAGGAAATTATGGACATTGAAAAATGTGAATTTATTATTGATGGTTACAATTCGGCAGGACTTTTTGACACTAATGTTGAAAAAATGAGTAATAATGCAGTTGATAGCGCTAAAGTGTCAGATCTCTCAACAAGTAGTTTCATCATTGATGAAAATGTGAACAAGACTAACACATTACTACCAGTAGATTTAGATAAACCTAAATCTTGTAAACCTTCCATAATTGACGTGGTAATTATTAAACCTGGAAATAAAGTTTGTGAATTTAAAAATGTTGAAGAATCCGTATATACAAATGTTCAAACAGTTTCTGAAATCGACCAAATTCATCTCGGAGACAAAGTTTGTAAGCTTCAGAAAATAGAGGAATTCGTATTAACAGATGTTCAACCAAATTCTGGAACCGACCAACTTCAACTCGGAGACAAAATTTGTCAGCTTCAAAATGAAGAATTTGTCTTAACAGATGTTCAACCGATTTCTGGAACGGACCAACTTCATCTCCGAGACCAAATTTGTGAGCTTCAAGATGTTGAAGAATTCGAATTAACAGATGATCGACAAATTTCTACAACCGACCAATTTCATCCCGAAGGCAAAATTAATGAGCTTCGCAATATTAAAAAAGAATATTTAATAATAGATGATCAAAAAATTTCAGCTAATGACGATAATATTACAAAAAATAAAGTTAATAATTCGCTACACGGGGAAAATTGTCCTGAGAATTATGAGGAGTCTAAAGAAGAGGAAAATGTAATTTCACTTCCGGAAGAGGATCAAGATGAAGATGATGACATCTGTGATAAAGATTACCTTCCTGATGGTGATGAACAATCATGTGATGAAGATGAAGGCTTTAGCGATGAAGAAGTGAGAGATGATGAAAATCCGTTGAACTTAACCAAAGAAACACATGATCAAAATTCGAGCGTAACTAATTCTAGTTTTTCTTCTTCTTTTGCGTTGCCCGGGAAATCATCTTTGCCTCCAACAGGGTTGAAAGTCCACACTTCACTAGGTAAATCTGGAAAAAGTAAGTCACATTTCTGTTTTTATTGCAAGACAATGCAATTGTCAATTGCGCGCCATCTCGAAAGAAAACACCCAGATGAAAAATTAGTTAAACAGTTTATCTCGTTGAAAAAGAAATCCGAAGAAAGGCGGAAAGCTATTGATATGATTAGAAAAAAAGGAGATTTTCTTCATAACACTGATTCTACTTACAATCAGGGTTATCTCATAACAGTTCGAAGAAATCAAAAAGGTAAGGAAAAACCACCTGAACAGATGGTCAACTGCCCAAAGTGCGCTGGATTTTATACGCAGAATAACATTCGACATCATTACGCAGATTGCAATGATTCTAAGTCAGGAAACACAAGAACACTTTTACAGAAAGCTTGTCGGAAAATTGGAAGAGTTCATCCAGATGCTACTTACAAAATGAGGAACGTCATAATTCCAGTGTTAAGAAAAAACTGCGAAGTGACTAATATTATTAGATATGATCGGCTCATTATACTTTTTGGAAATATAATTTCTATGAGATATAAATTAGACCATCAGGATGCCATGATACGATCTCAACTAAGATTACTTGGAAGGTTAGCTTTACAGTTGAAAAAAATCGATCACAGGATTGAAGATTTGGCAGCTGCCTTCCACCCAAGCTTTTTTAATGAGTTATTACAAGCTGTTAACGTTGTTGCAAACTTTGATGAGAAGACCCAAAAGTATGGTTCGCCTAGTACTGCATTCGCCATAGGAACTGCCCTTAGAAAATGCAGTGCAATTCTTAGATCCGAGTATGTTATTATGATGGATAAAGTCAAAAGAGAATTGGTCGAGGAATTCATGATCGTATTTGATACGAAATTTGGATCTTATGTAAATAGAAATGTGGCTGAAACACAGATAGACATGAGAAGAAACAAGAAAGTCGTGCTGCCAAATACCCAAGATATAAGTATTATGGCCAATTACCTAGTAAAAGAACGTGATTTTGCATATGAGTCTCTTAAAAAAGAATTCTCCATTAACGCTTGGAAGCATTTTAATGAAGTTTTGCTATTACATCTAATGGTGTTCAATCGTAGACGCCGTGGCGAAATACAACTTCTTAGCTTAGATGATTACGAAAACCGTCAACAAATCGATGAAAAAGACGATATGTATAAAGATCTGCCAGTAGATGGTAAAAAATGTGCGAAAGAGTACAATCGAATTGTCCTTCGAGGTAAAAAAGCACGTGCAGTAGCTGTATTAGTTTGTCAACAGTCTTTAGAGTGTATGGCCTTGTTGAAAAAATGTCGAGAAATAGCAGGAGTACATAAGAAGAATGCCTACTTCTTTGCTGTACCAAGCACAGACGGAGAAAGGTGCAAATCTTTAAAAGCTTGTGAACTTATGAGAAAATATTCGAACCTATGTGGAGCTGAAAAACCAGAAACTTTGAGAGGTACGACTCTTCGAAAGCATTTAGCTACAACGTGTGCCACAAAGTGTTCAGAGACACAAATTTCACAAGTGGCTAACTTCATGGGCCATGACCTAAAAATCCACAAAGATTATTATCAACAACCAACAGTGGCTATTGATATTGTCGGAATGTCTGATGTTCTCAAAAGTGCTCAGACTTCTAATACAGGTGTGTATTTTTTTAAACTATATATCCATATTACATTTTATCAATTTAACATTTAAATTTTTTTTTTTAAATTTATCGTTTACTTGAAGGTGAAAATCATTTTTATAGAAAATTTCCTTATGCAAAATTGTTTATTTTTTAAAAATTGTTGTTGAAGTGAAAAGTGCAAGTTTAGACTATCCACGAAAAGTCATTTTTATAACATTCTGATATATTTTTGATTTGGTTTTCTTTCATCTTGATTTTTTAAATTATTTAAATCTTTAATAATTTCTTTAGTTTTTATTTTTCTTTTCAATTGAAATTTAAATTAAATTCAAATTTTTTGTAAGTTTTTTTCAAAAACTCTTATTATTATTTATTGAAAAATTTTTAGTCTATTTATTTGTTCATATCTGGAGGTACTTAGGAATTTTCATATATAAAAATATTTTGAAATTTTTTATGTACACGTAGGATTTCAGGTTGGTTTTTTTGACGTATCTAGCGATAGATGTTGTAACTAGAGAAAACTTCAACTGAATTCAGAGTAAAAAAATTCTTTAGTACATTATATTGTGTAAACAAGAGTTTATCAAAATTTATATGTAAAGAAATGGCTATGGTTTGAACAATAAGTTTATTTTTCAAGCTTTTTAGTTCACTATTTTCTAATCTAAAGAAATTCTTAAACAAAATTAAAAACGTTTCATTGAACAACTATTGTGATAATTAATATGTAGTATAAATTTAATGTTGATTGGATAAATGATCTTCGAGTAATCGTGTCCACCCCAAAGATACTTTTATAAAAACGAGATTGTGAGATAATTGCAAAGTTTTTTGTTTATTTTCTATTCAAAAAGCTCTAGCTGCAGTTCAAAAGTCCCAATCGTCATGAAATTTGCTGAGAGTATTTTTGAAAAAATGTACTAAAAAAGCATGCTATAAAAAATGAATATTTTAGTCAATTACAAGCATATAAAACTACTAAAAACACCCTTTGCTCCTTTGACACCTTTTTGAACGGTTGAAGTTGCTTCTCTGTTCTTCTAATCCATTATTTCTTTTGAATCAACCTTCAGAAATCTTCATAATTTTGAGTCCTTTTGTTCCAATCAAATCTTCTTAAATCTTTTTTAAGTTCTGGTACAATGCAAGTAACTTTTTGTAAAATTACAAATGCGTTTTCATTTTGTCCTAAGACTTCAGATCTTACACTTAATTTTGAATATTTTTTTGACAACTTGAAGAGAATGTACATTAAATTGATTGTTTTTCAAGCTTATTAAATTTTAATTATTGTTTTTAATAAAGGTGTAATTTATCTGACCTATAAATGTTTTTAAATAATTGAAAGAAAATAGTAAAAAAAGTTTTTAAAATAATATTCCGAAATTTCAATAGATTCCTTGGAATAATTTTGTTTATTTTCCATTAGTGCAACATAAGAAGAGAAAGGCAGAGGTCCTCGAAAGCGATATGGATTCGTTGGATAATGAAGAATCTTTCCCAAAGCAGCCGAAGTTGATGCAAAGGAAAGGTGTGTTTCTTCAATGTAAATATATTTTACATTTATTTATTTTCAATAGAAGGGGCGAATGGCAGTGGTCCAAAATTCTCAAAAGCAGGCCAAGAATAAAATTTTCTGTAAATCCACATAATTCACTTTTGAAATAGCGGATCTAATATGGCTGAAGTTAAAAGTAAAGAGTGTAATTAGCGTTTTGGAAATTGAAAAAGTCATTTAATTTCAATACATAATTACAGTGAAATATGACAATGAACAAAAAATCAGTTTAAGAATTACATAATAATACAATGAACAATACTGTTATTTTTTTTGGTTTTATTTTTTAAGTGGTGAAAAATGAATATAAAAAATTTTCTATTAAAATGCGAAGTTGAATATAAAACGTAGTGGTTCCACTATCTTGCATTTTAAGTTATGTTTCGAGTATATCAACTTTATACATACATTCATGTTTTAGATCTTCAGAGTAACTTTTTAAGTTATAATATATTAAAGCCTCGAATTACACTATAGTCATGAAGTTAGGAATAAGTGAGATAAAATTCGATAAGTACACCCACGAAACTCTTTAAAGTAGTCGCTTTAGGTGTGCTTCTCTCACTGATTTTTATTTTTAACCAGCCTTTTGTGTGTTTCAGACCACTGTGTGTTTGCCATATTTGTCAAATGCATTAACTACTATTCATCATTATTGTTTTATTCATTTCCAATTACAGATATAAAAGATTTGAGTAAAATAAAAAAAACGCGATGGACAGCAGAAGAGAAGCAAGCAGTTTTAACTATTTTCGAAAATGATATAAATGATGAAAGGCTGCCATCAGCAAAAGAAATAGCAAAAGCGCAAAATGAAAATAAATGTTTAAGAAGTAAAAACGTGGCCACGATAAAATCCTGGATTCATCATCATATAAAAACAAAACATTAACAAAAATTCTGCGATCAATTATCACGTCTTAAGGAGTAAGTTGTTATGTTATACGACATGCGTCGTGTAATATATTACGATTACTTTGAAGTTTGTTTTAATAACACACAAATTCATTTTATTTCCATAAATACACATGCGTCGTGTAACATATTACGATAGCTTTGAAGTTTGTTTTAATAACACACAAATTTATTTTATTTTCTTAGCATATAAAAATTATATTAATACGGAATCCTACTTTTTAAGAAGACTGAACTAGTCATTTCTATTGATTTAATTCAAAACGTTAACTAAAATTCTGCGATCAATCATTACATCTTAAGGCGTAAGATGTTATATTATAAGCCATGCGTCGTATAACATATTACGATAACTTTAAAGTATGTTTTAATAACACACAAATTAATTTTATTTTCTTAACTCATAAAAAATTATATTAATACGGAAACCTATTCTTTGAGAAGGCTAAACTAGTCATGTCCATTGCTTTAAATAACTCAAAACATATGTAGATCTCTGAGAATAAATATGTCTAAAAGATTCAATAAAATTTATTTGAGAAATAGCCAGATCTGTTAACATTTTAGAAATACCTATTCTGCAACTAATATGAAGGAGTAAACACAATGTAAATGCATATAAAATTGAGGGGTTTGGTGCCATAAAGGGATACGCGAAACCTATTTTACATGGCGCGAATCTCCTTATAGCATACAACCACTCAATTATGAAACAATTGACTATGTTATGGTGCAGTCCCATGTGAGCAGAAAACACAAAAACGAAAGCAGAAAATAATGCGTGTAGGACTGACAGATTTACATCGTTGCTTCTGCTTTCGGTTGTACGCTTTTTTGCTCACATGCAACATTACCTTTAATTGACATGTATGTGTTTTGCTACTTATCGTATAAAAAACTCTGCAATAGAAGTTTCCTCGGTTCCTCAAATCATTATCTTCTTTTGGACACCCTATTCTTATGTATGCACAATCGTGTAGTGTATTTGACAAAATTTTTTAATGAAAAAAGGCACTTAAAACAAATGATTCTGATATGTTTTTTGCAACTTCAGATTTATAAATTTTCATTTATCTACTACCTGCATAGCATCTGGACATTCGAGGACATCCCCCAGACTTCCTAGGTATAACATTTAGCCAAAAGAAATTAGAATATCTCTAGGATGTCCCTAAGATATGTATGGTCATTGCTGCGAAATTCTATGGATATATAGTTATACGGATATCTATAGGTCATCCGTAAGATATTTTCAATATTCATGAGAATTATAATTCTCTGCAGTGATTAAAATTCATTGTACGTGGCTGTCCGTAAAATGAAGGGGAGATATGTCAAAAAGGCTGTGTTACCTGTTAATTCGTTCGCAAGTGATACTGCAATTCCTCCGACCTATCTTCGTCTTCCTGAAAACTTACGTTCGTGATCCACGATCCACTCTCGGTAAGAGTGTACTTAGTCGTGTTCATCCTGATCATTTTCTTCCTCATACACCGAAAAAAAATATTCTTGTTTTAAGAGGATTCCTCTTATTTCAATGCATATTTTCCTCTAGAATATGGCTCAAAAAGAATCCTGTTATTTTAAGAGGATTATTCTCCTCATAACAATATTCCTCTTAAAATAGGAGGAAAATACTCTTCGATTAAGAGTATTCCTCTTGATTCAAGAGGATTTTTGCAAGAGGAATTTTCCTCTCAAAACAAGAATACTTTTTTTCAGTGTAGTCCTACCGCCTTTCGAGACAATAGGATACAACTTTTTCAGAGCTTCATTCTAGAAAAAGTCCTTCTCATGAGCGTGGTTCCACTTTTTTCGATATCAGGTGATCTATTCAAATCAAAAACTTGACATCCAAAGCCTATAAATCACAATTTATAGAAAAATAGAAAATTAGAAAATTAGAAAATTTATACAAATCTGGAATTTAAAAGCTTTAGCAAAAAATACATCACTGCATAATACCTATAAAAGATTTTAGCAACTTCGTTCCTTCAACTTAAGATTGTTGCATTGTTTATTTTCTACTTGATATACTTTTCAAGAAAATGTACAACATAAATAAATTTTCCATCGATATCAGGTGCTAAAATCTATTAACTAATAATATAGACAATTCCAAAAACATAACACATTAATACATACAAATTAAAATATTTAAAAACATAATTGCGACTAAAACAAATATATTTTCTAACTAGAAATAATAATTCTGATATGCATTTATTTACTCACTGCCGTTTTACGATTGACGTTGCATCTAAAGCATCTTTCTTTCTATACAAAGTGTTGAAAGAATCAAAATATAACGTTTATTATTAATGGAAAATTTTTTATATTAACATGACTTTGATCCTAGATTGTTAAATAAAAAAATGAATCAACCCAAACTTTCAGAAGCAAAAATATCGTTGATGCAGTGGCTTATTTCACGACCTAATCTTCTTAAGGAATAATTAAATGCTTTACTCGAGGATATTATTAGCTTTATTTCGAGGATATAAACGTCCTTGCAAAGTCCAGCAATTCGAATATCCGGAGGATAGCCTTCATGTGTCTCAGGACACCCCAGGTACATTATACATATATAATAATTCCCGTTCTAAGTTACAACATCTGTAGGATATCCGAAATATCCAGATGCTCGATGGGAATATAATACTTCAAAAGAAAAGTTGTCGCCGAAACATGAAGAAATATATATTAAAGAGTTAATCCCTTCATCTAAGGGTAGATTCCACGACCAGTAATGAGTTTTTTATTGGTTCCATATCCATCAAGAACAAGAAGTACAGATATGAAAAAGTAGAATGTTGTTAAAAGGTTCAATGAATGAATAGTCTATATTTTAGGCAGAGTACTGTTTGTTGCACTTTATAGTATGAAATTATTATTGACTAAAATTATGCAAAACATAAAAACCATTTCGTTCATGCAGTGGCATATTCCACGACCAAAGCTTGCTACGAAAGAATTAATCGATCTTTATTAAGTAAACCATTGTAACACGATATAGACATTGCATTTAAGAAGGTACAGCTAATAGTTTCATTACTTTCATCTTGTCCATCATGTAAAAAAGTTATGTATGCTATGTATATGTCGTAGCCGAATAGAAGAATTCGTCGTTTAGCTAAACACCTAGGCGGTTAGCTAAACAGCGCTAAATAGACAAATGAACGTAATAATTGCTTATATTCTTCTATTGGCCTGAGTAAATCCGCTAGTTAGCCAACTGACTACCAAGTTAGCTATACGCCTAAGACGTTTCAGGCCAATAGACGAAATCATCCTTTCAACTTATTCAAATTCATGAACAAATAAATTATATTATTACATATTTTAATATAACACTTTTAATATTAATAAATTTCATTTATATTTATTTTATTAAAAGTTTAAATTTTGTAAAGTTCTAATTTTTTCATTGGAATAGATCAATTATATTGTACATGGAAAAAACTGCATGTTAGAACAACCATATGTATTAAAAAATACGGGATATCCATTTTTAAGGTTATCACATCCATTTTTATGGATACCAAATCTATTTCTTTAGTTGACACATCCATAGAAATGGATGTGATAACCTTAAAAATGGATATTATATACCATAATAGCTTTGATTTTTTTTTATTTGGGAAAAACAATTGACTTTAAAAAAATAGCTCATTTTTAAGGAATGAAAAAAGTGTAACCTTGAGTGGGCCACTCTTAAAAAATTGTAAAAGTTATTCTAAATTCTTTTATGTATTTAATATTTCTGATATATTGAAGAAAAATTTATGCTTTTGTAGCTTCAGACCATGTTTGTGTCGCAATGTTTACAAGTGAAACCATTTTCAATAATTTTGGCACATATTACATCAAAATCACAAAAAAATTAATAAAGAACATAAAACAGTTTTAAACCAATTTATTGTCAATTTATTTCCATAAAAATGGTAAACTGACATTAAAAATATAAAAAACAGGCAGTCCACTCATGGTTATAAACAGTGATCCACTCATGGTGACATGCAACTTTTTATGGCAAAAACCAAAATTTTTTTTTAGTCAAAATTATCACTTAATTAAACTAAGACAATCAATTTCAATGTCCAAAGTAGTAGGAAAAAAATAAGTTATCTTTTAAAACTTAAATTTTACACTACTTTTACACTTCCGAATCACTTTACTCATTGTAAGAGCGACTTCTTTTTTGGTTTGTGTTCTTAAAAATGCGTTACATCAAACGATAACGTATATGATTATCGCGGAACATAAATTCTTACGGTTTCTAGGTGCGGTGCTGCTATTCGTTTTATTTATTTCACGTTTCCGCTGTCAGATAATTTAAAAACTCAGGTGGTCCACTCAATGTGACATTACCCTATATATTTTTGTCCCAACCATGCAGTTTTTTCCTTGTATATTGCAAACTCACAAAAATTTTGATTTCCAATCTTTTATTTTATGTTATTTTTTTCTCTTTCCAAAACTATTTGATCTCTCCGTATGCGACGATATTGTTTACTTTAATCAATTGTCTAAATCACATATTAGATTTGATAATGAGTATCGTTAGTTTTCATTTCAGGACAGCTTATAATTGACGAATTATTAATTTAATTTGACGGAATAATATTCTAAAGCGTTTGACAAAATTATTCAATTCTATCGAAAATGAACGAGTGCAGTATAAATCGTATTGAAGTTGATCATAAATTGAAAATTATTTATAGTGTGCAAAAAAGCAATAGAGCAATATGGAACAGGAATAGTTTCGAAACCGTTATTCAAGTTTTAAAAGAGTTCAATATAAAATAAAATAAAATGTGTAAGAACATAAATTGTTTGTTCATATACTTGAACAACTTGAAAGTTATTTGCTTATTATCGTCTATTTGCCTGAAACGTCTTAGGCGGTTAGCTGACTGCGTAGTCATTTGGCTAACTGGCGGATTTACTCAGGCCAATAGAAGAATATAAGCAAATATTACGTTCATTTGTCTATTGGTCGCCGGCTAGCTAACCGCCTACTATAGGCGTTTAGCTCAACGACGGATTCTTCTATTCGGTTACGACATATAATATATCTGCTAGAGTTTTCAAGGGTTAAAATTCATTTGGCAATAATTTAAAAGCCCGCGAAATAGAAAGGCATTGTCACAGACCATTTGAAAACTATTCAAGTAACACATGCGACTGGGTAAAATATAATTACTGAATAGAAAAGAAAATTCGGATTTTGAGTAACTTGGTTTATTTATGCTAATTCTACAGCAGCTTTTCTTCTGTAGTATGCGCTGACACGATATAATACACGATATAAATTATGAATGGATAATTTTTTATTATCACATTATATTAATAATAAATTTTTATGAGAAAACTTGTGTCCACCCTAACAGAATATCCATTTTCGAGGATAAGCTACGGACCTCCTAGTCAAACCCGGCAGCTGGATATCCGGAAATTGAACTTACTGTGGCTTAGGACATCCTACAGTTGTAACATTCTCCGCTCATGGTTCCAAGATCCGTAGGATATCATAAATATCCAGATGCTCGAAGGAAACATACAACTCCACGAGAAAAGTAGTCGTAAAATAATGCAGAAATATATATTAAAAAGTTAATCCCTTCATCTAAGGGTTGATTCCACGACCAGTAATGAGTTTTTTATTGGTTCCATATACATCAAGAACAAGAAGTACAGTTATGAAAAAGTAGAATGTTGTTATAAGGTTCAATGAATGAACAGTCTATATTTTGAGCAGAGTACTGTTTGTTGCACTTTATAGTATGAAATTATTATTGACTAAAATTATGCGGAACATAAAAACCATTTCGTTCATGCAATGGCATATTCCACGACCATAGCTTGCTACGAATGAATTAATCGATCTTTATTAAGTAAACCATTGTAACACAATATAGTCATTGCTTTTAAGAAGGTACAGCTAATAGTTTTAGTACTTTCATCTAGATATCCGAAGGATGACCTTTTCGTGGCTTTGGACATTTTTAGGACATCTTACGGATATAACAGTTTCCTTTCATGGTTACAACATCCGTAGGATATCCGGAATATCCAGATGCTCGAAGGAAACATAAAACTTTAAAAGAAAAGTTGTAGCCGACACATGAAGAAATATATGAGGCATTCCATTTTAAAACGACCCACTTCATAAACAATTGCAATTGTAGGGAAATTTTGAAATTATTATTTCTCATAATTATTAAAGTCAACCTTTATTTACTATTAGTGTTTTTGAAAGAAAAATTTCTGAACTTTATGATAGAAAAAAAAACTTTTCAAAAAAATAATATTATTATTGAAAAAAATTAAATTTTAAAGATAACCTCTTGAATATCTCGAAACACGTTATCTCTGATTTTCTTGAAATTTATGCCATAATAAAGATTAAATATTCTAGTTTTATTTCTTGCAAACATTATAATTTAAAATTAAGGGAATTCAAGAAAATAATTAAATGTTACAAAGAGGTCTGAGGTTAAACTGCGTAAAAACTTGAAAAAAAATTCCGATCGGTAAATACATTATAACCTTTAAAAGTCTTTCAAAATTTAATTAATTTCAAAAGTTTTTCTAAATTGTCCATTATAATGTTTGCAGGGAATGTAACAAGAATATTTAATCTTTATTTTGACACAACTTTTAAAAAAATGCCTTACAAGGGCATTTGTTTATGAATGGGGTCGTTTTGAAATGGAGTGCCTCATATATTGAAGAGCTAATCCCATCATCTAAGGGTAGATTCCACGACCAGTAATGAGTTTTTTATTGGTTCTATATACATCAAGAACAAGAAGTGCAGTTATGAAAAAGTAGAATGTTGTTGGACGGTTCAATGAATGAACAGTCTATATTTTGAGCAGAGTACTGTTTGTTGCACTTTATAGTATGAAATTATTATTCACTAAAATTATGCGGAACATGAAAACCATTTCGTTCATGCAGTGGCATATTCCACGACCAAAGATTTCTACGAAAGAATTAATCGATCTTTATTAAGTAAACCATTGTAACACAATATAGTCATTGCTTTTAAGAAGGTACAGCTAATAGTTTCAGTACTTTCATCTAGATATCCGAAGGATGACCTTGTGGTGGCTATGGACATTCTTAGGGCATCTTACGGATATAACAGTTTCCTTTCATGCTTCCAAGATTCGTAGGATACCCTGAATATCCAGGTGAGTAGTTAAGTAGGCAGCGTTCTAACTCACTAAAATGAAACTGCGCATGCGCTAACCCTATCTTTTGGCGCGAAAATTTAAAAAGATACGTGCATGTTGGAATCAACCCCCCTATGAAATTGCGCATGCGCAAACCCTATCTTTTGGCGCGAAAATTTAAATGCACCGACATTTTTAGTCCAGGCTCAAACCATTGGGGGCGGGGGTGCGATTTAGAGGTGGATATGACATCACGGGTGAGGGTGCGATTCAGACCATGATGTAACTCATTAAAATGAAACTGCTCATGCGCTAACCCTATCTTTTGGCGTGAAAATTTTAAAAAGATACGTGCATGTTGGAATCGCATCATATGTTCTCATGCGCATGTTGAGGTCAAAATTTGTCCCTTAATATTTTTCAGAGACTGTTTTTTCAGGAAACTCATTATAATCATGTTACTCAATTTCTTATCAAGAAAGAAGTTTTAGTAATATGATACGTCTTGAGCGTCAAGCGCCAGTGCGGTTTTGGGTGCTCTTATATAATATATGAGATATATATTGTTTCCTCCTTTTGGTCTATGCTTTTATATGATGAAACGAAATAGATTATTTTCCAATTATTAAATAATTTTCTCAAATTAATAACACTTTTTAACCTATCAAAAATGAAATTAATACTTTAGATGTTTTATCTAAATTTTTTAAAAACATTTTTTGTACATGTAATTTAATACAAGCTCTTTCTCAACAATCTTTATTTCCACTCTAATTTATAAACATTTTTTAGGTAATCTTTAGTTCAAGAATTTTAATTGCTTCCCGTCTATTTTTATAAATGTAATTTAATATATAAGCTATTGTTTGAAACTTATTGCTTCTAAGAGATTTTGTAATTTAAGTTTTTGTTATTTATTTGTTCCTCTTTAATTTAATTCATAATTTTTTTTATAATCTTTAGTTCAAGAATTTTTATTATTTCCTGTTTCAATTATAAACAAATATTACAAGTGTAATTTAATATAAGCTTTTGTTTAAAAACTTATTGTTTCTAAGAAATTTTGTAATTTAAGCTTTTTGTTTTTTTAGAATTTATTGCTTCTTATTCAAGGCATTTTATAAATAATTTAGGTGATAAATTAGTTTATCTCTTTTTAAGTGTAATTTAATATAAGCTTTTTGTTTAAAACTTATTGTTTCTAAGAAATTTTGTAATTTAAGCTTTTGTTTTTAGAATTTATTGCTTCTTATCTAAGGAATGTTATAAATAATTTAGGTGATAAAATTAGTTTATTTCTTTTTTAAGTGTAACTTAATATAAGCTTTTGTTTAAAACTTATTGCTTCCAAAGAAATTTTGTAATTTAAGCTTTGTTTTTAGAATTTATTGCTTTTTATCTAAGGAATGTTATAAATAATTTAGGTGTTAAATTAGTTTATCTCTTTTTTAGAAAAGGATAGAATATGAATTTGTATGGTATAAAAACAGAAGGTTAAACTGTTTTAGCGCATTGTTAATTTAACTTCCCATAGTTGGTTGTTTTCGTTCCAAAAAGAAGTGTTTTTTAGTAAAGCTAGTGATAGTGTTTTTTAGTAAAATATTAATACTGTTTAGAGAAAAACCTATAATTATTTTTACTATCATATTGTGGAAAGTAATTGTTTAGATTTTTATAGAAAACAAGTTACATGTTCATGAGTGCAAAAAAAATAGAGTTACAGTGTCGAATAAACAAACTTTTAAAAGATATTCAAGAAATAAAACAATCCATTGAATTTCTACAAGCTTATCGGCAATTGATAAAAGATTTTGAAAAATTAAGTATAAGTGAAAAATGAATTTTGATAAATTGAATATTGCGGGGAAAGGAAAAAACTTTCTCCCAACAAAAAAATTAAGAGAATTAAAAGAAAATCAAGTGGTTCAAGTGTCAGATATAAAGATTGTGAATACCAGATTCGGACCCAGGGTTGTTGTAGAAATTGTAAAGGAGTTTCAAGTGTTCTTACCGAAGAGAATTGCGGATGTAATTAGTGAAGACGATACTTTTTTATTACATTTAAAAGAATTGTGTGCACAAAAAAAATTTTCTCTTAAATATTTGGGAGGACCACATAATTTCATCGAATTCATTGAATTGTAAGAAATTCAAATGACTTATGTGCAAAAAATACGATTCAGAATTTTACTTGGAGGACAATGCAGTTGCACTGAAGGATAAAGGAGACAAACAGTTTGTTTTATCTATGATGACGTCACTATATATAGACTTACTGTACATAATCCGAAAAAAATTAATTGATTTGAATCTAGATCTTTTAAACGGAAATCATTATAATAAATTTATGTTAGCATTAATAGATTATTGTAATCTATCTGAAGCTTTTTCACTACCTTATTTAAAATCAGATTTAGAAATATTGAAAAAAATTACAACAGAAGATAATCGCATTGATTCAATCAAGTATAAGGACTTTCAATTTTCCAACGATTTTCTTGCATTTTTTTAAGATATTTTTGAGTGGGAATCAATTTGTTGTACAGAAATTAAAAATATAGATGAAAGTCTTCTTTTCAGAATTGCACCTTACAAATTAGGATGGGGTTGTTTATGTCACCATAAACAATTGTCGGAAGAATTTATGTATACATATAAAAATTTTCTTCACTGGGATAAAGTCAGTCTATATCAAAAATTCTCTGATGAATTTACAGCTAAAAATGCTAAACAACTTAATTTACATTATATGATTTTCAATAAGTATATAAGTAATGATCGATTTCAAAAATTTAAGAAAACAGTGTTTGAAATCTAAAAAACTATTGTATTAATCTTATAATATGTCAATGTTATAAAAATGAAATAATAGATAATTCGTGTTATTATTTTTGAAACCTTTTTATTTAATTTTTCAGAAAGTAACAAAAAACCTGATTAGCTTAGCTGATTATATATATATATATATATATGAAAAGCGATCTATCACCTTTTTTCCTCTCAATTATTATATATTAGATATATAGAAAAAGCATAATAAGAGCTTAATTAAAAAACTTTAAAAAAGGTTTAATAATAATCTTTTTTAAAAATTTTGTTTATCCTTAAATTGTTACAGTGTTTCAATTAAATTTAACTTTTAAAAAATTTACTATAAGCTATGCCATTACAAATATTAATTAAATCTAAAATTTTAGTAATGTAAAAAAATATTTTCAAAGAATTATAGGGTTTTTATCAATTTATATATATATATATATATATATATATATATAGACGATTTATCATATCTCTTTCTCTCTCTCTTATGCTTCATCTCTTGCAATTTGATACCTAAGATTTTCGTTATTCGTCGTCTCTCCTTTTAACTAATTGTTTTCTTTCTTTATCTTCTAATTTTCAAAACAATTCTTCTGGTATAAAAAGGAGTCCAATACAGATCAACTTCATTAATAAAAGTTACATCGAATTAAAAGGTGGTGAAAAGTGAATAGTTACCTAGTGTGAGAAATAAAATTTTATTTAAATCTCATTTTTTGGGGGAAAAAACGTAAGTATAATTATTTTTATAATTCATTAGAAATCATTTTTTTCTTTTTACTTTTTAATTCTTTTAATTAAATTTTTACTATTTTTTTTCTATTAGATTTTTTTTACTTTATACTTTTTAAAAATTATTCCAGCTATATATTTTTTTCTTTTTTACTTTTATTTTTTAAATTAATGTTAATAATGTAATAAATACTTTATTCTAGATCTTTTAAAATTATTTTGAACTGTTACTTCAATTTTATTATCATTTTTGTTCTTATATTTTAAATGATAAAATGTCTGAAATTTAGTTTTACTTTTAAAAAATATTTTAGATAAAGTAATAATAAAAACTTTTTTATTACATTTACATTATTTTTTACATATTTTTTACATTATTTGAATTTTTTAAAAATTAACTTTTTTATATATTCTTCATTTATATAAATATATATATATATATATATATATTAATTTCATATTATTCATTTTATCCTTTTTTAGATTTTTATTGTATTTTTAACAGTAGTATAACTTTTTTAAAGCATCTTTTTCTTTACCTTTTCTCTTTATTTATCTTTTTTATTTTATTTTGATATTATTATTAAGATTTTAATAATTTATTTTGAATAAATTTTATTATTTTCTAATTAATAAATATTTAAAATTCCTAAAGTGTTTAAGTTAAAAAATAAATAATAAAAAAAATAATAAAGAAAATATCTGAAATTTACTTTTACTTTAAAAAAATATTTTAGATAAAGTAATAATAAAAACTTTTTTATTACATTTACTTTATTTTTTTACATATTATGTACATTATTTGAATTTTTTTAAAAATTAACTTTTTTTATACACTGAAAAAAAAATTTATTTGATTTAAATAACCGATTATTTGGTTATATTCAAATATATATTTATTTGAATCAAATAATTTTTATTTGAATCAATTAAATAATATTTGCTTCAAATACTGAAATATTTGATTCAAATACAATTTATTTAATTCAAATAAAAATTATTTGATTCAAATAAATATTTATTTGAATATAACCAAATAATCGGTTATTTGAATCAAATAAATTTTTTTTTCAGTGTATTTTCTTCATTTATATATATATATATATATATATATATATATATATATATATATATATTAATTTCATATTATTCATTTTATCCTTTTTTAGATTTTTATTGTATTTTTCATAGTAGTATAACTTTTTTAAAACATCTTTTTCTTTCTTTATCTTTTTATTTTATTTTGATATTATTAAGATTTTAATAATTTATTTTGAATAAATTTTTTTTTCTAATTAATAAATATTTAAAATTCCTAAACTGTTTTTAATCAGATTTTATTTTGTTTTTCACCATTAATGAATTATTCTATACTATTTCATTAAAACTTTTTTTACCTTTTTAGATAATATTTTTTTATTTCTTATAAATTTATTTGTAATGGAATGCTTAACCTGAGTTCTTCAAATGATTTTTTTGTTTTTTTTAAGACTACACATTTTTAATTAATTATATAATAACTTTTTTAAAAAGTTTTATTAAGTTTTTTAAAATTAAATTTTTTCAAATAAGTCTTCATTTTTTATGTACAGAACGATAGAATGGACGGATATTGTATGTTTGTTATTGACATTCATTCGCCGAAGATTTGGGGATTGAACTGTGATAGTGAAGAACTTCAAAGGATATGTGTTACCGGACTTGCTTTAAGAGCGAGGGACATTTTTGAGCAATTCATTGATCACGATTCAACGGTATTATTTACCTATAATAACATACGAACAAAGGTCATGGAAATACCCAATGGTTTTTGGTTAAAAAGATTTCATTCCGAAGATATATTGGTAAGAAAAATTAATTTCTTTAAAAAGTTTGTAGTATTTTTTACTTTGTAATAATAAAATTTTGTTTCGTAAAATTATTCTATGCTTTAAAACTATAAGAAAAAGTGTGAATTTATATTTTTTCTACAATTAACCTTATTTTAATAATCAAAATGTTAATATATTATATATTATTTTATCTATAAATATATATTTTTCTCTACAATCAACCTTATTTAGTAATAAAAATGTTAATATATTATATATTATTTTTAATATAAATATGTTTTTTATTTGTTTCAGAACGATGAAACATACAATTCATTGCATCTTTATTTCCACATTCCTGCGGAGTGGATTCATTTCACTACGAACTTTGCATCATTGAGAGATTTTCTTGTGTTAGCGATTGCAGCAAGAAACTATAATATTTTAAATCAAAATTGTGTTGAGAATGATAACTACTTCGTACAACATTTGGGCTTAGTGGTGGAAATCCATCAACTTAGTGAGTTTGGATATATCTTTCAAAAAAGAGCGGATATTGAAGACATACGAGATCTGGCGGATAATTGCATGGTTCTTCTTAAAGAAACAAGAGGAGATTCTGTAGAAGAAGACATTCCTGCAATGGACATAACTTTTTTCAATAATGCTAAAGAATCTACAGTAGTTGCAAATGAAGATAATGTAGAAGAAGAAGATGATTATGTGGAGGAAGAAGAAGAAGAAGATTATGTGGAGGAAGAAGAAGAAGAAGATTATGTGGAAGAAGATAATTATGTGGAGGAAGAAGAAAAAGAAGTAATATTAATAACTGATCATGACGAATGAATCAAAATTTATTTTTTAAAAAAGTATCTCAAACCTTTTTATATTTACATACCAATTTCTACATAATTATTATGTAAAAGAAACAATTTTAAAATTGAATTATTAATGTAAAAAATAAAAAAAATTTGAAAAATTGTTCATGCTTTAATTAATAGTTTTCTAATTGAAATATATAGGTTTTACGATATTTATAAAAAATATAACTTTTTTTGCTGTTTTTTATATATAATTTACTATTTTTAAATTACAATATTTTTACTTTAATCAAAATAAAAAATTAGAATTAATTTATTTAAATGAATATAAATTTTTAATATGATTTTTTAAAAAATTTTGTAATGCAATAAATTAAAAAAATTTTAATGTTCTTAGTTACCATAATTTTTTAAAATAAAAAAAATAAATAATAAATAATAAAAAAATAATAAAATAAATAATAAATAAATAAATAATAAAAAAATGTAGAAAAAAGGATAAAGAAGAAGGAATGACAACATTAAAAATACTCTGCTGCTGACTGATTTTTACGATCCTCGTCCAACTTGCATTTTTCTTTCTTTTTCTCAAATGCATAATACTAAACTTCCAATACGTTTTTTAAAAAAATTTAATTATATTTTTGAAAAAAAACTTTTATTATATTAATTAATTTATTATATATTTAATTAAAATAATTTATTTATTGATTGTAAAAATTAATTAGAATAATAGAATAAATTAAAAAAAGACTACAATTAACATTAAAAATTTAATTATATTTTTAAAAAAAACTTTTACTATATTAATTAATTTATTATATATTTAATTAAAATAATTTATTTATTGATTGTAAAAATTAATTAGAATAATAGAATAAATTAAACAAGACTACATTTAACATTAAAAATTTAATTATATTTTTAAAAAAAACTTTTATTATATTAATTACTTAATTATATATTTAATTAAAATAATTTATTTATTGATTGTAAAAATTAATTAGAATAATAGAATAAATTAAAAAATACTACATTTAACATTAAAAATTTAATTATATTTTTAAAAAAAACTTTTATTATATTAATTAATTTATTATATATTTAATTAAAATAATTTATTTATTGATTGTAAAAATTAATTAGAATAATAGAATAAATTAAAAAAGACTACAATTAACATTAAAAATTTAATTATATTTTTAAAAAAACTTTTATTATATTAATTAATTTATTATATATTTAATTAAAATAATTTATTTAGTGATTGTAAAAATTAATTAGAATAATAGAATAAATTAAACAAGACTACATTTAACATTAAAAATTTAATTATATTTTTAAAAAAAACTTTTATTATATTAATTACTTAATTATATATTTAATTAAAATAATTTATTTATTGATTGTAAAAATTAATTAGAATAATAGAATAAATTAAAAAAGACTACAATTACCATTAATTTTTTATTACAACTTCTTATTTGACATTTGAATGTAATTAATTTTTTTAAAAATAATTAATTAACATTTTTTTTAATCAACATCAATATTTGACAAACATATAATCTAGGATTCCTAATTTCCACAACATAGTTCTAACATTATTTATTGTTAAGACGAAACATGTCTCCCGCCCTTCCTCCTCATGTTGCTGATGAACTTGAATGGCAATGAGAATAGCATCAATTATATTCTCCCCAGTGATGACCCATTCTTGTGGGACTTTTACAATTAGACCACCTTCCATAGAAACAGGAACATATTCTTCACCCTGATGATCCCTGAAACAAAAACAACATTTTTTAAAAAGATTTTTAATAAAATAAATTACATTAAAAAAGTTATTTGTTTAAAGAAAGTATCAAATTAATTAGTAATGAGATAGAAATAAAAAACTGCCAATAAAATTATAAAATTAATAAGAATTAAAAAATATAAATGAATTTTAATATCAATTAAAATAAATTTTATTTATAAATTAAAATATTCTTTTATAACTTTTTTAAAACGCCTTATTTAAAAAAATATTTTAGAAAATATCAGATAATGAAAAAAAGTATAAGAACTTACATTTTGTTTCTGGTTGTTGTATAAAATACTGTTGATAATAGAATTCTAAAAATACTGTTGATTATAGATTCCTTAAACAGAAAACAATATAAAAATATAATTTTTTTATTTGAAAAATATCAAGTTTTAGAAAATTAAATTTAATTATAAAAATATTTAAAAATCATTTTTTATTAGAAATAAGATAATACTTGTTTTTATATATATATATTTAAAAATATTTTTGAATCAAAAACTTGTTTAAATAGCATTTTACAAAAGCGTTGAATTGATAAAACCATTAGCCTTTTTATGATATTGCATTAATTAAAACTTAACACTTTCTTCTTATACGATTAGAAATTTTTTAAAAATACTTTACTATTACTCTATTATTATAACCACTCGACTAAACAATTAAAACATTTATTAAAACATTTTGATAATACTCTTTTATTAAAACTACTAGATAAAAAAAGTTAAAACTTTTATTAAAAAACACTTTACTATTACTCTTTATTAAAAAACACTGAACTAAACACTTGAACAAACTTTTTTTTCAAAAACACTTTTTTACTATTACTCTTTATTAAAACCACTGAACTAAACACTTAAACAAACTTTTGTTTAATAAACGTTTGATTAATATATTTTATTAAACTACTGGAATAAAAAACAGTTGAAAAATTTCTTAGAAACACTTTTACTATTACTCTTTATTAAACCACTTAACTAAACACTTAAAAAATTTGTTTAATAAACGTCTGATTAATATATTTTATTAAATTACTTGAATAAAAACAGTTAAAAAAATTCTTAAAAACAGTTAAAACTTTTTTCAAAAACACTTTACTACTACTCTTTTATTAAAACCACTTCACTAAATAGTTAGAAACTTTATTTAAAAAACAACTAATTAATATTTATTTATTAAACCATTTGAATAAAAAAACAGTTAAAAATTTTCTAAAAAATACTTTACTTTTACTCTTTTATTAAAACCACTTAAATACACACTTTAAAAAATTTGTTTAATAAAGTCTGATTAATATATTTTTTTAAACCGATCGAATAAAAATAGTTAAGACTTTTTTTCGGAAACACTTTATTTTTTTATGAAACCACTCGAATAAAACTGTTAAAAACTTTTTTTCTAAAACACTTTAGAACAGCACTTTTTTATTGATATACCACTTTTACACTTTTACACTTTTTATTATTAAACCACTTAACTTTAAAAAAACACTTTACAACCTTATTTAAAAAGAAGAAGCTTTTAAGTTATTATTATTTTTTTTATTAAAATCTTATATTATTTGAGTAATTTACTTTTTTTAAAAATCAGTAATGATTTGAGGTCTTACCTCTGAACTTGATGAGAGATCGAAAACTTATGACAGGGTCAATGTTAGATTACATCACTTAACAGCTGATATATATTAAGGAGTAACGAAGAAGGAAGATGTAGAGGGGATCGAAAAATGTGACTCCACCAACACCGCTTTTGTTTTGATTACATTTGGTGATAATGAACTCAACATGTGAATAAGAGAAGAATTAACTCAACGTGAAAATCAAAATGCTTTAATATTAATACATTTTTTTTATTTATACTTCTATTATTCTAACATAATTATTATTACAGATTTTTTACAGAATAATAGTTTAAAAAAGTTTTCTCCATTTCAATGTCTGTATCCCCATGGAAGTGTATCCGTTTCTCCTGGTATTAAGACTCTTTTATCGTCTTGCCAGCTGAGTGCAATTTTGTCTTGCTTGATTGTATAGACTTCATGTTTTCGACTTTGAATTAAATATTGAGATTTAATCAGTTTTTTATAAGAAAAAAGGGATTGCTTATAATCATCAAATGTTATATTTCTCAAAGTTGATCCCTTTACACCTTTTGCTTTACTTTTTTCATGATTCTCTCCAAAAATTTTATATGAATAGAGCTTTGATCGAAGGCCGATGAATTCGGTAATAATTTTTCCATTGCTTTCATCTTTCATAAGACCGAGGATTTTTTTATTCATGAGCGGTATTTTATAAACATTGTCTTGTGGATAATCAGACGTATCAAATTTGTGAATATCACGTTTAATCACATTATAAAAATTTGGAATATTAACATGGTAAATCAGGCTGTCAGTATCAGTGTACAGTAATTTTACATTGTTTTTAAAAAGTTTTTTCATATAATTATAATGAAATTCGTAGGTAATTATTTTTGAAATGTCCAAAATTGTAAATCCTATGTAAATTGGTTTATTAAAATGTACTTTAGTTTTATTCATCTCTATAATTACCATATTTTCATCGAATACGGTGCAGCTATGAAAGTTTGGTTGTGCAATTAAATTTTTAGCACCCCACCTCCCCTCCCATTTTGTAACTAGCCTCACATCTTTATGTTTTCTAACATTCTCCATTGTCTTGCCAAATACAGAATTGTTCATTAACTTGTAAAAATTTTTCTCAAATTCATTACTTGATTTTTTTCTAAGCTCGGTATTCAAATCAATGTAAGGTTTTAACCATTGATCTTGTTTAAATTTTAAAACTCTGTGGATCTTTGTCAATTTAATTCCTAAACTCAAATATAATTTCAAATTTCTATAATGAACAATATATTTTTCTTTTGAATACAGATTTGTAATTAATTTTGATGTTTTACATCCTGGAGGTATAAAATGTTCAGGACATAAAGGTAAGTCCTTATGCAAATCATGAAGGTCAGAAGGATACTCTAAATCTACCTCAAGAATATATCCTTCTGATGAATCATCTGGGATATTTAAAAAAAAGTCATTACTATAGTTTTCAAACCATTCAAAATCTTTATACGGTAAACTTTCAGACATTGATTTACCATATTGATTATTGATATCAAAATAAAAAATATAAGATTCTAATTCATTTGGATTGAAATCTTTTCCCATGTATCTATTATTGGCCTTTGCATATCTATTCGAGCATTGGGAAACCCCACCCCTTATACCCTTTTCAATAAAAAGCAACATTTCCAGATCAGTCAACAAATCAAGTTTTATGCTTGTGTACTTAAGCATTGCATCGAATGCAAGTCCTGGTGCAGTGTAATAATGCATAGGATCCAAGTTGTAAGTTGAAAAACAAGTTTTTCTAAAATTTTCAAAAATGTCGGCTAGTAATAGAACGTCAGTCTGTAAATACAAATCAGAGTATTCTCCTATAGTTTTTAAATGAAATGTTTTCCATACGTTACAAGCATGCTCGTAGTCTTCGTCTGAAATGTGAGAGTCGTTTAATTTAGAATAAAACACTTCTTTTGAAGGCAATTTTTCCTCTTGTAATTTCTCCCAGCTATCAATGTAATCATAAGGAAAGACCCCTTTTCTTGTTAGTAAATTAAATTCATTGATATTTTGACAGTGTTTCCTTGTAATATTTTTCTCTTCATCTTCAAGATACGATGATAGTTTATCTAAACTACTTGACATAAATCTAAATGAATCTAAGAATCTTAAATTTACTCTTGTTTTTTCTACTTGTTTTGAAAAGGAAATGTATTTTTCTTTGTTTATAGGTAAAAGTTTAATTTCACCCTCAAAAGATGTTGCTAAGGCTTTAATAATAAAGTGAGAGTCATATCCAGACAGGTTGTGAAATAATACTGGTACAACATGAGAGTCTTTATAATTTACATTACAACCTGCATGTGCTGGACCGCGATATTTCCCTGTGAAATGACAATGATCGCGGTGTTTTTTGTCATCTTTTTTAAAAGGTTTTTCGCAAATATGACAAATTGTTGCTGAATTAAATTGACTTTGTTGTAAGAAAGTTAAATTTTCCATTGGAACAATATTCATGAAATAGGAATTTACTTTATAAGCTAATTGTTTTAATTCATTCATAAACCAAGTTATGCAATCAGGTCCTCTATGAGTTTTAAATTCAGAAAGTGAATCATCAAAACAACATTTAACATAATATGCAATACTAGTAGGGACATGTTTTTGGTACGCAGCTGTGTTGGTGTGTGTACTCACTACAGGTTGCAAAAGACTTTCAGTGTCAGCATATATGACAAATGGAACATATTCTTTATTTCTATGATTTTTAAATTCTAAAATTTTATCCTCTTCTTTAGTCAAAATCACTCGACATTTATTTATGTTTTCACAGTCAAGCAAATGATTATTTAATGATTTTTTATATCTAAAATGACAAAGACATCTGTCGCAAAGCCACGTTCGATTATGATCTTTTGTAAATTGAGATTTTACTAAAGCAGATAAATTTTTAATCCAAGCAAAGTGATATACTTTACTACCATCTTCAAGTTGAACTTTATTATTTTCAGTCATTAACAAATGAATTGTTGATTTATCTGATTCTTTTTTACTTAAATAAAATGGAACAATTTCATAATTTTTACTAGTTTTATCAATTCCGTAAACGTTTATTTTTAATTTATTCAAATCTTCAAATTTGGGAATATCGTTTAAAGAAATTGGAAAATTTATACCCTCATAGTTTAATTCTTTATTAAAATCTGGATATTTATATTTTCTACTTGAATTTTCTTTAGTTGGAAACAGAGCTGATATTACTGACCATAAAAAACAAAATTCATCATCGTTTTTTACATTTACAACTGCTCTTTTATTTTCTATAAATTTTGGCATTTCCATGAACGTTGACAATCCTGCTTGTAATGGTGCATACCTATTTACGTTTAAAGTTAAATTTAAAATTTCTGATAAAGACCAACCTGATTTTTCGTGCTCAAAATTTTCAATCATTGTTAATATTTGATCTTTTACCATTTCATTATACCAATTATTTAAATCTGTTGATTTTAGAATGGTTTCACTTTTCGTTTGAAAATGTTTAACATCATCCTCATTCAATAACTTATAACGCCCATAGAATATTACATTCACTTTTAAATTCCCCATATCTTTTAAAGCATTTTTTATACGTCTGATTACCATTGATTTCGCGTCATTTAAAAATTCTAGTAAGTCTTTATGATTTAAATTTATAGCAACCCCAGTTCTAATTCGATTTTTGAAAGCATTATCCAAATCTTCCCACCTTATTCTATCTCTTTGTTTCAGAGTTGAAATGTTTCCTCCTCCTTTTATTTGCAATTTTCTTATCTTTCTATTGATTGTCCTTATAATTCCAATCGTGGAAACTATGCTGCTTTTCTGTGATGAGTTTAATGTTTTATTAGTTATTAAAATCTTTTTTAATTGACGAATATGCTTATTTCCAATTTTGCACAATTTCTCACATTCCTTGAAATTTGCTCCTTCTTCTTTTAAACTGTGGTATTTATTATTTATGAACTTTATAAGTTTCTTATTAAATGTTGAATTCATCTTCTCTTAATATTCACTGGTAAACCACTATTTAAATATTAAAAAATTAATTTTCACAATATGATAGTTAAAATAATTATAGTTTTTTTTTTTCTCAAAACAGTATTAATACCTTCACTAAAAAACACTGTCACTAGCTTTACTAAAACACACTTCTTTATGGAACGAAGACAACCAACTGTGGAAGTTTAATTAACAATGCGTTAAAACAGTTTGATCTTCTGTTTTTATACCGTAAAATTCATATTGTATCCTTTTCTAAAAAAGAGATAAACTAATTTTATCACCTAAATTATTTATAACATTCCTTAGATAAGAAGCAATAAATTCAAAAAACAAAAGTTTAAATTACAAAAATTCTTAGAAGCAATAAGTTTTAAACAAAAGCTTATATTAAATTACACTTGTAATATTTGTTTATAATTTAAACAGGAAACAATAAAAATTCTTGAACTGAAGATTATAAAAAATTATGAACAAAATAAAAAAGAACAAATAAATAACAAAAAACTCAAATTACAAAATTTCTTAGAAGCAATAAGTTTTAAACAAAAGCTTATATTAAATTACTGTTGTAATATTTGTTTATAATTTAAACAGAAAACAATAAAAATTCTTAAACTGAAGACTATAAAAAATTATTTATAAAATTCCTTAGATAAGAAGCAATAAATCTCGAAGAACAGTCTTAATAATAAAAAAATTTCTTAGATATAATAAGACTCTAACCAAAAAGCTTATATATTAAATTACATTTTAAAAATAGACAGGAAGCAATAAAAATTCTTGAACTAAAGATTATATAAAAAATTGTTTATAAATTAGAGTGAAAATAAAGAATGTTGAGAAATGCCTTGTATTAAATTACATATACCAAAAAATGTTTTTAAAAATTTAGATAAAACAAATCGCTTTGTCGGGAAGA
Organism: Leptopilina syphax; assembly: GCA_032872505.1. NCBI lineage: Eukaryota > Metazoa > Arthropoda > Insecta > Hymenoptera > Figitidae > Leptopilina > Leptopilina syphax. The sequence continues at coordinate 1,011,028 of CM065471.1, forward strand.
GCGTATAACATCTTTATCAAATCCAAAACCGCACTGGCGCTTGACGCTCAAGACGTATCATATTACTAAAACTTCTTTCTTGATAAGAAATTGAGTAACATGATTATAATGTGTTTCCTGAAAAAACAGTCTCTGAAAAATATTAAGGGACAAATTTTGACCTCAACATGCGCATGAGATCATATGATGCGATTCCAACATGCACGTATCTTTTTAAAATTTTCACGCCAAAAGATAGGGTTAGCGCATGAGCAGTTTCATTTTAATGAGTTACATCATGGTCTGAATCGCACCCTCACCCGTGATGTCATATCCACCTCTAAATCGCACCCCCCGCCCCCAATGGTTTGAGCCTGGACTAAAAATGTCGGTGCATTTAAATTTTCGCGCCAAAAGATAGGGTTTGCGCATGCGCAATTTCATAGGGGGGTTGATTCCAACATGCACGTATCTTTTTAAATTTTCGCGCCAAAAGATAGGGTTAGCGCATGCGCAGTTTCATTTTAGTGAGTTAGAACGCTGCCTACTTAACTACTCAGGTGCTCGAAGGGAACATACAACTCCACGAGAAAAGTAGTCGTAAAATAATGCAAAATAATAATAATAATAATAATCTAAGGGTAGATTCCACGACCAGTAATGAGTTTTTTATTGGTTCCATATCCATCAAGGACAAGAAGTACAGTTATGAAAAAGTTTAATGTTTTAGAAGGTTTAATAAATGAATAGTCTATATTTTAAGCAGAGTACTGTTTGTTGCACTTTATAGTATGAAATTATTATTGACTAAAATTATGTGGTACATGAAAACCATTTCGTTCATGCAGTGGCATAATCCACGACCAAAGCTTGCTACGACAGAGTTTATCGATCTTTAATAAGTAAACCATTGTAACACAATATACACATTGATTTAAGAAGGAACTGTCAATAGTTACAGTACTTTCATCTTGACCTTTGTGTGAAATAATTTGGTATACTATAAATATATATCTGCTAGAGTTTTTAGGATTTAATTAAAGTAGATTAACACAAACATTTTGAAACTTATTAAAATCTTAAATGCCACTAAATAACATATATTTTCTAAATAGAAAAGTAATTTCGGATTTGTAATTATTCGATGTAGACTAGAGAAGCATCAGCTTATCTTTTGTAGGATGCGCTGACACGATCGAAATACTCGCCTATAATATGAATGGATAATTTTTTATTCTTACATTACTTTGCTAATAATTACACAGGCCGACAAAATTTTATTAATTGCATGTTGACTAAAATGTTATAGCCGATTCTTATAGGATTTGGCCGTAGAATCCGAATTTGACCTTGAAAATATTGGATTGGCTCTAGTTTTCAATCAACTTACGTTTCAATACGCCAAATACGCATTTTTTGCATTTTTTGAATGGATGTAAAACCGTAAAACCGAAACAGTAAATTTTTCCGCGTAGGACCAAATTAAAGCTTAAATACTGCTCTTTAACCACTTCGGTGGCGTGGCGTTCCAATTGGTGTTCCACGTCCCTGGCCAAAAGTGGCGAAAATAGCGAAATGGCGTTCCAACTTTTTCTAGATTTTTAAAGAGTATATTTAATTTTAATCTACTGCAACAATATGTTTCTATGTTTCCAATATCAGGGAACACAAAAATGACAATAAAAATTTTTTAAAAAGATTTTCATTGTTTTTTTTGGACGTTGCAAAATGTCATTTTTAATACTTTTCTACGAATGGCGTTCCACTTTCGCTCAAATATTGATAAATAAACTCAAGATCGTTTTGTGGGAAATAATATTTATTTATATCTTAAAATCTCTGAATCGTAGAATTGTGTTATAGAATCATTTGTAAATTGTCATAAACAAATTAAATAAACAAATTGTTAATTAAGAAGATGTGTTCGATGAATTTTAATAAAAATTGTTACTTGGGGGTTTTTTGGGGTCGCTGATAACGAATCGGATGTCAGTTTTTAAAAATTCAAAATGGCGGATCCAATATGGCGGACGAGTTTATAAAAAATTGATTGAATTCGCTTGAAACGTTTTACTCGGGGGTTTTTGGGGTTGCTGATTAGGAATCCGATGTCAGTTTTTCAAAATTCAAAATGGCGGATTCAATATGGCGGACGAGTTTATAAAAAATTGATTTAATTCGCTTAAAACGTTTTACTCGGGGGTTTTTGGGGTCGCTGATAACGAATAAGATATCAGTTTTTAAAAATTCAATATTTCGGATACAATATGGCGGACGAGTTTATAAAAATTGATTGAATTCGCTTAAAACGTTTTACTCAGGGGTTTTTGGGGTCGCTGATTACGAATCCGTTGTCAGTTTTTTAAAATTCAAAATGGCAGATATAATATGGCGGACAAGTTTATAAAAAATTAATTAACAAAAAAAACAAAGAAAATACAAAAAAATAAAGGACCACAAAATCCTATCGCTGCAGCCTCCTTGTGGGGTGCTCTGGGTAGCGAATTTCTCTAGCGAATGCAGGTTGGTCCTTGACATATAAGCAAAAAAAAATCTTGGCTCACTTTTGTTGCAGCTCATAATAAGTTACTTTCCTGACTCATTTTAACTGTTGCTTTTCATGATAAACTCATATGAAATTCCTAATAAGCATCCCTAAAAACCCCTGAGCAAAACGATTTAAGCGAATTCAATCAATTTTTTATAAACTCGTCCGCCATATTGGATCCTCCATTTTGAATTTTGAGAAACTGACATCGGATTCGTAATCAGCAACCCCAAAAACCCCCGAGTAAAACGTTTCAAGCGAATTCAATCAATTTTTTATAAACTCGTCCGCCATATTGAATCCGCCATTTTGAATTTTGAAAAACTGATATCAGATTCGTTATCAACGATCTCAAAAACCCCTGAGTAAAACGTTTCAAGCGAATTCAATTAATTTTTTATAAACTCGACCGCCATATTGAATCCGCCATTTTGAATTTTGAAAAACTGACATCAGATTCGTAATCAGCGACCTCAAAAACCCCCGAGTAAAACGTTTCAAGCGAATTCAATCAATTTTTTATAAACTCGTCCGCCATATTGGATTCGCCATTTTGAATTTTTAAAAACTGACATCGGATTCGTTATCAGCGACCCCAAAAACCCCCGAGTAACAATTTTTATTAAAATTCATTGAACACATCGTCTTAATTAACAATTTGTTTATATAATTTGTTTATAACAATTTACAAATGATTCTATAACACAATTCTACGATTCAGAGATTCTAAGATATATATAAATATTATTTCCCATAGAAAGATCTTGAGTTTATTTGTCAATATTTGAGCGAAAGTGGAACGCTATTGGTAGAAAAGTATTAAAAATGACATTTTGCAACGTCCAAAAAACAGTGAAAATCTTAAAAAAACAAATTTTTATTGTCATTTTTGTGTTCCCTGATATTGGAAACATAGAAATATATTGTTGCAGTAGATTAAAATTAAATATACTCTTTAAAAATCTAGAAAAAGTTGGAACGCCATTTCGCTATTTTCGCCACTTTTGGCCAGAGACGTGGAACGCCAATTGGAACGCCACGCCACCGAAGTGGTTAATATCCAAAAACAAAAATTTAATTTATATACAAATTTAACCTTTAATGTCCAATTAGACATACGTTGTTCCATAAACGTAATAAAAATAACATTACTTTTGACCAGGTAAGTCAATTTAAGTAAAAATTAGTCTCTCTGAAGCTTTTTGTGGCCGTTGTTTATAAATCTGCTATGAAATATAAAAATTAAAAATGGCGGACCAATTTTTAAAAATAGTTTACACCTTTATGATAAAAATGTAAAATTAAAAAAAAAATTCGCCAAATTGAATCCGCCATTTTGAATATTAAAATCTGAATACAGATTTGTAAGCAGCGACCACAAATACCCCCAGAGAGACTAATTTTTACTTAAATTGCCTTACCTGGTCAAAAGTAATGTTATTTTCAATCCGTTTATGAAACAGCGTATGTACATTGGACATTAAAGGTTAAATTTGTATATAAATTGAATTTTTTGTTTTTGGATATTAAAGAGCAGTATTTAAGCTTCAATTTGGCCCTATGCGGAAACATTTACTGTTTCGGTGTATGGTTTTACATCCATTCAAAAAATGCCAAAAATGCGTATTTTGCGTATTAAAACGTAAATTGCTTGAAAACTAGAGCCAATCCAATATTTTCAAGGTCACATTCGTATTCTACGGAAAAAATCCTATTAGAATCGGCTTCCATTGGTTGAGCCACAAAATTTTGTTGGCCTGTGTTATTTAAGAGAAAATTTGTGTCAACCCCAACGGAATATCTATATTCAAGGATATGCTACAGACGTCCTTGTTAAGTCCGGCAATTTAAATATCCGGAGGATACCCTTCATGTGTCTCAAGACACCCCAGGTATATTATACGTATATAATAATTCCCGTTCATAGTTACAACATCCGTAGGATATCCGAAATATCGAGATGCTCGATAGGAGTATAATACTTCAAAAGAAAAGTTGTCGCCGAAACATGAAGAAATATATATTATATATATTATATATATATATATATATATATATTATTAAAACAAATAATTACCGTGTATATTATTATTATATTATTAATATATATAATATATAATATATGTATATAATAATAAATAAAAAATTCTATTATTTATTTTTTGTTCTTTCATTTGTTGCAGTGAAATAATTGGTGTTGTAACAAAAGTGGTGCCGCCGTTTAAGCGAAGATCAGATTCAGCGCCTGACAACACTCCATTAAGAGTTATTTTAAGTAACTGCAATGGAAAGAAAATTAGGGTCCTTTTCTGGACTCCGAAAAAACAGGAGTTTGACGGACGACTATTAAATCAAGTGAGTCTATTTTATTTTTTCTCTTAAAAAAAAATTAAAAATATAATTATTTTTTATTAATTTTTAAATATAAAAAAATAAATTATTTTTAATTATAAAAAAAAATTAAATTCATTTTCCATTTAATAATTTTTAATATCTACTATTTTTTAATAAAAGAAAAATATAAAATTTTCCAAAGTAATGTATTATTTTAAATTTTTTTTGATTTTTTGATAAAAAATATTCTAAGCAAAACCCTTTTTTATATTTTTTTTAAAAATTATTATATTTTTTTTTAAAATTATATATAATATAACAAATATTTTCACAGCAAAATTTATTTATGTACAACATTTTAATAACAAAATTTCTTGTCAATAATTCCATTATTTTCAAAAATATTTAATTTATTTTCACGAAGAGATTCAATTATTTTTTGTAAAAAAATAATATTAAAGAACTTTTTCAAAAAAAAATTATTAAAAATATTTATGGAAGATATTTAGTTAAGAAAACACGAAAAAAAATTCAATTTTGTAAAAGTTACAAAATATTGCAAAAATTCAATTATGTTCAATCAAGAGTAATAATATTTCTTCGCAAAAAAATGAAATATTGTTTAAAAATAAATACAACTCTTTTTAGGGATTCAATTCTTTTTACAAATGAAAAAATAAAACTCATTTATGAATTACAATTATTTTTTTAATAAAACAATTTTAATCGAATTTCTTGAAAAATGTAATTATTCTTAAAATTTTAATAAAAAAAAAATTCGTTGATAGAATTTAATTATTTGAAAAAATGTTGATAACGATTCATTATGGGAATGAATTTAAAAAAAAGAATTCAATTATTCAATAAAATTACTTATTTTATTTAAAAAAATATATAATAATAATTGAATTGTCGTTTAATTTTCTAATTAGAAAATTGATTTAAATACGAATTTTAGTAAAAATTGTACAGAATTGAATTTTGATCTTTAAATGTTTAAATTTTCCATACTTTTAACTAAAAGTTGTGTAGATTTAACTTTTTTTGATAGTGCACTTAAAATCATTTTTAATTATTCCACTCGACAGTTAGTAAGTTACGTTATCAGTAAAGTAAGAAAGTCATTGTTAATAAGATTTGTGCCAGAAAATATCGGTTTTCAAGCTATTACAAGGAATGACTACATCGAAAACCATGTTACCCCTTTTGCGAATATTCTATATAATCGAGAACCAGAAGTACCGAAAGCTATAGTATATATGGATGGAACGTACGTGGACATAGAAAAAAGTAGCAACTTTAGAGTACTAAGGCAATCTTACTGTTTGCACAAGGGTAAACATTTATTAAAGCCTGTACTAGCTGTTGCACCAGATGGATACATTCTTGATATTCAAGGTCCCTATTTTTCGGACACTCCTAATAACGATGCTGCATTATTACGACATCAGTTTTAACAACGACATATATCAAATGAGACATTGGCTTCAGGTGAATGATATTTTAATTGTAGATCGAGGATATCGCGACGCTCTTAAACTACTGGAAGAACTTGATATACGCTATTGCATGCCCGAACTACTTGGTAGAGGTCAAAGGCAATTTCACACGAAAACTACAAATTTAAGGAACATGCTGACCAAATCTCAAGTTATTTCGTTGAAAAGTGTCAAAATAATAGTGTAAATAAGTAGAATATTTGTAATTTCGAGAAAAACGCATTTTAAGTTTGTAGGACCAAAAATATAAAAATTTAATAAATTTACTAATTCCAATTCTTCTGATATAAGTTAAATTTTTTAACAAATATTTAAAAAATAATTGAAAATAATGGATTCATCGAAGAATTGTAGTTAAAAACACTAACAAAATTGAATTGTGGAGAAGTTACTATGATTGCAGAAATTCAATTACTTTCAAAAGTAATAAAATTCTTTGCAGGAATTCAATTATTATGTTCAAAAATTTTTTAAAAATTCTTAGCAAAATTTCAATTATTTTCAAAAATTTTCCTTAATTCAATGATTTTTAATATCTATTATTTTCATAAAATTTTCCAAAGAAATTAATTGAATTATTTAAAAAAAAATTTTTTTTGATAAAATTCGACGCAAACATTTAATAATTTTTAAATTTTGCTTCCTCATAAAGGAAGCTTTGTATTAGCAAAAATTTAGATTGTCATTTTTTGACATATTTATAAATTTTTTTTTATTATGCCTAATACTTTAGTACTTTATATATGTACAGGAACTCCCTGTATAAATGTTCTAAATAAATAAAAAAAAATTTTGACGTATTTTGACCTCCGAAGTCTAAAAAACAGATTTTAAAAATTTGTCCCGATGTGTGTGTGTGTGTACTAACATTACATTTGCCTCAATATTTCAGAACGAGAAAGAGCTAAAGGCCTCAATTTTTTTTTAAATTGTAGGTCTCCCCGGGGGACATAAAATGAGAGTATTTTTAGCCTGATTCATAAAATTTAACTATATTTTTTTTTCCATTTTTCATTTAGTAAAAAAACGTTTTTTGGGCATAACTTAAAAAATGTTAAGACACTTATAAATCTTTTTCTTCAGTTTTGTAGAGTTTTTTCACACGCATCTTTTGAGTTCTCATTGAACATTTTTCGTACATATTAACCGGAGATATTAAACTTTTAAAAATCAAAAATTTTGGAAAATAAAACTTTTTAAAAACTTTTGTTAAAAAATGTAGAAGTTTAGTTTTGTTTTGTATTTATTTTTGTAGAGTTTTTCAACACGCATCTTTTAGGCCCTAATTGAACATTTTTCGTCCTTATTAACCGGAGATATTAAACTTTTAAACATCAAAAATTTTGGAAAATAAGACTTTTTAAAAAAATTTTTTAAATTATGTAAAAGTAACTTTAAAAAATTATTACCAACTTGAAGAGCATTAAAAAACGCTTCGATTGACCTATTTTTTAACCTGATTCGGGCAGAAATTATGAAATTATTGGTATTTGAAAAATCAAGAATTGTGGAAAATATCATTTTTTTCAACATTCGTGTTTATTAATTTATGTGAATTATTGAACTATTATTACCATCTTATAGAATATATAAAAACACATTTTTTAGACCAAGATTTAATGATTTTTAACCCTTTTATAAAAAGTAATTCTTATATTTCAATTATTATTATTTCTATGAGGAAGCAAAGTGTTCATGAAAATGAACATCAAAATTATAAAAATGTACAACTTGGCAGCGGTTTTTATAAATTGTTTTGCAATAATTCCATTATTTTCAAAAATCATAAAATTTTTTAAAGATGAGATTTAATTATTTTTATTAAGGGCATGTTATTTGGAGGTCACGTGACTTTTGGAGAAAATTATACTTACTTTTTATGCAAGACAGCTCCTAATAGAAAAGGAATTATGTAATAATATTTTATTACATGAAAAAGGGCATGATTTTCGATGGCTTTTTTCGTATTTATTTAACAATTGATGAAAACAATTTTTTTTAATAATTAAATAATAACAATGCTCTGTTTCTTTTTGTGCAATATAGCTCCTAACAGGAAAGAAATTATGTATTAATATTTTAATACATGAGAGAGGGCATAATTGTCGATGGCATTTTCATATTTATTTATCATTTTGTGAAAAATATTTTTTTTTATTGATTTTATATGTTGAATACGCGTGGTGAACATTCTGTCGCTGATCGCATTGTATTTGAGCACGGTGTAGAAGGCGAGAATTATCGATCGGTGGTAATTCTAGATGATTTGAGTTGTGCCATACTACTCATAATAGAAAAGGAATTATGTAATAATATTTTGATACATGAGGGAGGGCATAATTTTCGATGGCTTTTTCATGTTTATATAACATTTTGTGAAAAATATTTTCTTTATTGATTTTATATGTTGAATACGCGTGGTGAAAATTCTGTGGCTGATCGCATTGTATTTGAGCACGGTGTAGAAAGCGAAAATTATCGATCGGTGGTAATTCTAGATGATTTGAGTTGTGCCATACTACTCATAATAGAAAAGGAATTATGTAATAATATTTTGATACATGAGAGAGGGCATAATTTTCGATGGCTTTTTCATGTTTATATAACATTTTGTGAAAAATATTTTTTTTATTGATTTTATATGTTGAATACGCGTGGTGAACATTCTCTAGGTAATAGATTGATTTACTAGTTTTAAATTATTTAACATTTCCCCAAAACAATAACATATTTACAAATGATGTATTGGGAAAAAAAGAAATCGTTTTTTTAAAGAATTCTGATTAATTTTTATTATTTTATTAACTAATGTAATTATTATAAGTTAAAAATTACATCAGCGCCACATTTAGACGGTGAGTATTTTACAAACTATAAAAGCAATAATGGTTGATAATGTAGAATATCAAGCATGAGTTGATTTCATTTGCATATATTTCGTTTAGAGGTTATGAATCTTATTATTTTGACATTTGTCTCATTTTACATACTTTTTCTGATTTTTTACATTACATAGTAGATAGTACTTTTTTCCATTATTGAGAATTTGGATTACTGTTGATTCGCTAATGGTTAAAATAATTGTAAATATTTTACAAAATTTTACAGAAATTTTTTGAAACAAAAAATGTTTTCAAAAATTGTAATTAAATTCTTCGGAGAGATTCCATTATTATCACTATTGTGTATTTGCATTTTTGTAAGAGAATTTAAATTAAAGAAAAATTTACTATATAATTAGTTACAAGAATTAAATTATGTACATAAAATTCGACTAACATAGTTATTTTTTTCAATGTATTAATTTTCTTGGATATGGTTATATATAACTCTTCGTAAAAATAACTCGTGCGAATAATGTTATTATTTAGGAAAATAATAAGATTATTCGCACGAGTGATTATTCAGAACAATTTAATTATTTTCAAAAAAAGTTTATCTAATAAAATTCCACGTAAGAATTCAAATATTTGTTAAAATATTAAAAAATTCTTTGAAACAGTTCAATTATTTTTTAAATTAGCAAAATGTTTAAAGAAATTTTATTATTTTTCTAAATAATAACATTATTCGGAAAAAAATGAAGAATTTTTGTAAATAGTAAAATTTTTATCAAAAATCCAATTATTTTCAACAAAAGTTTGATAAAATTTCACGGATCAATGCAAATATTTGTTTAAATGTTAATAAATACTTTGAACAATTTAAATTAGATTCTTTGTAAGAGATCATTTATTTTCATAAATAACGAAATTTCTTGTGAGAATTCTATGATTTTCAATAAAAATAATTTCAAAATTGGAAATATTTAAAAAAAAATTAATTGAAAAATAGGGTGGCGAGTGAAAAATGTTTTTAAAATTCCCTGTCATTTTCCTGTCTTTGTCCTGACCAAAACAATTACAAATTTTGTTTATAAAAACCTATACATGTTCATTACTAATAAGAGCAAAGTGACTTTTGTTTAAAAAAATTTTTTAATTAATTTTTTAAGCATTATGGAATCATTTTTTAACTTAACAATCCATTAAATATTTAAAATTTAAATAAAATACAGGGTCAGTCCATTATATTTCACCTATAAACTCGTTGTGACCTATTTTCAAAAAAAAATAATACTCAGTAAAAATACTTAATAATATATCCGTACAACAGATATGTGAAAATTATTTTTTAAAATTTATTTTATTTTGAACTTAAATTTAAATTTTAAAAAATTGGTATTGAGGTAGCTAATAAATCAAGAAGTAGACTTCTCCTTTGTCAAATTTTGATAGGGTGGAAAAGAAGCTTTAACTTAATTATTAAAACAAAAATTGGAGTTTTTCATTTATCGCCAAAGGAATTATCAAAAAATCGCTGAAAATCCCCAAACATGCAATATTTGAGGTAATTTATTCCCTATTTTTACATTATAGAATAAAAAAAATAAGCATAACATGTAAAAGTACATTAAAAATACTTAATATTAAGTAATTATTAATTTCAAAATACGGATAGATTTGAGAAAAAATTAAAATTAAAATGTGATAAATTTTTCTATTCGACAGGTAAGTTTACAAATCAATTTTTATCTATTGATTTGTACTTTTTTACATAATAAATAATTAATATGAGTTAAATAGACAATTTTGAATAACTATGAATTAAAATATTTATGTTATTTTGATTATTTGTCTTTTTTAAATTTCTACAGCTGTAAAAATAACCTTTCTTCCGTGCAAGTCAACTTGAAAATTATAATTCCAAAAAATAATTTCCAGAAATGTGCTCTCTAAATCTGAATTAGTAAAATTCTACTGAAGATCATTGAAATTTGACAGAGAAGCAAGCAGTGACTCTATCCTCATGATTTGAAACAGTAGAATTTCACTGAAAATCTGTTGAAAATAATTGAAATGTCAGTCATTTTTCACTGATTGACTAATCAAAAAATTACTGAAAATTTCTGTCAAGCTTATTGAAAATTTCAGTTATTTTTTAATTGGACAATCAGTGAAATTCCACTGATTCAAATCGCGAGAGAGTATTGTACGGATGTTATTAAGTATTTTCACTGTATATTATATTTTTTGAAAATAGGCCGTAACGAGTTTAGGTGAAATATTTAGGACTGAAGGCGCTCTCACAGCTAGTAGGCAGCATACAAATTTGAATTTACTATCTCTTTCACTCTAATTGATTTTCTCTCTTACTCCAATTACTGCCTGCGCAGGCAGGCAGAGCTGTGAGAGCTCCATGACCCTACAAAAATGTTTTTAGTAACGACATTGTAGTCTGTCATGTGAAAATTCTCTGTTCTCAGTCGAAATTCCCCGTTTTCCCGGTCCCTCGCCACCTTGAAAAAGTAAGAAAACTAAAAACCAAACAATTAACTTTGAACTGCGAAAATATTACCGGAATAGTATACAATTATTTGATATGGAATTGGAAATCACAAGGGTAGGAAAACTACAAAGTTTATAGATTTAATAAGACTTTATTATTATTTAAAATAAATTAAAAGTGAACAAAATTTCATGTCAAAATGTTAGACATTTTACCAAAACAGTTTGATTTTAAATCTGTTGAATTCTTATTAAAACGGAATATGTGAAATTTCAATTATTGTAAGTTATAAATCGGCTTCTCGATCTAAAAGTGCATATGCACTTAAAAAGAAGTGGATTTATTACTTTTTCTGAGTGCCATTTCACTTATTATAAGTGTGTATGCACTTATTGTTCGAGAAGCCGATTCATAACTTACAGTAATTGAAATTTCACATATTCAGATTTGAAGAGAGTTCAGTACGAATACAAATATTAGAGAAATACTGTAGAGGCAGAAAATAAGACTTATTGTTGATAAATATTTTTTTTAAAGTTTACAAAAAATAGCGTCGATAAATTTTATACTCAAGATTTACTATCATTTTATGACAAGACAAGTTTTTGAAAAGTTTAAGACCTGGAACAAAAAACAAAGATTTTTCATAATCTATAAAATAATTTTTAAAAATATATAAAGGATTTTTTAATTTTTATTTTTTGTTTATAAAAAATAAATTTTACATCCAATTAAAAAGTCTATATGTAATTAAAAATTTTATACCGTATAGTTTATGAAATTTTTATTTATTTTTCTAGGACTTAAACTTTTCAAAAAACCTTTTTGACCTTTAAAAAGTCGAGTTTGAATATAAAATTTACAGTCGTTATTTTTGATATAGCATTTTCACAAAACAAATTTTTCTACTTTTTAATATGCTCAATAAATCCTCAAAAAATTTTATCAATTACATTTTTGACTTTCTCAAAACAAATCATCAAAAAATATCTTCTGCCTCAATAAAAGAAAAAAAAGTTTTTTTTTAAGAAGTAAATTTAAAAGCGCCGCCACTCCCGTCGGTCATTTTCGCCATCGCGCCTCTCTCTCTCTCTCGTTTAATTTCATTTTCCTTACATTACCCTCCAGGACTGTCAGCCTATTTTCTAATTTCCACCTCTCTCTCTCCACTTCTTTCTTGAAATTTTTGAATTCTGTTACCAAGTCCTAAAAAAATATAATTATTAATATTTAATTAATATATTATGATAGTAATATACTAAGATAGTATATTATTACACGTTTCCCATATGCTATGCCCATATTTTTTATACTTTGCATAGACGAATTTTCCCCTTCTTAAGCAGGAGAATTTCACTATTTAAAACTTACTTTTTTTAATAAATGAATCAGTAAAACTGTTATATCGACTACTAATAAAATACTTCTATTAATTGTTAGTAGAATTGTACTAAGCAATTAGTAAATCTCTACTATTAATTCGTAAAATTTCAGTAATTGTTAGTAAAATCATTACTAAATCATTTGGTGAACGACTTTTGACATTTCGTAAGTGGTTTTCTACTAATTCAAATTTAAGGAGCGTTCTATTACATTTATTTATAAATTGCAACAATTTTTTTTAAATAAATATTTAACCATTATAATTTTTCCCTAATAAACAAAAAATTTCAAATTGTATTTTTTTCAGGAAACAACTTAAAAACAATTAAATTATTCATAAAAACTGTTATGAAATTTCTTATATAAATTCTATTAGTTTTTACGAACAATAAAACTCTTCGCTGATATTTATATTTTTTCAAAATTTATTATATTATAATAAAATTTCTGAGAATCATTTAATTATTTTAAAAAATTGAATAAAGTTCGTGGCAAGAATCTAATTTTTTTCATAAGTAATAAAATTCTTCATATAAATAAATTTTTTTTCCCACAAGTAAATGTTTCCGGAATGTTTGCGGAAAAATGTGCGTAGTGACTCCTCAAAAATTCCGTACGTAAAAAATTAAAAAATTTTCTTTGAATTTTCATATTTTACGTGCATAAGTTTTGCGAAGTCGCTCCGCACATTTCAATGTGCAAACATTCCGGAAACCTTTTCACGTGGGTAATAATCTTAAATAAATTCCTAGAAAAATGTTGATTTATTTAACTAATTTTTGGATAATTTAACGTATTAAATTTTTTTATAAATTTAATTTATGAATAATCTTTTACGTCCAAGAAACTTATTATAGTGAAAGAGAATATAAAACGAAGCGTTGGAGTAAACTAATTTTTAAAACCTATTTGTCCGAATGTTTTCATGTTATTCTTCTTCACTATAATTAATTTCTTTAAAATGTTAAATTATTTATAATTTATTTATGGAAATTGTAAAAGAAAATCTTCTAATTAATATTTGATCATTATTATTTTTCCGTAGGAATTAAAATTCTTCAATATATTCAAATTTAAACCTTTATGAAATTCAACAATTTATAAGAATATTATTACGAAACATAAAGAAGGCGATCGCTTTCTTCATGTTTTTGTTATAATTTAAATAACCATTAAAATTTTCAAAAAAAATTAATTATTTACAAAAATCCTAATAAAATCCTTCGCAAGAATTCAATTATTTTTAAAAGTAGGGAGCCGTCCATAAATTACGTAAGTCACTTTTTTGGAAAATTTGACCACCCACCCCCCTTCGTAAGATTTTTTACATGCATTAGCGCCATTTTTTCTACGGTTCGTAAGATTAAGCACACCCACCCTTCCCCCCTAAATGTCTTACGTAATTTATGGACGACCCCTAGTAAATTTTCTCAAAAAAATTCAATTTTTTAAAAAAATTGTAATAAAATTTGTTGCAATAATTCAATTATTTTCATAAATAATAAATCGATTATTCGGTCATTCATTTTTCAATCAATTTTTAAATAATTCAATTATTTTGACAAATTTTAATGAAATTTTTAAGAATAATTACATTTTTCGAGGAATTTGATTAAAATATTGTATAAAAAATTAATTAAAATCCTGCGATGAGTTTTATTAATTATGAAAATAATTTAAAATTTTCCCAAAAATGTTATTAAATTTTTTCTAAAATAATTGAATTTTGGTGAAGAATTTTATTATTTATAAAAATAATTGAATTCTTGAAAACAACTTTGTAAAAATTTTTTTAAATAATTGAATTCATGCGACGAATTTTTATAAAAATCTATTTAAATAATTAATATTTTTCGAAAAATTTTATGAAATTTTTTATATTAAATAATTGAACTCGTGTAAAAATTTTATTATTTATTAAAATAATTAAATTATTTCAAATAAATTTATTCAAAATTTTATAAATTATTGAATTCCTTTGAAATTTTAATAAGAATTCTATTCAAGTTTTTAAAAATAATAGAATTTTAAAGAAGATTTTTATCTTTTATATTCGATAACAATAATTGAAATTTTGACGAGAATTTTAAAAAAAATTTTAAAATAATTGAATATTGAAGAATTTTATTATTTATAAAGATAATTTAAATTTATAAAAATAATTAAATTTCGGTGAAGAATTTTACTATTTCTAAAAAGAATTGAATTCTTGAAAAAAAACATTGTTAAATTTCTATTTGAATTCTTGCGACAAATTTTATAAAATTCTTTTTAAATAATTGATATTTTTTGACATTTTTCATATCAAATAATTGAATTCCTGTGGAAATTTTATTATTTATGAAAATAATTGATTTATTTCGAAGAAGTTTATTAAAAATTTTGTAAATTATTGAATTCTTGTGAAATTTTGCCAAGAATTTTATCAAAGTTTTTAAAAATAATTGAATTTCGAAAAAGAATTGTATTATTTATAAAGATAATTGAAATTTTGACAAGAATTTTTAAAAAATTTTTGAACATAATTGAATTTTGCAGAAGAATTTTATCATTTTTAAAGATATAATTGAAATGACCACAATTTTTTTAAATTTTTGAACATAATTGAAATATTACGAAGAATTTTTATAACTTTTGAAAATAATTGAATTTCTGGAATTATTTGTAACTTTTCCAAAATTCAATTTTTTTTTAGTATTTTTAACTAAAATTTTTTATCAATCTAGTATTTATGAAAATTGTAAAAATTATTTCATTGAATAATTTCTAAGTAATAATTTTATGATAGTTTTTGTAAAATTAAGTAATTTAAGAAGAAATTATTGTCTGAAATAGAAAAATTTAAAGTTTTGTATTAAAATTCGTGATAGTTTCATAGTTTACGAGGCAAAAAAAAAATCAAAATTCAGTTTTTTCATGAATTTTTAAAATTCAATTTTTTACAGTACTTTTACTAAAAATCCCTGACTTCCCTGATTTTCCTGGCAACCCTGTAAATAATTTATTGCTTACATAGCTTTCCTCTTTTTGAGGCCTCCTTTGGGGTCGGAGGCTGCTTGCTTCCATTGTATTGCCGCTTGAAAGCAGGCTGCTTGAGAGGCTGCTTTTCTGGTTGCTGACTCTGCTGCAACGGCAACTATATTCACAATAAATTATTAATAACATACATTTATACTATATAAATATTGTTAATATTAGTTTTTCAAAATTTCCAATCCATTTGTTTACAATATGAAATTTTGATAATTCTGAAATTCTTCATTTCAATAAATATTAGATACCTAATAAAAAACTTAAGACCGAATTCATTTCAAATCTGGCAGGCTACAATTGTTCGGTAGTGAAACTCATTTTCCCCTTTAGAATAATGTTTTATAAAGAATTTTAGACGACACGTATTTTTTTATTTTGCTAAAAAATTTTTTTTTTTTAATTTATAAGGATTTGAAGTTTGAAAGTCGAAAACTACTTCTCTTGAAAATTTGAGGGGAAAATTTTTTAAAGTGTTGTAACAAGTGGTTCATTTTACTCGTTAAAACAATATCTATAATCGTATTATTTTTAATGTTGTGGGAAATATTGTATTTAAAAAATATAAACAATTTAAATTTTATTTTTTAAACAATTTTTTAACAACATACTTTTAACAACATTAAAAATATTATGATTATAGATAATGTTTCAAACGAGTAAAATGAGCCACTTGTTAGTCAAATTCGGGTAAAAATTGCGATTTTTCTCTGGAGCTGAAGAAAAATGATATTGTTAAAAAAATATTATTTGTAAAAATATTTTAACTCAATATGAAAATTTTTTTAATTATTTTATAGCCAAATCTTTCAAGGTGTGATAAAATTAATTTTCATTATATTTTTTTTTTGTTAAAACAATTTTGAGAATATTTTAGTTTTGAGGTTATGTACAGTGTCATCATCCTCCTTAATTATTTACATGTTTCTATGGAAACAAAGAAGTTATTTGAAGTAATTCATGAAAAAGTAGTTTTTTTTTTTTTTTTTTTTTTTTTTTTTAATGCTTAGGGAATTTTGGGAAATCTGCCTACAGATACCTTGGATTCCGCACTCCAAGGTTATGTGGGGTTGGTACAATTAAAACAAAAGGAAATATTAAAAAAAAAAAAAAAAAAGATAAATACATAAATGTTATAATAAATTTAATAAACTGGCGACCTACTACCAGCCCGACCCACTAAAACCCATAACCCTTCTTCTGGAGCCCTTTACCCTCCCTCGGAACTGTCGCAAGACTTTAGCCTTCGAGGGTGGCGCTCCAACTCTGTCGCTAATGCGACCTTCTCCCTTTCTCTGCGGTCCTCCTGCGTCCGTAGTTAAAAAAAAATGATTAAAACTATTACAAAGTCCAAGCGGAATTCACAGCACAAAAATAATAAAAAAAAAAACAAATATTTTAAGAAGTGTAAAAGTCAAAAGATAAAATTGTAAACGGATATAAAAAAAGAAAAGAAAAGAAAAAAAAAGTAAACACGTATATAATGTTGAAAAGATAAAACTGTTTAAAGACGAATAAAAAACACAAAACAAATTAAACAAAAAATATGTATAAGGACAAATAAATCACAAAATAAATTAATAAAAAACAAACAAACTAAAAGCTGTTTAAATCACGCTTTTTGGCTCCTTTTAATACTTCTTATTTGCTTTTAGTTCTTGCGAGAGTCTTCTTCGCCTCCTCAAGGGCCGTCCTGAAGACTCCGCATCCTCCGCTGCCTGCAATATGGGTGGTTGACACCTTATTGCCAATCTTTTCCTTGCACAAAAAGCAACTTGAGTTGTTTTACAGTTGGAGAACCTGTGACCGGCCTCACCGCACTTAAAGCACGCAGCCGATCTGTCCTCCTTCTGGCATTTGGCTCCAATATGGCCGTATCCCAGGCATCGATTGACACCGGACGACCATTACTCTTCTTCTGATTGGGCAACACATAAAACCAATTTTTACGTGTCCCAATTTCTCCAGCCTGTTCGCCTCTTCCAGGTTGGTGACTACAACCGCGAGCTTCATCCCTCGGCGGTTGGGTCCTAAGACCGTCACCCTCCTGTTTACTGGCTTACCCATTGCTTCAGACAACACTTGTTGCACCTCAGCTTCTTGGGTAAGGCAATCCAAATCACGGATCTCGAGTGTAACTTTTCGATCCAATGACTGCACCTTACCCATGCTTCCAACCGCCTTGGTGACCTCAGCGGTGAAAGCGTCCTTATCGGAGTCTCCTCTGAACTTAATCAGAAGGTCCCCCTTGTTTGTAGCTTTTGCTGCTACTATTCTCGTATGACTGTCCTCTGGGTTGACCTCTTTGCGAAGCTTACCCAGAACGTCAGCATACGTCAATCCTTCACCGACTCGGATTAGAACTGTGGATCTTTTTGACCCAATTCTTTCCAATTGAGGAATCTTTGGATCTGGTACTTCCGTTTCCATTGGAGGAGCATCCTCCTTCTTTCTCTTATCGGTTTTGGTTCGAGTCTCTTCTGGACTGTCACCCTCTCTCTTCCGTTTCTGAGCATCTCTTAAGACGCTTTTGAGATTACGCCTATAGAAACGCTCTCTCTCTTTCTTACGGTCCTTGCGGTTGCATTCCGCACCGCTCAGAACGCATGCCAAATCGAAGTCCGACTCATCGGCCGCGGCATGCTTTGCCCTTGCCTCCTTTAGCAGGACGTCGATGACCTTGAGTCCATCCTTTACCGTCCTATTGACGGTCTTCTGAATGTCGCAAGATTTTATCATCTTTGCGACCTCCAACTCCATTTTTTCGAGACAAGTCGCCTCCTCCTTTCTGAGCCGCAAGCATATCTCGCGAGTCTCTTCTATCGCCTCGTCGTCTACTTCTGAGTGGATAGCGCTATGAACGGTTTTTTCCGCTACTGCAGCTTGACACACTCAGAAGGCTCGACGTGCTTCCTTTCCTCGTTTTTATTATTTTCCACGATGTTCTGTGGATCTACCTTTTCCACGATCACTCGTGGCACTGCAAGAAATTGTGCGCCCCCACAATCCGCGCGCACTTGAGCATCGGTCCTGGGACCGATGGTGAGATTTCCCGTTTCCGGCCTGCTCACATGGGGTACCTTCTCAGAATTTTTTTAATTCATTTTTTCTTGCTGTTTGGTTGTTCTTTAGTTGAAAGCCCCGCCACCACGACAAGGTCTACCGAACATATCCATGATGTCAATCATGTCTGGCAGTGGATATGCATCCAAAAAATTCATTAAAATAATGTAAGATAGATGAAAATGACAAAAGACAATTTTTTAAATTTTTTAAAGAGAAATAATTTTTATTCAAGAAATTTTTGAATATCTAATGTATTTTATGAGAAAAAAAGACGTTTTTAAAAAAAAATTGAAAATTGTTTTTTCTCTTATATATTATAATCGGGCACAACTTAAATTTTTATGTAAAATATTCTTCTCTATGAGCACATATTCCAAAAAAATTTTGAGCAAAAAAAAGGTGGGGTTTTTAAGAAAACTCAATTTAAAGTTTTTTAGAAAAATGGCCGCTATTTTGTTATTTATTGATATTTGTCAAATTTTCCAACGGATTTGAAAAGAGGAACAAAAACGCTTCTAGATGCAAAAAGACAAAATAAATTATCTTAAAAAGTTACAACACTTCAAAAAATTTTCCCCTCAATTTTTTAAGAAAAGTAATTTTCGACTTTAAAACTTCAAATCCTAAACTTTAAAAAAAATCTTTTTTAGCAAAATAAAAAAATACGTTTCGTCTAAAATTAAAAAAAAAATATTCTGAAGGGAAAAATGAGTTTCACTACCGAACAATTTTTAGCCTGCCTGATTTGAAATGAATTCGGTCTTAATAATTTAAAAATTTTTTTTTAAATAAATTTTTTTCACTTTAAGGGGTTACATGGGTCAAAACTGTCAGAAATCATATGCTTTTTACAACTTTTTTTTTCATATATTAAAAATTTTTTTTTACTTTTTCATTTTAATTTCTTAAAATACAATCTAACGAAAATTTTTTTTAACATTTTTGAAAAAGAGTATTCAAACTCAGGGCCGTAGCACAATATAAAATCGTTTTTGCGGTGGACATGATATTGTCTGTCTTCTTCATCTAAAATCAAAAACCAAAATATTTTTTTTAACACTAACCTCTAAAGTTAAATTTTACACACCGAAAAGTGTGTGTAAAGTACCTCTTTAGAAAACGGTGTGTAAAGTGATTTTATTTTTTGTTGATTAGAACAAATTTTTCATGGTCTAAATGGTTCTAAAAATCATAACTTTTGACAAAAAAACGCTTCCAAAAATTCAAATTTCAATTTTTTTTTAAATCCTTCGTTTAATCACTTGCTATACTCACCTACTAACAGAAAAAATTTTGGTTTTTGATTTTAGATGAAACAGTCATACAATATTGTGTCCACCGCAAAAACGATTTTTTCTGAAGGGGTCTTTATAAACCTTGTGCTACGGCCCTGAGTTTGAATACTTTTTTTCAAAAATATTAAAAATTATTTTCAATAGATTGTATTTTTTTAATAAATTAAAGTGAAAAAATAAAAAAAATTATTTAATATATGAAAAAA
This sequence comes from Leptopilina syphax, assembly GCA_032872505.1. Lineage (NCBI taxonomy): Eukaryota > Metazoa > Arthropoda > Insecta > Hymenoptera > Figitidae > Leptopilina > Leptopilina syphax. Next base: position 1,031,696 of record CM065471.1, read on the forward strand.
AGTAGTAAAAAAGCATATAATTTCTGACAGTTTTGTCCCATGTAACCCCTTAAAAGTATTGAAAATTGAAATATTTCAAAAAAATTTCTATTTTAAACCGTTTAAAAATAATAATTACTCACGTTATTGTACGAGTTTGCATTTTGGAGCACAGGCGGCGGATGGTTAAATTGTTGTTGCGACATCTGCCGCGGCAATGTGGCTTGTTGAGGCACCTCCTGGTAGGAATTTTGTGTCATCGGATTATCAATGAAATATTGCGACGGCTGATGTTGCAACAGTGGCAGCTGATGCTGTTGCAACTGTTGCATCGTCGTCACTTGCTGCAGCATCGGTTGTTGCGACTTCTGCTGTTGCATCAATGTTGCTGTTGCATCGGTGGCATTTGCTGCTGATGCTGTTGCAATGGTGGTGACGGCAGCTGTTGTTGAAATCGGTGGCATTTGCTGCTGATGTTGTTGCAACGGTGGCTGCTGCTGTTGAATCGGTGGCATTTGCTGCTGATGTTGTTGCAACGTCGGCTGCTGCTGTTGCATCTGTGGCATTTGTTGCTGATGCTGTTGTAACGGCGGCTGCTGTTGTTTGCATCGGTGGCATTTGCTGCTGATGCTGTTGTAACGGCGGCTACTGCTGTTGCATCGGTGGCATTTGCTGCTGTTGCAACGGTGATGGCAGCGGCTGTTGTTGAAACGGTTGTTGCTGTTGCAACGGCGGCTGTTGTTGCATTTGCTGCTGTTGCAACAGTGATGGTGGCGGCTGTTGCTGTTGAAACGGATGTTGTCGTTGCAACGGCGGCTGTTGCATTTGCGGCATTTGCTGCTGTAACAATATCGGCGGCGGCTGTTGTTGCAATGGCGGCATTTGCTGCTGTTTGCAATGTCGGCGTCGGCTGTTGTTGCAATGGCGGAATTTGCTGCTGTTGCAATGGTCGGCGTCGGCTGTTGTTGCAATGGCGGAATTTGTTGCTGTTGCAATGTCGGCGTCGGCTGTTGTTGCAATGGCGGAATTTGCTGCTGTTGCAATGTCGGCGTCGGCTGTTGTTGTAATGGCGGCATTTGCTGCTGTTGCAATGTCGGCGTCGGCTGTTGTTGTAATAGCGGCATTTGCTGCTGTTTGCAATGTCGGCGTCGGCTGTTGTTGTAATGGCGGCATTTGCTGCTGTTGCAATGTCGGCGTCGGCTGTTGTTGTAATGGCGGCATTTGCTGCTGTTGCAATGTCGGCGTCGGCTGTTGTTGTAATGGCGGCATTTGCTGCTGTTGCAATGTCGGCGTCGGCTGTTGTTGCATCAGTTGTAGAGGCGGCTGTTGATGTACCAGTGGAGGCTGCTGCTGTTGCATTAGTAGCGGCGGCTGCTATTAAATTCATTTGAATTTTAAAAAAGGTTTTTGAGAATTTTTAAATCCATTTTGTTTACAATTCAATTTTCAAAAATTTCAATTATTTTAAAATTCTTCCTTTAAGGTTATGTTATTCAGTGATCAAGTGTTTCCATATTAAAGTGTATATATGGCACGTGATCACTGAATAACAAGATCTTAAGGTCATGTTATTCAGTGTCACGTTTTTTCCAAAGTAAAGTATTTGGGGCACGAGACATGTGAAGAACATAACCTTAATATTCAATTATTATGTAAAATTTTAATTAAAATTCATTTTTAAATTAATTTTTATTAGAAAAATAAATCATTTTTAATTTGTTTATTCGTTTAAATTTATTAAATAAAATTAAATAATTTATTGAATAACCAAATGTGATTTTTAACTGAATTATCATCAAGAACTATTTCGACGAATTTCAATAAAATTTTTGAGTATAATTACTATTTGTTAAAAATTTGATCAAAATTGAAATTTAAAAAATTAAAATTTAAAAAAGAATTTTATTATTTGTGGAAACAATTAAATTATTGCTAAGCAATTTATATTTAATTATATTTTGAAATTTTAGACGACAAAGTTATCAAATTTTTAAAATTGAATTCTTTTAAAATAATTTCCAATAATTTAAAACAACTTAAATCAACTTGTTCATGAAAAAAAGTAATTTAACAGAATTGTTAGTTAAAAGTATGACAAATTTCGATTTTCGAAGACTTTAAATTCGAAACTTTTAAACGAATTATTTTTCAAATTTCTAAATACCTAGAATTGAATTTCTTAAAAAAACGAATTTCTGCAAAGTATTTCATTACTTTTCAAAAGAATTCAATTCTTGTGATGAATTTTGATATTTATGAAAATAATTGTATTTTGGAAAAGAATTTGATTAAAATTCCTTAGAATAATTGATTTTATGGGAAGGAATTTATGCGATTTTGTTGTTCATCAAGCTAATTGAATTCTTTTCCAAAATTATTTTAAAATTTTTGAAAATAATTGATTTTCTGCGACGAATTAAAAGTTATTTATGAAAATATTTGAATTATTGCAACGAATTTTATTGTTTTATTAAATAATTAAATGTTTCTTAAAATTGAATTCTTTCCTCAAGTTTTAATAATATTTTCAATAATAATTCCATTTTTCAAGGAATTTATTGAAAATTGTATTAAAAATATTTAAAATTCTGCGATGATTCAATATTCGTAAATGAAATTTTATTATTTATGAAAATCATTGAATCTTTTCGTCGAATTGCATCAAAAAGTTTTTTCTATAATTAAATCTGATGATAAATTTTATGAAAATAAAAAATATTGAAAATTATTGAATTGCAAAAATATTTGAAAGTAATTGAATTTTTTTTAAAGATTTTTATTTAAATTTTTGAAAATAATTAAATATTTGGTGAAAAAATTTTGCTATTTGTAAAGATAATTGAATTCTTGACGAGATATTCGTGAAATTTTTTCAAAATAATTGAATTTTTTTGAAGAATTTCATTACTTTTGAAAATTTTGTATTAGAATTAGTGGCAGTTTCATAGTTTACGAAAATTTTGGTGTGAATTCGTCATTAAAAGATAAAAGAAAAAAAATAGGGGACATTTAGGGGAAATTTTCAAAATAGGGTACGTTTAGGGCCAAAATTTAAAAAGGGGACTTTTAGGGAAATAGGGGACAGACTGTGAAGCCTGCACTTCGTAAAAAAATTGTATCATTTCTGAAATTTTATTTTTTGGTATTTTTACAAAAAATTCTTTTATAAATCCACTACTCTTTTTAATTTACCAAACTAATTTCGAAAGAATTTTAATTATTTAAAGTTTTTAAAAATCTTAGTTCTCTATTATTTTCATTTAGATTTATAAAACAAGTTGTTCATTTCATGATCATTTAGCTTCCTCTATTTATTTCAAATTTCTCTTTATATTTTTAAATCTATGTTTAATATAGATAATATAATATAAGATAATATAAATAAACAGATAATCTAATGGAAAAATAACCACTAGAAAACTGCACACAAGTTTAATTTGTTTTTAATTGATATCAATTGATAACAATTGATTAATTAATTAATTTATACCGCCCTTTTAATTGAATATAATTAATTCTTTAAAAAATTAAAATTAAAAAAAATAATTATTTAATTATTTATAATAAATAAAATTATAATTTCAATGTATTTTTATTAATTATTTATAATTAATTTTATTTTATAATTAATTATTTTATTATTAAATTTGATTTTCTTTTACACATGATTCAACTTGAAGTTGAATATCTGATTAAACTAACTTCACAATTTTATCTCTCACTTATTATTTTTCACATCACTTCACATCTAATGATCAAAACATTGAACATTGAAAAAATATTCATCAAAAGAAAACAACAATATATTCTGAAAGAAAGAAAAAGAAAAATAACCAAGTAATAAAAATTGTTAATAATATTATTAATAATAATATAGTTATAATTATTCTAAAAAATTGTCCTAAGAAATAATTTTTTAAATTTTTTTCAGTAACAAAAAATTTTTTAGAAGATAAAAAAATATTTTAAAAAGAGAAAAAAAATTCCATAATTTAAATTTTTAAAAATAATTTAAAATGGGTTCGATAATTATATACGGTGAGATTATCAATCATTTATTTATTCTTAAATAAAATTTTGAAATTTTTGAAAAAATTTTTCCTTTTTAGAAGAAATATCTGATGATCAATTTTTTGAAGCATACAATTTGAAATTAAATTTTGAGGAAATAAAACCGAACAAACATACAATTGAATGGGAAAGACGTGAATGTTTGAACTTTAGAATGCCAAAAAAAAATTAAAAAAAAAATACAAAAAAGAAAAATTAACAAAAAAATTAACAATAAACTAAAAAAATTAACAATAAACTAAAAATATACAATAAAAAAACTAAATTAATAAAAAATATATAATGAAGCAACTTATAAATCTTTTTATAAAAAATATATAAAATCCAAGAACTGGTTAAAAATTATTATTTAAATTATTATTATTATTATTATTATTATTATGATTTTTGAGATGTTTCATTGATTTAGGTGCGTCATAATTTTCCAAACATATCATCTAAATCAACATTTTTTTTCATCGAATTCAATAAAGTAAAAAAAATTTAATTAAAAAAAATAAAAAGATTATAATAAATTTTTTCATAAATTAAAAACACTGAAAAAATAAAATATTTATCATTAATTTATAACAATAAAATTATTAAAATAATATTAAAGTTCATTTCATTTAAAAAA